>CM035408.1:40516487-40938987 GCA_020310875.1 Ceratopteris richardii | reverse complement strand
GTCAAAGATGGCAAAAAGTTTTTATTGCATATCCTTAAGTGCTCTTCAAGAGCTTGCATTTGATATATAGCATGCATCCATATGAGATCTAAATCCCCATTAAAAGTGAATCTCGAATTTCTGATCAAAATTAGCTTTTCACTTGATTTTAATCCAATGGTCATGATTTTAAGTTGGAAAAGCTATCAATCCAAGGGCTGGGATCTAACTAAGCCAAACGCAACCCAAAGCTTAAACAATTGTGAGAATAACTAAAAATCTAAATCTGTTTTTTCGTCGAAATTTTCGGGAAAATGTTACGAATTCGGAGTTCTTTTGGTGCTGCCCATAACCTCCTTCACACATTGCTTGTGTGCATAGCTGATTATTTGTAAGTTGCTGCCTATTTTCTGAAATTCGTCATTAGTTGCTGTCGTACCAGGTTTCATCTACTGTTACAATTTTTGAAGATTGTTCTTGCTGCCCCTTATACATTCAGGGGAGTCTACTTTGTAGGGCTGCTACTGGACTGTTATGTAGAGTCATATGTTTTTTATATTTGCATATACATACACACTCTTCAAGCTTCTAGGCACTCTTTCTATGAGTGTACCTAGAACCCATTTTATTTCCAATCTATATTCATTTTGTATCTATTATTTCACATTGTAGACAATTTTATTAAGCATTTATTTCTGAATGGTCCTTTAGCTACACTTTCAAACTTGTCTCTTCTTTATTCTCTTGTCTACTCATCTTTCTCTATTTGATCAATGTGCATATGTGCTAAGGTTCTAAGTGTTGGAAAGATCTTGGAAATTATTTGTGATTCATTATTTGAGCATACCTCACTTCTAACATTTGGTATCAAAGCTTAGTACATACATCCTTGTGCCCAAAATGAGTGACTATAGAGATAGATTGGAACAAGAAGACAAGCTTGATGGAATGTCCAATTATCCAATGTGGAGTTTCATGATGATGGGTTTTCTAGTTTCCAAAGGCTTGTTGAATATTATAAATAGCAAATATCCTAGGCAAAGACAAGCTTAAGAAGATGTTGCTTCTTCATCCAAGAAGCTTGGTACCTCAATGTTTGCTTTGTAGATTGAAGAGGAAGAACAAGAAATTACATCATCATCTACAAACTAAGGAAAGTAGATTCAACCATCAAAAGAGCAACCGAGATGGGATTTGAGAGATGCCCAAGCATTCTCACTCATTGCTATGGGAGTGAAGAGTCATATTATTCTTCAAATCAAGTCATGCAAAACCTCTCGGCAGGCTTGATTGGAGCTTGATAATCTCTAACAAGTAGAAATCCTACAAGGAAGGCTCCTCTAAGGAGACGATAACCCAATACAAAGATGAAAGTTGGTAAGTCAGACTTTAGTTCAATCTTACATTCTAAAGTTTGAGCACATTCATAATCAACTTCTTAATATCGGAGTTAGCATATTTGATGAAGAGATGGTGAGCTCACTTATCGATTCCTTTCCATCTACATATTGTTCTTTTGTTAGTTCTCTCTCTCTCTATGAGAGAGATATATCTTTCATTTGAAGAGGTAGAGTTCTTGTTTCCTTGAGATGAAGACCAACAAAAGAGTATGGAAGAGAATGATGAAGCCATGATATCACCATCCAAAGGCAAGAAGAAGAAGGAGACTTTCAAGAAGGAGAAGCCTCAACTAAACAAGAAAGAAAGTAATTCATCTACTTCAAAGTCTTCGACTACATCTTCTTCTACATCTACTTCAACTACTTCTATTGCATCTAAAGAGAAGTTTACTTCATCCACGTCCACATCAACATCAAGGAAAGGTATATGGCATTATTGCAAGATACCATGTCATCATATAGCATAATGAAGAAAAAGGATTTTTAATGAGAAGAAAAGAGCATCAGGTAATAATACTAAAGAAGGTTTAAAGCCTAAGTCTTCTACTTAAGAATCTTATGCATATAATCTTATGCATGTGTTAGTATTAAAGAAATATCTTTTGACCAAGTAGCATTAAATGCAATTTAAGAAGGGTGATCATAGCATATGGTCATGATTTGGATGTCATTGTTGTATAAGAAGTACGTTGAAGTTAATAGAAGGTGATAAATCCACAATTTCTAATGTTCTCCATGTTCCAGAAATGAAGAAGGGTTTGCTTTCTATCTCTATCTTCTTATCATATGGTTATAAAGTTATTTTAAATAAGGATTCATGTAAAATCCTACATCTAATTAGGAGCATTGTCTATTACAAGGTGAAAATAGAAGCGGTATGTTTGTATTGTCAAATATTAGTCATGCTAGTGTTTCGAGGTCTTCTATACCAAAGGAGAATATGAAGTTGTGGCATGCTAGATTTGGCCTGGCCATATCAATTATAGAGCTCTCAATGTGAAGGATGTCTTGAAGCAAAGCTTCATAAGGTTCCATTTAAGAATCTTGGATTCATCACTTCCAAAAGGAAGTTGCAAATCATATGTTAAGATGTTAATGGACCCATGAGAGCATATTCTATTCAAGGACATAGGTATTTTGTCATTTTTATTGATGATTATTTGAGATATTCTTGGGATTTTGGATTAAAAGCAAAGCCGAAAGTTTTTGCTACTTTCAAGAAGTTTGTTGCTATGGTTGAAAAAGAAAGTAAAGCTAAAATTTAAATTAAGAAGTGAGAGAGGAGGAGAGTACATGTCAGATGATCTCAAGTCATATCTTGAAGACAAAGGTATCTATCTATCAATTCACCATTGCTTACACTCCATAACAGAATGGTATTGGAGTGTAGAGAGTACGCATGCGAAAGCAAAATGAAAAGTAAAGTACTCTCACAAAACAAAGAATGTGTGAGACACAAAATGCGTAGAGCATGAAATGGGTAAACTCATGTGGATTAGAAATGAGCTTGCCAAGAGCATGGAGTAGGCTCCTCAAGCTTCTAACCAAGTACAAATGAGGGGAGAGGCCCTCCTTATATAGATTTGGGAGGGGCTCTCAAAAGTACATCATATGTGAGATAAGTCTCCTGAAAGGAGAATGAATACAACTGGTAGAAGCACATGGCAAGGTACCCAAATACAAAGGAAATACAATATAAAATGGAAATAGACTAGAAATGGAGTGCCTCCTGGATACAAAATGGAGATGCACTCATGCGGATACAAATGTAGATGAAGTAGGAGCAATCATGTCGTCAACACCCCCTCTGCAGCTCCATTTTGGAGAGGCTGAATGCTGCAGAGGTCCACCAAGCGCTGAAGCGGAACCGGAGGTAGAGCCTTCGTGAACATGTCCGCCAGGTTCTCCGGAGAGGTACACTGCTCCAGAGTAATCTCCTGAGATATGAGCTTCTCGCGGCTGAAGTGGTACTGGATCTCGATGTGCTTCGTCCGAGCGTGAAACACTGGATTCTTGGCGATGGCCAAGGCTGACTGGCTGTCTGTGCGAAGACATGTCGGAGTATCCTGCAAAACACCAATGTCAGATAATAAACGTCGAAGCTAGATGGCCTCACATGCTGCAAAGCTCGATGCTCGGTACTCGGCCTCTGTGGATGATAGAGCAACTGTAGGCTTCTTCTTACTTGCCCAAGAGATAGGGCCTGAGCAAAGCAAGAATATATACCCAGAAATAGACCGTCTAGAATCAGAATCACCAGCCCAATCAGAATCTGAATATCCGGCGAGCTCGATGTCCCCTCTATACCAAAGACCATGAAGTCGGGTAAGGGCAAGGTATCGAAGTAGTCTCTGAGCAGCATCCCAATGAGTCTGACGAGGCTGATGTGCAAACTGGCTCAGTATACCAACTGCATAAGGAATATCTGGTCTAGTGTTAGCAAGATAGAGTAATGAGCCAACAAGCTGTCGATAGGTATGCACATCCACAAGTGATGATGAGTCCTCCAGTGTAAGCTTGATGTTTGGGTCAAGTGGTGTAGAAATTGAGCGACACTGGTCCATGTTATATCTGGAAAGTAGATCAGAGCAGTACTTCTTCTGTGATAGGAATATACCTTCTTTTGTTTGCCAAACTTCCATACCCAAGAAGTAGTGAAGTAATCCAAGATTTGTCATAGAGTACTCAAGGTGAAGCTGTGTGATGATAAACTGGATGCGTTCTTCATATGAGCCTGTCAAGATCAAGTCATCTACATAGAGAATGATGATGGCTACTAAAGACTCCTTTTGATAGATATAGAGATTAGCATCAACATTGCTTCTGTGAAATCCCTTGTCTTCAAAGAACTTGTGAATCTTTTCATACGAGGCCCTGGGAGCTTGTTTGAGTCCATAAAGTGCTTTGTGAAGTTTGTATACTCGATCTTCCTTTCCTTTGATCTTGAAGCCTTGAGGTTGTTCAACATATACTTCTTCTTGAAGATCTCCATTGAGGAATGCACTTTTAACGTCTAGTTGGTAAATGGGCCACTTAGAGTGAGCACTTAGTGCTAAGATGATTCTTATGGTTGTGAATCTTGCAGTAGGAGCAAAGGTTTCTTCATAGTCAATGCCATGTTGTTGCTTGTATCCCTTAGCTACCAACCTTGCTTTGTACTTGTTTAATGTGCCATCTGACTTGTACTTAACTTTATAAAGCCACTTAACTCCTATGACTTGATGATTTGTGGGCTTAGGTACAAGAGTCCAAGTTTTGTTCTTCTCGATTGCATCCATTTCTACTTGCATAGCTTCTTCCCACTCAGGTTGTCCTTGAGCTTCTTTGTAATTAGATGGTTCTGGGATTTGTTGAATCTGATGCATTAAGGCGTAATTGACATAATGACTTTGTTCTCGCTGTCTCTTGTCAATAAGTCTTTGAAATCTTCTCGAATCACTTGAAGTACTTGCTTTTGAGTTGGAGTTTGGAAATACTGAGTCCCCCGCTGAAGTGTAGATAGGTGAACTAAGACTTGTACTTGAATCTTTTCTTGAGTATGAGGAAGCTTCATTGAAAATCACATCCTTCGAAATGGTGATGGAGTGGTTTTCCATATCATATAGACGGTATGCCTTTGATTGGTCAGTGTACCCTATGAATATGTGTTTCTTTGATTGGAACTTGTTTCTATCTTCTTTTGGTACATGGACAAAAGCTTCACTACCAAAGACTCGAAAGTAATTCACATTTGGTTTTCTTCCATAGTAGGCTTCGAAGGGTGTTTTGTTGTGTAATGCACTTGTAAATCCTCGATTAAGAATGTGAACGGTAGTATGCACGACTTCTGCCTAGAACTTGTAGGGTAGATCCTTGTGATGAAGCATTGTTCGTGCCATTTCCATCACACTATGTATCTTCCTTTCAGCTACTCCATTCTGGGATGGAGTATGAGGCTGAGTGACTTGTCTTTTGATCCCTTTCTGGTTGAGAAAGTTATCAAAGTCATGATTGATAAACTCACCACCTCCATCTGTTTTGATGGTTTTAACTTTAGTCGAAGCTTCATTCTCAACTTCCTTGATCCAAGTTTGAAACCTCTCAGAGATGGGGTGTTCATGGGTCCACATAAGTCCATGTGGACGAGGGCTAGAGGGTTCCTCGATCATGTTGAAGCTTCCTTGGGAACTGGGGCCCTATGTTGCTTGCCTTGGGTGCAAGCTTGTCAGACATCAGTAAGTTGCCTATCTTTGGCAATCCCTTCACAAGTTGGGATGAAGAGATTTTTGATAAGTAAGAAGTGTGGCAAATCTTTGGTGCCACAAACTTGAGGTTGAGTCTTCGGATACAAAGCAAGATAGTTTGTAGAGGCCCTTTTCTTCAATACCTTGAGCAATGACATCCTTTGTATTGGGATCAACTACCTTAACTGAGGTCTTATCAAACCATACTTGTTTGTCCTGATCTGTAATGGCCTTCGGAAAGTAGATTCATACATAAATTTGGAACAAAAAGAACATTGGATAAAGACTTGCATTCCCCCTGATTGTTGGTAATTTGAACTTCTCCTTTTCCTTTGATGGATAGACTTTTGTTGTTGTCGAGATAGACTTCTTTCGTGTGCTCTTCGAGTTCTTGAAAGGAGTCCTTGTCTTTGCACATATGGGAGGTAGCTCCGCTATCAAAGATCCACTCATGCGGGGAGCTAGAAGTAACTAGGGCATTGGCTTCTTTGGAGATGAAAAGTTCCTCACTAGAGGAGTGGGATCTATGTTCGGATCCTTTGGATGCTTGCCTAGACGTAGAAGCCTTCGATGATTGTTTCTTTTTATAGCAAAACTTTTCTAAGTGGCCTGATTTTCCACAAAAATTACAGGTGAACTTCTTCGATGAGTTGTGCGATCCTTGCCTAGATCCATTGCTAGCATGATGACTTGTGGTTTTGCCTCTATTGAATGGGCCTTTGGCCTTCATGGCAGACTCTTGGGAGAAAGTCGATTTGACTCGCGAGTCGTGAAGGAGCGATAGTCGATGAACCTCTTCCCAACTTAAGATTTGGCCGCGATTATACAAAGTTGTGACAAATGTCTCGTAGGACTTAGGTAACTTGTTAAGAAGCCTAATGGCCATGTCTTCACTAGAAAATTGCCTATCACATAGTGCTAATTTACGCTGGTAGTCCTCAAATTGGGCTATGACCTTGGTAATTGTGTCGTGTAGCCGAATGGTCAAATTATGAAACTTGGCCTCTAATGCATATATTTTCGAAGGGGTTTTGTCTTCATACAAAGCGGCTAACGTATCCCAAGCGTCCTTGGACGTCTTATAGGACGTGATATGTCCTTTCGTCAGTTCATCGCAAGCAAGTAACAGCTGACCTAAAGCTTGTTTGTCCTTGACATTCCACACATGCCAATTGTCTAAGTTGGTATCCCTATTGGGTTCGGGGTCTGACCCATCTACTACCTCATGAAGGAGATTCGTGTAGAGATAGGCGCGCATGACATCTTTCCATAGATTGTAATTTTGTCCATTGAGGCATTCATCTTTAGGCATAAAAATAGGGGTGAAAGAGGGTAAGAAGTTAGCCATAGATAATGAGCTACCTTCACTTTTGGTCATTACAAAGCTTTGAGGATAAAGTGTTTAGAAACACTATCAAAGACACCTCTTCAAAATAATTGCAAAGCTTGAACAACTGGATATCACACTTAAATTCTTGGGGAGGGGGGGGCTTAGAGTAGCCCTGCACTTGTACAACACCAAGATAAGTCGACGCGAGAGGAGAGGGCTTAGATTAGCCCATTGCACACCAATTGAGCCTTAGAGTAGGCTTAGACACTTGGAGAGATCTTGTGGGTGGGCTTAGAGTAGCCTCTAATCCACACCTGCACACACAAACGATTCTTCTTCTTATATTCTTGATGTACAAAGATGGGGGCACTTAATGTCAAAGTGTATGCCAAATTGTGTTCTTGATGGGGAGGGTTATGACCCATGGTTAATACAAACAAAGAGGTGCCAAATGCTTTGTCGAAGTTGGGTATGGTACCCTAAAAAATAACCCCTAAAGAAATACAATGTGACCCCTTAAATATGGAGTGAAATGAATTTCAATTTACCCTTGAGTATTGGAGCACAAGAGTGTGTAGTGCAAAGGGAGATGCCCAAAAACACTTTATGTTACAGACAGCTTGAACGACCAAATGCAATGAACATTGCGGCCAATATCATGCAATAGATTCCATTGCAGGTTCGATGACTGAATACCATTTCAGGTTGCCGCCAAACTCACTCATTACGCATCATGGGATTTTTCCAAAATAGATGTGGCGCAGAGCAATGAATGTGGTGCCGCCTTGTAAGTAGGAGTGCTTGGAGTGGAGACTGGAGTGTAGTGTCTGGTACAGAGAACTTGGTTCGTCAGCGTTCGGGGTATCAGGCTCAACCACGTGATAATCACTTAAGTACAGGTTTTTGTGCTCTCTCTCTCTCTCTCTTTCTCGCTCTCTGTCTCCTCATGCGTCAGAATTCGTGCATAGGTCGCTTGGTGCAAGTGCACGATTCATGGATACGTTCGTTCTTGGTGTTGCAGAGATAACACAAATGATGCGATTTCTTGCCAGTATAATGATGTAGTTATGGGAGAATGCCCATATTAATAGCATGACACACAAGTAGCAGTAGCAGCAGTGGGAGGACAGAACAGAGACAGTCGCTCTATTTATTGCTTGCTCTCATGCTCTCCTGAAAGATTAGTGTTTGTTCAAAGAGATGTGAGACTTGGTCTCTCTCAGATTCTGCAACTAAAAAATAATCAGTACGCGAACGATCTAACATGCATGGATGACCTTGATACTATGTAGATATTAAGTCCAAACCAAGTACGCGAACGATCTAACATTCATAGATGAAACAATGCCACCCTAGTATTTTATGAACACTAGCAAGTATGAGATCAATAACTTGACTCCTTGAAATGAGCACAAATATGAATGCAAAAGAGTGTTTAAAAACACTAGAAAATTTGAGATCGATGATAATTGCAACAGAATGCCATAAATGATTTTCACAATAGGGTGGGAGGGAGGGAAAATGGAGATAAAGGGGGCTCAAAATGATGAGAAAGAAGGGGTGGGAGGGTGGGCAAATGTGCAAAATGAGGCCCAAAAATGATGGCAAAAGGCTTCTCTCAATGAGGAGAAAGCACACCACCAAAGTAAGCACCACCACCACCAAAATCACCACCAAAATCTCCACCTAGCACTCTGATACCATGTAGACAGTACGCACGCGGAAGCAAAATGAAAAGTAAAGTACTCTCATAAAACAAAGAATGTGTGAGACACAAAATGCGTAGACCATGAAATGGGTAAACTCATGTGGATTAGAAATGAGCTTGCCAAGAGCATGGAGTAGGCTCCTCAAGCTTATAACCAAGTACAAATGAGGGGGAGGCCCCTCCTTATATAGATTTGGGAGGGGCTCTCAAAAGTACATCATATGTGGGATAAGTCTCCTGAAAGAAGAATGAATACAACTGGTAGAAGCACATGGCAAGGTACACAAATACAAAGGAAATACAATATAAAATGGAAATAGACTAGAAATGGAGTGCCTCTTGGATACAAAATGGAGATGCACTCATGCGGATACAAATGTAGATGAAGTAGGAGCAATCATGTCGTCAACATGGAGAACACTTATAGCAATGACATATAGTATGATGCCTTCAAAGAAGCTTTCACCCAAGTTTTGGGATAATGCTATTCACATAACTAATCATATTCTAAATAGGTCTTCCACAAAAGCTTTAAATGTGATTACATGATAAGAAGCAAAATGAAAATATTTCAAAGTTTTGGGTTTTCCTTCTTATGTTCACATTGAGGAAAAAGATTGTGGTAAGTTTGATATGAAAGCTATCAAAGCTGTATTTATTGGTTTGATTATGCTACTGGAAGCAAAGGCTATAGATTGTATATGCCAAGATCAGGTAAAATCCTACTCATGCAATGCATATCTATGAGAAAAATGAAATCTATGATAAAGACGTAGAAATTCCAGATTTGATTAAAGCAAATAATTATGCATTTTTAAAGAAAAACTTGGATTCTTATATCTAGCCATACGAGGAGTGATCAATCTTCTCAAGACTCGGTCCCTAAAGGTTTCTAAAGAAGAAAGTTGTAATTGCTACTCCTACTGAATATGCACCACTATCTAGACCACCGTATCACATTCTACTCAACCTATCGAAGAACCAACTTTTGAGATGAGAGAATCTTCAAGAGCCCCAAAGGTAAGAGTTTTAGAGGAACAAGAGATTGCACCAATTTTCCAGAAAGTTCCAAAATGGTCCTTGCAAAGAATCAAATATAGTGGCTTTCAAATTTTAAAGGAAGGACAAGAAGTGAGAGAGATGAAGCAAATCAAGCAAATTATGTATATACTATAAACTTCGAGATTCATAACATTCTTGCTCTTAGTTGAGTTAAGAGTGAGCATGGAGCTTATTAGTATCAAAGATGCATTACATATTCCTATTCAGAAGAAAGCAATGTAAGAAGAGATTGATTCTATTCATAAGAATCAAACATGGAAGCTTTGTGAGTTATCAAAAGGTAAGAAAGCTATTGGTATCAAATGGATCATCGCGATCAAAAGAAAAGCTGATGGTACAATAAACATGTATAAAACAAGGTTAGTTCTCGAAGGTTATGCACAAAAGAAAGGTATAAACGATGATGAAACATTTGCATCTACTTCTAGAATGACCATAGTCAAGAAGTTTTGGTTTTAAAAACCCAAAGGGAGCTTCTATCCTATATGTTAAGTGAGAGACAAATGTATTGATCATAATCATCATTTATGTTGATAATATGATTATGACATCTCTCACGGACTCAAATCTTCAGCTTTTCAAGTAAGAGCTTAAGCAAATATTTAATGTTAATGATCTTGATGTTTTACATTATTATCTTAGCATTGAATTCATATTGAAGAATAATTGTATCTATATGAAATAAGAAAAGTACACTGAGAAACTATTTGAAAGGTTCGAAATATCATATTGTAAACCTATGCAGACACCTAGATGTTAATGTGTCATTACAAACAGATGCAGATTCATAATCTTTTAATGCTATACTTTATAGTCAAGCATATGGATGCTTGATATATCTATGTAATACACGTCCTGACATTGAGTTTGTAGTTTCTCAAGTTTCAAGGTCCACGCACAAACCTCTCAAAGTTTATTGGAAAGCTGTTAAATAAATTTTAAATATATGAAATGAACGATGAATCATGCAATGGATTTTCCAAAGTCGCTGCATTTTGTACAAAGAAACACCCTCTAGCTCTTAATACATGTCTTGTAGTGTAGCATCTCTTGAGCTCTATAGTCAGGGTTTTGGAGGAGCACTTTTGTATGTATTTTGTGCAATAATAGAGTCTATTTTTGGAGCTATTTTGCTCCTTTGCCAATCTCTTATGTACATTGTCTCTTTTGTCTCTCTCTATACTCTCTCTACATATTGTGGGCTTCCAAAACCAACAAAACCCATTTTAGTTCCAGCCTGTATTCAATTTGTAGATAATTTTATCAAGCATTTATTTTTGAGAAGTCCTTAAGCTAGCCCTTTAGCTTCTCTTTTAAACTTCTCTCTTCTCTATTCTCTTGTCCACTCATCTCTCTGTATTTGGTGAAGGTGTGTATATGCTAAGGTTCTAAGTGTTGTAGAGACCTTGGAAACTACTTATGATTCATTATTTGGGCTTACCTCGCTTCCAATATACTAGAAGACCTAGTAGAAAATAACTTACTCCTTACTTTGTTTTCTTCTCCTTCTTAATCTCCTTCTTCTTGCCTTTGGGTGATCACACCATAGCTTCGTCATTCTCTTCCATACTCTTTTGCTGATCTTCATCTTGAAATAACAAGAACTACAACTAGTGAAATGATATTCTTCATCTCGTGTGTGTATGTATGTATGTATATATGTGTGTGTGTGTGTGTGTGTGTATATATATATATATATATATATATATATATATATATATATATATATATATATATATATATATATATGGATGGATGGATATATATATATATATATATATATATATATATATATATATATATATATGTATATATATATATATGTGTGTGTGTATATATATATATATATATATATATATATATATATATATATATATATATATATATAGATATATATATATATATATATATATATATATATATATAGATATATAGATAGATAGAGAGAGAGAGAGAGAGAGAGAGAGAGAGAGAGAGAGAGAGAGAGAGAGAGAGAGAGAGAGAGAGAGAGAGAGAGAGAGAGAGAGAGAGAGAGAGAGAGAGAGAGAGAGAGAGAGAGAGAAAGAAAGAAAGATATATTAACGTCCACGGGAGGCCGAAGTCGACCTATGGGACCGATCAGGTACATCAAAACATTACATTCCACTTGGGGGGGAAGCCCTCAAGGGGCTATAATAAAAGGGAAAAATCAAAATAAAAGGGGGGGGATGTGGCTTCCAAAGCACTCTTATGACTCATAAGAGTTTCAAAATTAGAGAGAGAGAGAGAGAGAGAGAGAGAGAGAGAGAGAGAGAGAGAGAGAGAGAGAGAGAGAGAGAGAGAGAGAGAGAGAGAGAGAGAGAGAGAGAGAGAGAGAGAGAGAGAGAGAGAGAGAGAGAGAGAGAGAGAGAGAGAGAGAGAGAGAGAGAGAGAGAGAGAGAGAGAAATGAAATGATATATTTACGTCTTCAGAAGGCCAAAATAACCTATGAGACCAAAAGTTACAAAACTGGTGAATCTGATAAAAATCTGAGTACCAAAGGAAGTGGTATTGAAAATGAAAGATGTAAAATAGCTGGGAAAAGGCTAACACCAAGATTAATACAACAAAGGGTTGATACATAGGAGGGATGTGCTGATATACAAGGCTGGAGATCTATCCTCATCTTCACTGTGGGCGTCTGAAAAGTACAGCCCGAATCCTCCGCTGTAGTCTCCGTCGATACTGTGTAGCACCTCTCACTCTCGGTCGTCTAGATCTCCCTAGCTCCACTGCTCGGTCTATGAGAGTGCCAGTAGTGGCTGTATGAGTGTGGACAGAGCTCTGTACTAGATGCTCTACTGACTTCTCCTCTAGCTTCCCAGTGTCTTGTGTAAAGAAATCCGTAATCTGTCTCTGGGACTGTCTCCCTCCAGCTCTCCTTAGTAGAGTGTCTATGTGTCTGTGTACCTCTAGTAGATATAGTCCAAGACATCTTCGATCCTCAAAACTCATGACTCTAGATAGAGGCCCAAAACCCTCTCTGAATAGACAATGAAAACGGCCCCGTATCTCATAGTATACCGTGCAATGACATATGTAATGTAGCTTCTGTCTCTGGCTCTAGGTGTGAGAGAGAGAGAGAGAGAGAGAGAGAGAGAGAGAGAGAGAGAGAGAGAGAGAGAGAGAGAGAGAGAGAGAGAGAGAGAGAGAGAGAGAGAGAGAGAGAGAGAGAGAGAGAGAGAGAGAGAGAGAGAGAGAGAGAGAGAGAGAGAGAGAGAGAGAGAGAGAGAGAGAGAGAGAGAGAGAGAGAGAGAGAGAGAGAGAAAGAAAGAAAGTGTTTTTACGTCTATTAGGAGGCCGAACTCGGCCTATGAGACAAATCGATGTACATGGGTGTATCTTCTCTCTATCAGAGAAGATAAGAGTGCTGAAAAAGAAACTGGTAAAGCTGATACATATCTCTGTGATATGCATGTGGAGATACCCATGAAAGGTGGGGGGGGGGGGGGGGTGTATGGAGTGCGATATCAATGATAGTCTATATGCAAAGGGGTAGTGCAACAAGCATGGGAATGCATCTAAAACGACTACCTCCCTCCATCCTGTGCTAGTGGGCAGGTGCAAGATGTGATACATAGGTGGAGGTGGAATCAGAGCCATCGTGATAGGTGCAGCGGGATCAGCCATCATCTGGGATCGTCTCTCCTCCATGGCGCGATGGTGATGAGCCTGGATCTCTGCAATCTGATGTAGGTGAAGTCTCACGGCCCGATATCCTCTAGCACGGGGTCGTCTCCTAGCTCGAGCAGTCTCAGCTTGCTGAAGAGTCACCCCTCTCGGTGTGTGTGTGTGTGTGTGTGTGTGTGTGAGAGAGAGAGAGAGAGAGAGAGAGAGAGAGAGAGAGAGAGAGAGAGAGAGAGAGAGAGAGAGAGAGAGAGAGAGAGAGAGAGAGAGAGAGAGAGAGAGAGAGAGAGAGAGAGAGAGAGAGAGAGAGAGAGAGAGAGAGAGAGAGAGAGAGAGAGAGAGAGAGAGAGAGAGAGAGAGAGAGAGAGAGAGAGAGAGAGAGAGAGAGAGAGAGAGAGAGAGAGAGAGAGAAATGAAATGAAATGATATATTTACGTCTTCAGAAGGCCAAAATGACCTATGAGACCAAAAGTTACAAAACTGGTGAATCTGATACAAAATCTGAGTACCAAAGGAAGTGGTACTGAAAATGAAAGATGTAAAATAGCTGGGAAAAAGCTAACACCAAGACTAATACAACAAAGGGCTGATACATAGGAGGGATGTGCTGATATACAAGGCTGGGGATCTATCCTCATCTGCACTGTGGGCGTCTGAAAAGTAAAGCTCGAATCCTCTGCTGTAGTATCCGTCGATACAGTGTAGCACCTCTCACTCTCGGTCGTCTAGATCTCCCTAGCTCCACTGCTCGGTCTCTGAGAGTGCCGGTAGTGGCTGTGTGAGTGTGGACAGAGCTCTCTACTAGATGCTCTACTGACTCCTCCTCTAGCTGCCCAGTGCCTGGTGTAAAGAAATCCGTAATCTGCCTCTGGGACTGTCTCCCTCCAGCTCTCCTCAATAGAGTGTCTCTATGTCTGTGTACCTCTAGTAGATATAGTCCCAGACATCTCTGATCCTCAAAACTCATGACTCAAGATAGAGGCCCAAAACCCTCTCTGAATAGACAATGAAAACGGCCCCGTATCTCATAGTATACCGTGCAATGACATATGTAATGTAGCTCTGTCTCTGGCTCTAGGTGACATAGACGGCATATCCTGCTATCTGCTCGTACCCCTCTGAATCTACCAGTCTCAATCTCAAGCTGATGTGAGGATGTGTGCAACTTGCCAATGGCACAACGCAAGGCATGGGAAAGGTGTGTATCCATATAGCTAGGTCGAGTCACAAACCCATCTGTTGTGAGGTGTAGAAGATGCTCTCTATAGAAAGCCATCTTCGTACTCAACTCCTGTGTAGGCTCAATCCATGTCCTCCTGGTGTCCAGCTGGATCAGATCCTGACGAATGAGTCTAGTAATCTCCACCCGCGTCAGGTACATCAGGGGTTTCTGTAAAGAGTATTGGAAAGGAGGCAGCCTGTCCATGGTAAAACCATGTGTCTGAAACCATGATGTCATCTGTGCAAACCAGCATGATGTATCCCCCTGCAAGGCTAGCTGTCTGGATGACTCGAGGGCCAGCCTCGTATATCTATCTCTTGTAGTGTCCCACAAGCTGTGTACAAAGGAGACTGCTCTAGTGAGTGCCTCAATCTCAATAGGGGGAGCAGCTAGCTCCGCTCGAATGATATCATGTGGTACGGAGGCCTTGGCTCTAATCAGCCTAGAGATCATAGATACCAAGGGCCTCTCCATGACTTTCCACCCATCCTGACCTATAGAAGGTCCCCAAACCTGTACCCCATATAGCATAGTAGAGGCAACCAAAGTATCAAAGAGCCATAACTTTGTCCTGGGTTCCTGAAACTGAACTTGCGAGCACATCCTCTCCAATCCTCCCAAAGCTGTAGATGCTCTAGTCAGTCTAGTCTCTGCCGCTCTCCTCAAGGAAAATCTCGGTCCAGTGAATACTACCCCCAGATATGTGTATGCATCTGTATACTCCACAACCTCCTGCCCATATTGAAAATAGGTATTGATCTCCTGATCCACTGCGGTGTGGTAGAGAGAGAGAGAGAGAGAGAGAGAGAGAGAGAGAGAGAGAGAGAGAGAGAGAGAGAGAGAGAGAGAGAGAGAGAGAGAGAGAGAGAGAGAGAGAGAGAGAGAGAGAGAGAGAGAGAGAGAGAGAGAGAGAGAGAGAGAGAGAGAGAGAGAGAGAGAGAGAGAGAGGTGAATTATGTGTGTGTTTTTACCATCTCTTCATCAGAATGCTTACTTCAACATTTAGAAGTTGATCACGAATGTCCTTAAGCTTTAGAATATGAGATTGTACTGACTCACCAATTTTCGTGTGTGTGTGTTTTGACTAATTGCCTTCTTAGATGAGCTTCATTAGCACGATATCTGCTTTGATAGAGATCCTCCAACTCCAACTAAACCTTAGGAGAGGTTCTACGTGGCTCAATTTGAAGAATTATATGATGCTTCACACCCATAGCAATAAGCGAGCATCTCTTGAATCGGATGTGGACTTCTCTTGAGAAGGTTGAATATGCTTTCCTTTTTCTGTGGATGATGAGAGGACTGCTTCTTGTTTTTCCTCTTCTGTTTGTTGGGCTGAAATCGCAACAGGCTTCTTGGAAGAAGAGTCAACATCCTCAAACAACTCTGGTTTTGGGTACTTGCCACTGATAATATCCCACAAATCCTTGGTAACTAGCAAATTCATCATCATGAAACTCCACAAAGGATAGTTAGAACTAACAAATTGATCATCATGAAACTCCACATAGGATAGTTAGTCTATCTCTATAATCACTCTCGTGGAAACAAATTATGTGTGCACAAAGCTGTGATCCCAAATGTTCGAAGTGAGGTAGGTCCAATATAAATTCCAGAGGATCTTTCCAACACTTGAATCTTAAGCACGTACGTACCTTGAACCAAATATTATAGATGAATAAGTACGAAAAATAGACAAGAGTGAAGAGAATGGGACGAGCAGCAGCATTTTACTCGTAAAATAACATCTACTTGGTAAATGAATAGCAATACAATGTGTGTAATATACAAAATCTGAATATAAGGCTGAATGTAAGAGGGTTCTAAGTACAAATTGTAGAGAGAAGTGTGCCTAAGAGTTGTAGGAAAGTGTGAGAGTGCTGGAAATAGAAGATAATAGGACTGTATGTGAGAAATACAGCCTATACACTGTTATTAGGGTAAATTTTTGCAACCCTATCAGAATTTAAGGTTTCTTCTCTGAAATAAGCAGCAGCAAGATTTCTCCTTTTGAAGTGATAGGTAATAAAACTTGGTACAGCAGCAAGACTTGAAGAAAATCAGAAAATATGCAGCCACTTACAATATTCAGCATGCATACGCTCTTAGGGTGTGTGTAGGAGAAGATGGCAGCAGCAAATCACCAAGAAATCAGCTAATCTTCACCTCCACCGGCTCCCAAAATCTGAATATAAGGCTGAATGTAAGAGGGTTCTAAGTACAAATTGTAGAGAGAAGTGTGCCTAAGAGTTGTAGGAAAGTGTGAGAGTGCTGGAAATAGAAGATAATAGGACTGTATGTGAGAAATACAGCCTATACACTGTTATTAGGGTAAATTTTTGCAACCCTATCAGAATTTAAGGCTCTTCTCTGAAATAAGCAGCAGCAAGATTTCTCCTTTTGAAGTGATAGGTAATAAAACTTGGTACAGCAGCAAGACTTGAAGAAAATCAGAAAATATGCAGCCACTTACAATATTCAGCATGCATACGCTCTTAGGGTGTGTGTAGGAGAAGATGGCAGCAGCAAATCACCAAGAAATCAGCTAATCTTCACCTCCACCGGCTCCCAAGGCGCTCCAAGATCTAGAGTACACTTGAGGAAGCTCAAGTGCGCATGAGTGATACACGCCAAGTGACCGAAGAGGGTAAAACTTCAGCCCCTCCACGACTTGCTTTCCATAAAGCACTCACAAACGCTAGGGTTCGTAAGTTTGTGAGTAGGGTTTCATTGAATTTGTGCGAACTCGACCTGTTTTTGCTTTGTGGAGCTAAAATTAACCTACCTAATGATGTAATATACTTGAAAAAAATGCTTTCCTTAACGAGGGTGATGATAACTACAAAATAGTGTGCTCTATTTTTGAAAAGCACAAATCTGAGAACTAGGGTTAGGATTTTGATACCCTTTTAGGTCTTTGCTGGTCAGGTGCTATATATCATTAGATAGCTCTCGATAAAACTACAAGATTATGTGAAAACATTTTCACCATTTTTACTATTTTGATGATTTTGACCATTTCTGAATATTAGGGTTCAAACCCCTCAATGTGACATTGTTATTCCAACATCTTCATATTTGATATGCCATGGACCTATGGTGTGTTGTGGAGTAGGGTTGGGGTAGGGATGGTGATGGGGAGAGTGGGAGTGTGAGTGTGGATGACTTCATTGCTACGTGTGTGGTCATGTGCATTTGATAGGCAAGTCTGTGGCCCTGTGCATTGAATAAGGGTAAGGATGGTGATGGATGGTGGGAGTGCAAGTGTGGAAGAATTTATCATTAGATGTGTGGTTCTGTGCATTGGATAGGCAGGTAGGCAAGATCAATCTTTTGGGTTTCTATAAAATCAGTGTCAAGTCTGATATCAGATGCTTGTTTTAACTTTCATCATTATGATGCTGATGGCTAAGTTTGAACTTTGATCTATTGAGACATTCATTAGTGTTGGTGAAGTTTTATATGGTGTAAGTGATTGTAGTCTATACACTGTGCTACTTTTATTTTGATTCCAGAATTTTTCAAGTCTAAGTCTGCAATTTATCATGTACGCAGCTATGGGCATGATCAAAGAGGCAAGGCTCTCCTCTCCAGTATTTAGCGACCCAAGGTTTTTGACGGTTGCCTCCTCTGCCACATCGGTCACTTCTGAGACTGAACAGGGAAGTGATACTAGCTATGATATCTATGTTTCAGAACTCTCAAGAGGAACTGCTAAAGGTACTGAATGTGAGATAGATGAACTGGATGAGTCTACAGGGGTTGGGCAACAAGAGCTTTGTCACAGTGATCTGCATGCTGTGGGAGTTCCGATGGAAGAAAAAATGCCTGATCTCCATGAAAATTTCTCATTAGGGCAGAAATTGCAGAATTTTAGCCCTATTGTTGGGGAAGGTGGGAGTAGCCATGAACGAAGGCACTCCAGTGAAAGTATTGTCAGTGAAGTGAGCTCTGCTCGTGGAAGTGATTTTTCTTTTGCAGCAACCAATGATGGACATTCAGAAAATTCCCAATGGGATAGTGTAGAGAGTAGCAGGATTCAGAGTCTTATTAGTGTTAATCCTGAGATCTTGAAAGGTGTCCAGGCAACTCTACCTATGGATCAGCGTGGAAATGTGAGACGTTTGCTAGCGAATCTGAACAGAAGAATGATCATGGCAAAGGCTGACATGGAGGATTTGACAACACGTTTGAATCAAGAGTCTATTGTCAAGGAATTTCTGGCAGCGAAGGTTCTTATCTGTCTTGCATCTCACTCGACGTTCAAAAGAAATGGTGATATTATTTCTGATTCGTTTGTTCAATGAAGTGGCATTTACTGATAACTGTAGGTCCGAGATCTTGAAGGAGAATTGGATAGCAGCAGGAGAAAGAGCAAGGATATGCTGCAGCAAGCATTATCAATGGAGCAGGATACTATTAATAATCTTCAATGGGAGCTAGAGGAAGTGCGGTCATCACTGAGTACTGCTGATGCACGTGCCTGCCAACAAGAGGTGTTCTGTCATTAGTCTTCAATATAGAATAGAGTGTAAAATTGAGTTTGTATCAATAAGTTTTGTGCTGCATAACTTGCTAGGAGGCCAGAATTTATGCTGAAGACAAGCTAAAATCTGTTGAAGCAGAGAGGGATCAGGCAAACATGGAGATTGTTGAGCTGAGAAACAAGCTGCAGAAAATGCAAAAAGAAAAGGAGAGTACAGAGCTTAAAATGAAGAACGATTTAAAGTTGCTTACTCGGGAGATTAAGATGTTGAGAAAGTCTCAACCTGAGCTGAAGGAAGAGCTAGAAATGGCCCTTAAAGATAAGACTAAGCTAGAGGTAACATATTGTCTTTGTACATTACTACTGTTTGTAGGAGCAGCATAATTTCTTCACTAAATGTTGTTATCTTTCACAAAACCTTGTTTTACCAAGAATTTAATTCTTTCTGGTACCATATTAGGTTCTGATTCAAAGTGAGACCCAGAAACAAGAGAAGCGACGACTGGAAAGGACACATTTTTTGCAGGAAGTAGCAAGCCTTCGTAAAAGGTTACAGGAGTGCAGTATTGAGTTTCTTGCCAAGCAGGATGATAAATCCACAGTGAAAAATGCTGCAGTTAGAGATGTTATGGATTTTCTTGTGACATCTGATAATCGCATTGGACTCTTGGTAGCAGAGGTATGACCTCATTACTTGTTATTTTTGAATGGCATGCATGTGGTCTTGAACTGCTTAAGCTAGTAAGTTCTATCTCAAAGTTTGTAGCTGAAATCTTGTCATTGAGTACTTCCACAGGTGGATATTACCACATTTGGAACATTTTGCTTCAAGATGTGCTTGTATATGTCCATGGATGGCTACTTAACTAGCTTGGGATAAAAAATAGCTTTCAGTCCAAATTTGGGCTGCAGCTGCTAGCTAGTTTTGACTCAGGGATTTCTTATCCATGTCCAGTGGTGGTTGAGCTAGTTTGTTTTGAATGCATTGAAATGCGCAAGGAAGAAATCCACGTTTTATCGATCCTTCTATATGACCACGCCTGAATGGTATGGAGATACAACTTTGATCTGGACCAATTAATGTTTCTGCTGTGAATCCAAGAGGCTGGCTGTTGATTCAAGAATCCGGTATTTTATTTGTAAATTGGAGTTCATGAACTAAAACAAAGTGTCTGGCATTTTATTTCCAGATCAAAGTGTAAGTTTACAGCCTTTGCTTGTTAATTTCTGATTTTGTTTAGGTGAATTCCTATTTTCTTCAATTGATTGGACTACTCACTTCCTTTTCATAATAATTTTATACCTTTATAAGTTTTGGATCTTTTTGTAACTTGTAAATTAAGGTGGTCTTTGAACTTAATGATGTTTTGCCAAGCCCATTGTTGAAGCTGGAATATGTTGAGGCATCTTGATATCCTCGAGGGAAATTGAATTTCTAAAGATGATAGAATTGATTGCACAAGCTTGACTTAGTGGACTGTTTTTTGAGAAATCTGGCATTGAACCCTAAGCTATTGCTCATGGTCTGATCATGTAGCATTAGATTTTGATGGGAGTCCAGACCAGCTGAGTATCGCTAAGCCTGCTTTATTTTGCTTGAAAGCAAATCAGAATTTTTTTTCTTCTATGGACATGGGAGTACAAATCTAACCAGTATACTCAGGATTTTGTCCCTATTTGGTGCTCTTAGCTGTGACACATTCCTACATACCATTGCCAAAGCTGAAGATGTGTGAGACTCAACATGCATACAAACATTGGGGGTCTTTAAAATATTCGTTTTTCGTATTTTGATCGCCCATGGTTACAGCATTATTAACTTGCTGGTTCGTTTAGGCAGCAGTGACTCATGATCAACTCCTGTGACATTTATCTTTTTCTAGAAGTATGCTCTAAAATTGCTTCATGATTCAGCGAATTCACCATAGCATTTCTAATTTGCTGGAATCTTGATGGTCTTGATTATGCCTATCAATGCAAATGCTTGAGTACAAGTTCTATCTGTCTTAATACCATGATCCCAGTTTTTTACACAAGTATCCATCTGCTGTCTCATTGCTTTGGATTACTTGAGCGTATCCATGTTATAGCATCTGTGTCATTTGCCTTTACAACCATAATGGTGGTCATGGGGGAAATCTATTTCATGGCTCGTCTGACTGTTTTAATGATCTAAACTTTGGTGGGGAAATTAGTTTGATCCATATTAACTGAGCCATTTGGATCTGTTAGGTGATAAAGCTTGTTGAGTTCTTCTAACATAGAGGGGTCCTAAACATGATTCTATTTCATTGAAGCTGCAGAAAAAACATTGAGAACTCCTGACATGACACGTCTGAAAGATTCATCTGTGTAGTAAGGGTAGATGAACATCAATTTGTTATTTGATCCCTCTTTTAAAATGGATGTGTTTCATCAATATGTATTTTACCATTAATAATGATGTATTCGATTATAGAGAGGTATAGTAGACATCAACATGCATGGACAAGAAGTAAAGAGTGCTAATTTCTGGAAAATGTTCATGCATTGCTTCGCAATGCAGTCTGTTTCTATTTTCCTCCACCTTGTTATCTGATTGGAGTCGTCATGCATTCAGCTTTGTCCATAACCAAGTTTATCCTGCAGGCAGGAGGTTTTTATTTCACACAATTTGGTGACCATGATCCCTGTCTCTCCATATTTCATCTAAGTGAAGAGATCATGTTTCATGCATATTTCATCCTTGTTTGTGCTTTTTTCATTAGTTTGTAAGTTTGGATAAATGTGAACTTATTAAGGTATATGTGAATCAATTAGAATTCTATTTTTTCTATTATTATTTTTCTACATGCGTAATATTCTCAATTTGATGCAGGCCCAGCTGCTGCTGGAGGATAAGGATGAAGATAAATTAATATATCAATCATATGGACGTGAGGCTTCCCCTAATGGGGTTGTTCACAGTACTGGAAGCTTGAAAGTGCAGGATGAGGAATTGCTGAGTGAGAGGGCTTTTAGAAAACTGCTTTCAGAAATCTTCATGGACAACGTACAACTGTACAAGGCTGTCAATTCAATGACATTGAATGCTGCTGTCATGGATGATAAACAAGATGGTAGTGCACAGCAAGATGTGACTCCTACCAAGAAGAGCATAAGCATGTTGAACAGATTCCTGTGAAGATTTACTGCAAGATAAGAGTTGTTTGGAAGCGATTGGATGATCATACATGGTTCTATATTGATAAACAAGGCATTCAACATGAAATGTATCTGCAGGTGCTGATACTGAATCCTGATTGATATGCACATATATGTATCAAGCTACTGCAGTCTGGTGATTGGTTGACTGTATGCCAGTGTATGCCATAAAGCATAGGTCACTGAGATGAACCGCTTATCCTTACAAATTCCATAGTGCCTTCAGGAATCCCAGTAAAATAATCCAAGTTGTGTGAAGGGAGACCTTGAAAAGTCACTACTGTAATTTTCTTGTTAATACCATCTACGCGACAATGTGATGGCATTCAAGGCTATTCTGATTTACATACAAATATAGTGATGTTTTGCATATCTTGGCGTTCAGCTGTCTTAATTGTCTGATGTGAATGACACATTCCCGGAAGGTCCACAACCTTCAAATGTAGTACTTTTCAATGATCTGATCCAGATATTCGCCTCTGAAAACTGGCTTGGATATATCCATTCTCTTTAGGCCGACCTTATTTTCTTTTATTTATTTTCTCTTGGGTATTGCAGATGCAGTATTCATGCCACCACTAAATCAGGCAGCTTATAATGCACCCTATAATTTGTGACCTCCACAATGGATGTTGGTCTGAATTTCTCTTCATGGCAACTGTTGTTCTTGATATTTTGTTTAATCAGCGGCTCTTAGCATGTTCTTTATATATTACATTTTTTTCAATCGAGTCCTTGAGGGTAATCTATTTCTTTAATCTCCTTGAATTAGGAATCTTAAGTATTGATCATTCTTTAATCTTTTTCTCTTTGTTGAGTTGTGAGATGTGTATGAATGAAGTGGCCCTTGCAAATAAAAATGTGAGAGGCACTTTGTGAAAGCAAATCAGGTTTTCTGTTGGTGGTGCATGGAGTATGTTCCATTGGCATTGGAGCTGCAGCATGGCTGCTTGTTTGGCAGACCAATCCAAATCCCCTTAAATCAGATCTCGGAGATGTACTTGCCAAAATCCTTCTCAATGCTATTTTTCAACTATGTGATTCTATAGTGTTCAGGCAGGCTTCTCAGGTATTGAAATTTGCATTTGAGATTGGTTTTTTCGGCTTCTTGTATTCTTTTCTAGGTATGTATGTGAACTCAACCATAAAAATGATAATTTTTTATGAACTCAAAACTTGTACGGCGTACGCTGCATTGTACTATCAGCCATGAAGAAGAAGATACACAAACATATATAGAGTTGAGTGGTCCTCATGATTCAAATATGGATGAGGGCTTATCAAGATCAACATCTTGAAATCAAAACCTCAAAGTTAAAGAGAAGTTTTTTGAAGAAGATAAGTCTCACATGTGGATGGAGATGTACAAAGTTAAATATGGATTCAAATATGGATGAGGGCTCATCAAGATCAACATCTTGAAATCAAAACCTCAAAGTTAAAGAGAAGTTTTTTGAAGAAGATAAGTCTCACATGTGGATGGAGACGGACAATCTAGATGAAGACTATGCATTCCAAAAGGGAGAAACCTCAAGGGCTATCATCAAAACTCCAAGACAAAGAAGATTCATCCCAAACAAAGTAGAAAAAAGAAAATTAGTAAGGCCAAGGTATCCAATATAGAGGCTTACATATGATTCATTTATTGCAAAGCATTATGCATATATGAGTAAATTCATAGTGGCATATATCAATGAACCAATGATGGGCATATAGTGTGTAATATCCTGCATTTCATCTCCTTCCATGATCCAATCTTGATATTGAATTCCGTAGGTTGCCTCAATGGCTTGCAACTCGTGAGACCAAATCTTTCAAACACGTAGTATGTACTTTGTTTGCATTGACAAAATGCTATCTTAATTATACATAAATTAAATACCTAAGAAGTACCTTAGCTCTACCAAAGTTGAGATCCTGAATTCTAATCGTATCCTCCTTTTTTTGTCCTTGATTCCTTCTTTTTTATCACCTATTATAATCATATCTTCTATATAAGCACATAGGTAGGCCTATTTTTTCACCATCTCTTGTTATGAATAGTGATGGATCCACATTCCTTTGTTGGTAGCCACATTTGAGTAGGTACTCCACAAGCCTTTGATTCCACTCTTTATGTGCTTGCTTGAGTCCATACAAAGCCTTTTTCAACCTATAAACATGAGTTGATTTCTCGCAATCTTCAAATCCTAGGGTTTGATCCACTCTCTTCATGCTCTCCATTCAAGAAGGTATTCTTGATATCTAATTGTTATATTCTCTAACTCTTACTTGGAGCCAAATCAATCATATTTCTAATTGTGGTGTACTTAGCTATAGGACTGAACATTTCATCAAAGTCGATTCCATACGAGCTTGAATTCACAACATATATTTTGATTGATTTTTGCATACCTCGCGTTCAACATATATTTTGACTGATTTTTGCATAGCTCGCGTGAAAGTCTAAAGGCGCACACTTTTTGACTGATTTTTGCATACCTCGTGTGAAAGTCTTATTCTTTTCGGTGGCTGTATCCGCACATGGTCGACTTTTTTGATTGAATTTTGCATACCTCGCGTGAAAGTCTAAAGGTGCACACTTTTCTTCTTGGTGGCTGTATGCACACACATTCGCTTTTAACATCCTGACATTTTTCTTGGTAGTTATATCCGCACATTTTTCTTCTTGGTGGCTATATATGCACACAACCATGAACACTTTTCTTCTTCGTGGCTGTATACGCACACAATCATTAGTACTATATATATATATAGCCGAATTAGATAAAAATATTTGTAGTAAGGGTCTCATGGGGAAAGAGTCGCGTGAACTAATCAAAGCTGTTAAGGAATTAGGTTTTGTATTGAGGGAACAAACGTCAAAAATCATTTAAAATTTGAGCATATCAAATTTCCAGGCTTTCATTGGTACGACAACAGCCATCATGAATCTTTTTCCGTAGAAAGATATGTATCGAAGGTGAAACAATTCTTAAAAAGAATGGAAAACATAAAAGCAAAGAAAATGAAAGCAAACAAAATCAAAGAGAAAATGAAAGCAAAGGACAAGAAACAAAGCTGAAACATTGAAGCAAGAGGACCTTCGAATATGTTTCTATCTGCAATCTGTGTACATGTTTACCTCCCTATCTTAAAAAGTGTTGCATTGAAAGGATTTCATTACCATGATAGAGAATATTGTTCATCATCAATAAGCAATGAAAAATTTCTGAAATAAGATCATGATATTATGACACGTTATTCGTTAATAGTGAAAAATGTGAATGAAGCTATGAAGTGGATAACATGCTTATTAACCTATTTTGTATTATCCTTTAATTCTTTTGCACTTCAATTTCTTAAACTAAAGGGAAGAATTTAGAGTGAAAAGATTAATATAAATATCCCTCGCTGCATTCGATTTACAAGGAAAATATAAGAGCTCTAAAAATTGCTCTTTCATTCCCGAATATGTGAGGGGAGGTTAAGTTGAGGAAGGAAATAACAACATGTCTACAAATGTTTTTTATTTGTATTGCCAAGTTTCTCTGGACAATAATAATGTTACTTAAGTAGTCATTCAGCTTGTTCAGATTGAAAAGGATGTAAAAAGAAACGTGTGATATGTCACATCGTATATTATTTGCATAGAAAGGTGACACTTTCTTATTGATGCAACTACTGAAGAAATAAAGAAGGCATATTATGCTTGTATAAAAGCTTGCCATCTAGACCTAGCTGATCAGAACACTGATACAACTGACTTTTGCATGTTTATGTACACACACACACACACACACACACACACACACACACACACACATATATATATATATATATATATATATACACATATAAATAGATATATATTTATACACGCATATATTTTCTATTAATGAGTATGTATGGATGTTAGTATTCATGCACATATGCATTAAGAGTACATGATGATTATAGTACAATATATATATGTACAATATATATATATATATATATATATATATATATATATATATATATATATATATATATATATATATATATATATATATATGTGTGTGTGTGTGTGTGTATGTACAATACAGTGCATGATGATTATAGTACAATATATATATATATATATATATATATATATATATATATATATATATATATATATATATATATATATATATATATATATATATATATATATATATATATATATATATATATATATATATTGTACTATAATCATCATGCACTGTATTGTACATACACACACACACACACACACACACACACACACACACACACACACACACATATATATATATATATATATATATAGTACTATAATCATCATGCACTGTATTGTACATACACACACACACACACACACACACACACACACACACACACACACATATATATATATATATATATATATATATATATATATATATATATATATATATATATATATATATATATATATATATATATATATATATATATATATATATATATATATACTCATTCTGTGCTGAATATCTGTTCTTACTTGCATTGCAGGAGCTTCTTGAGTATGGGTTTGATATGCCTACACTAAATGAGCTAGCTCTCAAGGGGCTAGCCGACGATTCATGGATTTGTGTATTCTCAATTGTATTTGGATAGAGTGCATGAGTTTCCTCATCTCTTTGGGCTTGGCTAGTGTTGAACTCTAAGTGGTGCAAGTTATGTGACTTCGGTATTTGCACTTCAGTAGTATACATTGGAGCTGCGATTACTAGAACTCCAAAATTGGACACTCAACAAGGTTTTACTTCATGTCTTGCAACAATTCTTACTTGATGCCATTTACTGATATTAGGTCTTCATTAATCACAATGGCTTCCAACATTGGAGTAGATGCATCTTAATTCAGTTTTGTCACTCACCACACTGCAGGATGACTTAAAAAATGTGAACATGTCTAGATTTCATATCTAGCATGGAGGATAGCTGGTTTCATGTACATGATTAACATATGCATCAGATCTACCCCCATTTATCTTCTAGCATACAAGTTATAGATGTTACCTGGTCTTTATATTGTGTTTGTTCTCTGGTTGTAGTTATTAGAGTATGATTTCCATTTGTAGCCTTTTTCTTTGTGAATGTCATTAGAGAGATCCGCTTGTTGTATTTGGTCATTTAGGATGTCTTATGGCTTTTTGGACATACTATCACATTTAATGTCCCCTGTTCCAACCAACTGATTCCCAAACTAGGATTTTGCGTCTTTCCATGGTGCTCAAGTGGAACACTATGTTGCTTTATCTTCTCTAGACTGTGAGGGATCTATTTCCTAGAGATATGAAGTTGAATGTATAATAATATTTGTCCTTTCACACAAACACGCAGAGATCTATTTTGCTCTATTTGCACCCTCTCTCCTTTACGTAAATCTTGTGAGAAAACCATCCTATTGCTTATAATTAGTTGTGGCCATGCTTTCTTTTTGATACTTGGAGATTAGTTCCAATTGTTCTCAATTGTTGACTCACATTTTGTTGGCATGCTTTGATTAGAGACTAGTTTTGTGGATACCAAACACATCTAACTTTCAACTTCATAGTTAACTTTCTCTTGCTTTTGGGTTAGAGGACTTCATTTTTCTTTGTTAGTACTCGCTCAATTCATGTTAGATCAAATTTACGTAACTATTTCTATATTTGGAGTTGAACCATATATTATTTCTATCTTTCTTGTTTTTTGTCCATGTTCATGATAAGACTCATGATAAGATTTTATAATGGTGCACTTATACCCATAATAAAACTTTCAATGCCTTACTTAGTTTGCCTATTGTCTTTTTCTTTCTCTTTTGGTGCAATTATTTGAACATTTGGGACTATGCCCCCATCCTTGTTTCATGTGCCATACATATCATATCATATTTTAAAAAACAAGTCAAAAGAAACAAACTAGTATCACAAAAGAAAGATATACAACAAAGAAAGGTGAAGAGATTAAGACAAAACAACCCTAATAGGAAAAAGATTCTAGGCTTACCATTGATTTTCCTTGGCCAACCTTTTTAATCCTTAATGGAGAACTTCAAGATTATTGGGTGGTGGATATAATCTTGGGTAAAGGTACCGAAAGCATAAGAAAGAAAATTTGATAATCTCAAGTTTTTAATTTTCTTTTGTGAACCATGTCTTCAAGAATGAAGTTCTTCTATAATGAACATTTCATAAATTGTGGATCAATATCCATAGTACAAAGGTAAACATAATGATGGAAATGGCTAAAATATTATAGTGCAAGTCAATTAATCCTTACACCTTAAGCATGTCTATGTCTTAAAATCTCAACTAGCAAGTGTTGTTAAGCATCTTGCACAACCATAGTGGTGGGCTTCTCGCCTTGTTTCAATGTCTTCTTTTTTGGCAAACAAGGGGCTGATAGCACTTGTGGAAGTTGGGGTGCATTGCAATCTTAAAACTTAATCACTTCATACAAGGGATTTTGTTGATATATTTTGTTAATGATATGTGTGAACACACTTAGGACTGTCCGGACACTTTTTTCCCTAGGTTTTTCCCTCGACTTTCATATACAACTATAATCCTAACGCGTTCCTTGTCCTTGTACATTCACTTAGTAATTCATTCAGTGTTGTGTTGTGTTCCAAGCTTCTTCTTCTTCCTTCTGTTATTTGCGTGCTTTTGCAGACATCAAACTCCAAAAATGGGTATCAGAGCAGGTCGTCCACTTCATCTAGGGTGTCGTCAACACCCCTCCAATCAGAGTCTCATAATCAGACAAGAATTGGTAAGCATACTTAAGGTGATTAGGATTTCAAAGTAGCTTCATTTTGTGGTGTCTTGATATGAGCTTGTTTTGGCCTCCGAATGCACTATTGTAATGCTTGTGCATGCTATTTCATCCTTTTCTGCCAAACATACATATAGGTTTCGGTTCGCCAGTACAAGTGCTTCAAAGTTTGCTATAGGGATAGCATATCTCAACAGGGTAGTTCTTTTCAACTTTTCGAGATACAATCATTTTTACGCATCAAGGTATTTAGTGGGTGGCCATGGTTGAAAGCAATGATGTATTGAGGATAGGTTGAATGGTACTAATTCCCATTGTGGGCATACATAATGCATCATGGATTGGTAGCAAAAGGGTTGTGGAATATTGTGTAGGGTCTACACCTACAAATATAGTTATTGAAGGTGATGTAGATGGCATTGAAGATGATGATATTCAAATTCTTTTTCATGTTGCATTTACTGAAGAGCAACTTCATTGGGATGGAAGAGATGCTCATGCACATGCATTGATAGCTTTGTCTGTCAAAGCTGCCATTCTCCCTCACATTCACTCTTGTAAAACAACAAAGGATGCTTGGGATACACTTATCACTTTATACTAGGTAAGAAATGAGGCTCGTGTTGCTTACATTCGAAAGAAATTTGAGAGTGAGTATATGAATGAAGGAGATTCTATGGATAATGTTTTGACAAAGATCAAAGATTTGAAGGAACAATTGATTGTTGCTGATGAAGTCTTGTGAAATAGTTCACTTGTGCAAACTGTTCTTAATAGTTTTTCAGATTCATATCAGAGTTTTGCTTCTACTCTTTGATTGATGATGAAAGGCAATCCTAATGCCTTAACATTTGAGGATTTAGTATCTGTTTTGTTGCAGGAAGATGAGTCTAGACAAAACAATTCCATTATGAATGTTGCACATCAAGATTTCCTAGCTAATCAGAAGAGCAAAGGTAAATGGAGTGCATCTATTAGTAAGCAAAAATTTGCTAATGCATCACAATCGAAGAAGGATGAAAAAGATGAGAAGAAACCAAAAAACCAAAAATAATTTTGTAAAAACTATAAGGGAAATGATCATGTCATAAAGAGTTGTCCAATGGTGGCTGCAAAAGAGGCAAAGGAGAAAGAGGCTAGAATGGTTGTTGCAGAGGCCTCTACTCCTAAAATAGAGTCTCCTAATCTTGTTCATAATGAAGAACGGGCATTTACTACTGTATGCATCTATGACCCATCCTCTCATGAGCAGTCTCTGTCTACACTAGACTCATGTTTAGTACTTTGATGGTGTGGCAACTAAACATATTTCCTCGCAACACAATTTCTTCACTTCACTTGAGCTTGCCCCTATAGGGAATACTATCACATGTGCTAACAACTCCTCTCATCCTGTAATGGGAGTCGGTAAGATCATTCTAACTACTATTGATGGTAGTTCTTTCACATTTTCAGATGCTTTGTATGAACTAGTGATCAAGAAAAATTTGTTGGTAGCTTCAACATTAGACAAGATTGGCTTGCTTGTCAAATTTATTGAATTGTACAATTCATGATCTCTCAAATGGTGATGTTATTATTGATGTTATTATAAGCTCATAGACTATGAAAAATCTTTGAATGATTCAACATGTACAATTCAAGAGTCTCAGGCATCCTCACATGCAAAGTTTTGGCATGCACACTTTGTTCATCCGAATTTTGCTAGTTTTCTATTCCTACAGAAATCTAAAATGGTTTCCTCTTTGCCCAAACTTGAGGCACCTTGTAAATATGTTTATGAAGGTTGTATTTTGGACAAAATGAAGCATTCATCCTTCCCAAAAGATGGTTCAATTCGAGCTGCCTTGTTCATAGAGATGTCAATGATTCTATGCAGACACCTTCTTTCGGGAACTACCTTTACTTGGGGACTTTTATTGATGATTTCTTTAGGCATGCATGGATGTATCCATTGAAAGAAAAATTCAGAGTGTTTATGTGCGTCAAAAAATTTCTAGTTACGGCTGAAAGTCTATCAGCATGTGAATTGGGCACCCTCCATTCTTATCGAGGGGAGGAATACATGTCATCTAATTTTAATGCATTTTTGGTTGAGTTTGGGATAAAACATCAGTGTAAAGTGCCGTATAAACCTCAACAAACTGGAGTTGTTGAAACAAAGAACATATCTTTCATGGAGATGGCGAGGTGTATGGTCAAATTTTAGGCTTTACCACATAGCTTCTGGCTTGAGGCTATTATGTGGGAAGCATATGTACTTAATAGATGCCCCATCAAAGTGTTGCAATCTATCACTCCATATGAGACTGGGTATGGTCACAAGACATCTGTTGCTCATCTGGATGTCTTTGGTTGTCAGACATATGCATTAGTGCATGAACAACACATGAAGTTGGATGATAGAGCAATAAAATGTATTTTTGTTAGGTGCAATTCTAAAAGCAAAGGCTATCATTTGTATCATCCACATACTAAAGGAATTTTGGTAAGCCGTGATGTTGTTTTTTTGGAAGATGTAATTCAACCTTTACTTTCATGTGCCAAGGAGACTTCATTTATATCTACAGATGTGTATGACCCTTTGCTGCCTCATTTTACAGGTGGACACTCAAGTGCTAGTCAAAATGATGTAATTTCTCAGCCTTTCATAGGTTCCACATGATGATGAAGATGATTCTATTTTTGATGAAAATTAACATGTTGCACTTGTTGATGAGAGGGCTGATATAGAGGAGGCAAGATATAGAAAATTAGATGCACCTCTATTGCATGGTACTTCTTTAGACTCTCATAGTGCTTCCTTTGCATCAGATTGCTATGCAATGACTGCCTCTAGTCTTTGTGATGAGAATAAGCTTGTTTTTGATGAAGCACAAAATTAAAAAAATTGGATGGCTGCTATGCAATCATAGTATGATGCTATAATGGAGAATGGTACCTAGTCTTTTCTTGATTTGCCTTTGAGAAAAAGGGCCATTGACACTAAATGGGTATACAAGTTGAAACATAAGCATGATGAACAATTGACATGTATAAGGCTAGGCTTGTTGCAAAAGGTTATGCCTAAGAAAGAGGCATTGATTTTGATGAGACCTTCACATCCTTTTTCTAAATGATCATTGTTCATAGCATCTGTGCACTTGGAACTCATCATGGTTAGAATTTACATTAGTTGGACATAAAACTGCATTTCTGAATGGTGACTTACATGAAGAACTATATGTATTTCATGGTTTTGTGTAGAAAGGGCATGAAAGGAAAGTGTGCAGGCTGAAAAAGGCATTATATGGTTTGAAGTAGGCACCACATGCTTGGTATGAAAAGATACATACCTACTTGATTGCACATGGTTCTGAGAACAATACAACTAAGAGCACCTTATATGTTAAGCATGCATATGATGTACTTCTAATCATTGTTGTGTATGTGATAACATGCTACTCATTAGTCCTAATGAGAAGCATATTGCTGAATTTAAGGCTGATTTGCATGCCTCTTTTGAGATGTCATATTTGGGGCATTTGCATCATTATTTGGGCATTCAATTTATGCAAGTTGATGCGGGAATAACTTTGTGTCAAACAAAATACATTGACACATTGTTGCAGCATTTTGGCCTTGAAGATTGCAAACCTATTACCACTCCTATGGAAACAATTTTATGATTGACTCTTCATGATGCTAGAGATGCATTTGATGTTGTTCTCTATTAGCAAGTTGTTGGATGCTTGATTCACTTATGCATAACTCAACTTGATATTCAATTTCTTATCTTTTAGATGAGAATCTTTATGCAATTCCTAGGTGTCAAGCATTGGCAGACAGTGAAGCATATCTTTTGCTACTTGAGTGGTACCCGGCTATTCAGATTTTTTTTATCCCAAGGGGGATAATTACCACCAGATGTACATACCTTTTCTGACTCGATCTAGGCTGGTTACTATGACACTCGTGTGTCCAACTGTGGTTTTTGCTTCATGCTTGGTAGCTCATGCATATCTTGGTTGAGCAAGAAGCATCCTACTGTGGCCACTTCTATTTGTGAGGCTAAGTATGGGGCAACTTTGAGAGTGATTGTTGAGTGTGTGTGGCTCAGATGCCTCTTGACTGATTTGGGTATTGGTCAATCTTTTGTCACCATCATCTTCACCGATAGTCAGAGTGCATTAGAAGTTGTGAGGAACCCTGTGTTTCAGGCTCACACAAATCACATTGAGGTGCACAATCATTATGTCAGGAAGAGGTTCTCTGTTGGAGCCATAATATGCTCATCATTTTTTTAGTAATTAAAAGCCTCTTTGATGCATATGGCTTTGGTTTTATATTGTAGGGTCCTAGGAAGAGTTGCTTGTGGTTCGACGCTTCTTGTGGGGTGTCATCCATGTTGGGCACTGAGTACCTTGCACATGGCTAGGGTAGACGACATGATCCTTCCTAGTAGTCTGCTTTGTGCGTGCCATTCTCTTAGGTTGTAAAGTGGTAAAATGAGGAAGGACACCTCTATTTATACGCTTTCACTTAACAATTGCCTGTTCACATTTAAATGGATAAAAATTAGTTTTAAGACATTAAAAGTATATTCACAAAAACAGTAAAATTTTATTTGAAGTGAAAGGGGTTATAAAAACCTTGAAAAGAATAATGCATTTTAAGAGTTTGGAAACTATTTCCAAGTAGAACCCTCGCGGACTCTTTGTGCACGCCATTGGGCATGATGTACGGGTCCTGACGATGACATCCACTTCTCTCTTGCAATATCATGTTGTAGCTTTTGTGTAATCTTTGCTATTCGTGACTCACATGCTCGTTCCATTAGATATTTTCTAGCGAATGTCGCATGAAAAAACCAATTGAACATTTCGTCTAAATAGTTTGATTGGAGTAGACCACCCCCATGATGAGTGTTTTTAAAGTAAACACCTCTAGCCCTTGTAATGTGACTTCTCCATTCCTTGTGTACTAAAAATGTCCAGTGACCCATATCGATTCATAACATATGCTCCATGTGCAAAAAGAATATGCTATGATCTGGTCAATAAGATATACACATAGTGTTTAAGACCAAATAAAAAAATGTAAGCGAAACTTACTATGTAATGTGTAATGTTGCTTTCTCCCCAAGATAAGATGAATGACTGTGTAAACTCCTTCAAAGTCACTTGGAATAATTCTCGTTGTGAAGCATTAGTGGAAACCAAACACATCAAATGTAACAATTGATCGAACGATGACCAAACCTTCTTTCGCTTGTTAATGAGATCAACCTGACTATCATTGTATGTTGTAATTGAATAGAGGTCCTTCCAAAGCTCCCATTTCCCATCATCTTGACTATTCACATCTCTTTTAAAGAAACGTCTTGCCTTCTTCCCAGTCATTGAAACTTGTTGTAAAATCTCTTGAGACTCACCATACTTCTTAACAACTAAAGATACGCGGCCACCATGACAACCTATAGAATTCAAAAGATCTTTTATTTTTTGGATTGCTATTGTAGACCTCTCTAGTGGTTTCATTGCAAATGCATATTCAACATGGAGCTTCAAAAGCCTATCAAAGATCCTCATGAATGCATGCAAAGTACAAAAGTGAACATTGACTAATGGAAATGGGATAATGGGGTTCCAATCATTGCTTATTTTATCACGAGTCGATTCCTGTAACATTGGACACCTCAAAAGTGATATCTCCCATTCCCTGTGATTCGATGAGTTTGTTTCATCAATTTCTTCAGAGTCATCAACTCTCATCAATGCCCTTGCAGGTTTAGACTGTCTCTCAGATCCTTTGTACCTTGTGTACAATATGGGCAAGGATAGAGAGAAGATGCTCCTTGTTTACAACCTAACATGCATTTTATACTCTTAAGGTCTCCACCCAAATGCCATTCTACCTCAAAATCACCTATATCATCTACAGAAAGCTTTTGCCCATGTATTTGAGAAGAGATTACTTTCGTAATCCATGGAGTCCTACTAAAAATCCACGAAATAACATTGTTTGTTTCTTTGGGAACTTCTATAGCACCTAACCACCAGATATCTCTCTCTGATTGCACACTCTAAGTCAAATGGCCCCTCCCTCATAAAGTTTCATCACTCATTGCATGGTCCATAATTTCATTCATTAGCGTCACACTCAACCTTTCTAGTCGCCGACCCTTTATGATTTGACACTCATCAAGCTTCAGTATGAACTTTAACTTAACATTACAGTCTGCACAAAAGAGAAAACATTATCTTAATATGATACTTGAATGCAATAAAACTTCAACACCAAATAAAATGTAGTAGGGGTACCTTTGATTGTTGAACTATAAAAGTGAACCATTGCTTGTTGAAGCTTCTGAAGATCCACAAATATATTGTTGAATTTGGTGTAAGTAAATCCTTGTGTAGATAGGATTTTTGATTGCTTCTTGGGAATATTTGGATGATAAACAGAGGCAAGCATAGTTTCTTCTATGAATAAATATTGTCCAATAGTACGAGTCACATCCTCATTTGAAGTTTTTTTTTGATAGACATTTTATATGGGCATGGAATTATACTTTGAGAAATACCTTGTGATTGTAAGGCTTGCCTGAGAAGGGTGTACATTGCAGTATACCCATTTCTACTGATGCCCGCTTCGTCACATATTGCCTGCACATCTTGCACTGTGATAAGGTTTTTTAACTTCTTTGAAAACTCAGCTTCAACAACAACTCTAATACACTTTCCTATGCATGAGTCTAAAGCAGAAGTGATTTCTTTGGTGTTTATACAACTATTCATCAGCTTGAATTGGTCTTGTGTTGTGATGAAGCAATTATGTCTTGAATAAACGACCTACACAATGAAAGATTCCATTACAAATCTTCATTAAAACATATAAAAGTAAAACAAACACTCACCTTGTTGCATATATATGTCATTTGCGTGCTCCACCACCTTTTGAAAGAGCATCAAAGGATGACAATGCTCTTTTCCTATGTCTCATACCAAGTGGAGTCTCTTTCAGCTGCTGGAGATTGGCAGTTAACTTTGAAATTGTGCTTTGTTTTGCTTCAATATCCTGTTCCAAATCTGCAAGTTGTTTTTGTAAAGATATGATTGTGCTTTCTAAAGTGACCACCCTCATATGATGGATGTGATATTGTTGGAACCAATAATATAGCAGTAGCAAGTGAATGTGTAGATAATCGCTTGCAGTAACCTAATAGTCCAGCTTCACCCGCACCAATGAACTGAAGTAAAGTTGAGAGGTTATGGAATGTTGGATGGTAAGAAGATATTGGATCAAGAGGATATAGTGAACCATGAGCCCAAAGATCAATACTTTTTTGTCTAGCTGCACGACGTTCATTTTGAGAATTGGCATCATTGTTGCATCGTGTATTTGGAGCAAACTCTCTAGGCACACGAACATGGATACTTGTTGATGCAGGAGCATGCGGACGTTCTACTGTGAAGTTTGTGATACATGTCAACACCATCTTTGCTAATGACTAGCAATATAAAAAACAAAGATGAAAAACTGGTTGGAAGGGACTCTAAAGCATATGTTTTACTCAAAAAATGTGTTTTCTTGTATGTGTATGGGTTAAAGTGTGTTTTTCCACTATGTATGGCTGAAAATGATGAAATTTGAAAAAAGTCATTTTTTAGGGGAAGCATAGTCACAGATTTGATGATGTGGCACTTACTTTTGGAGGGAATTTGAAAATTATATTTTTTTCTAAAAGAAACTTCAAAAAATGGGCCCAAAAAAGTGACTTCTGACATATATATTAAAAAATAGGCCCTTTTGAGTTAATATACACTGAAAATGAGACTTAAAAAAAAAAATTCATTTTTTATTCAAATACATGTACGAGTTTGATGATGTAGAAAGTAGATTCTCTTTCTCTCTCTAGAAGAAGAAAGAGAGAGGCCTACTGAAGCCTAAAAAAAAGCCTACTCCGGCCTACTAAAAAGTGCCCTATTAAATGCACTTTGTCCCCTTAAACAAGAATAGAATTAAGCTTAATCCCTAAAAATTAGGGATCCTTACAAGGCGCATGTAGGGTTCATTTTTCCATTCTTGTGCAAATACAGAAAAATAGTACATCATGTGGATTGAGAGTATTTGCCAATGCAATAAATTTCTTAGAGCGTAGATTTTATAGTCCCAATCTTAGTCTATTTGATTATCCAAATGCACGATTCCTTTTGGTAAGAGAAAAAGCAACCAATGCCATCTTGAAAGATGCTATCTGCCCTTCTGATCCAAACTCTCCTCCACCACCTCCACCAGATAAGAAGACTGAAGATAAGAAGAAAAGGCCTCCTGTTCACTCTCCATTGAAGCATGACCCAAAGAATAAGCACAAAAAGGGGAAGAATAAAAAGCAAAAGTAAATGTATAGTTTTTTTGTATCTATGATTGCCTCTTGATAGTAAGCCCATGTATTTCCAACATATGTTGGAAGATATTTATTTTCTCTTGTTATAAATACTAATTTTGTATAGAAAGGAACCCTTCAGAGCATTTTATGTATTGCAAAGTGATGCCATTCTATCTTTATCTAGAAGATAGTGTTTGTAACTCATGTTTCTTCATAGAAATCAATGTTTCAACTTCTTAATATTGGTAGTACTTTTTTATGAAATGAAGGATTTGTGGTGTGCCTACTATTCATTAGATCAATTGACACGATATGTGGTTTATCATATATGTTTTATCCTGATTTGGTGATCTCTGAACTGAAAACTTGGGCTTGTGAAGAGAAATGGAGAAGATTGGAGGACACGACTAATTCAAGCAATTAGGCCAATCGGAGAACCTCTGATGGCCCTAATCGCTTGAATTGGTCATGTCTTCCAATCTTCTTGATTTTCTAATATTCTTACCATTGATGCTTTATATACCTTGCGTCTCACTAATAAATAAGTCACAATTGATTCAAGTGATGAGAGTAATTGGGAAACTTCAAATGGCCCTAATCACTTGAATCAGTCATGCCCTTTGATAGAATTCTTATTAAGATTAAAAAAAGGGACACGACCAATTCAAGCGATTAGGGCGGACGAAGAACCTTTGATGGCCCTTATCTCTTGAATTGGTGTCATCCTCCAAGCTTCTCCACTTTGTAATATATCTACACTTTAATGCTCTATGTAGCTAATCGGTTACATGGATAATTTCTTTATCCTTATCTTGACCAATTAGTCTAGGAGAATATCATTGAACAATAGAAACCTTCCACAAAAATGAAATAAGTCTTTGAGCAATAGAAATCTTCCACAACAAGGATATAAACCAAAACAATGCCAATATAACGATGAAGAGTTTACATAAAAAAAAAAGAGAAGTATTTAGGACTCTATTTAGCTAATCATTAACATGAAGATATTCTTTATCCTTATCTTTACAAGTTATTGTTTGGGAGAAGTCTTTGAACAATAGAAACCTTCCTGAGCAGTAATGTAAGTCTTTGCACAATAGAAAACTTCCACAACAATGATATAAATCAAAACAATGCCAACATGAATATGAAGAGCTTACATCCAAAAAAGAGATAAATGTATTTATCACCATGTCTTTGTTTCCTTCAAAATTTTTGGTTGAAGAAAAAGGGCAAGACTGGTTACATTCTCAAGGGTTGGAACTTGATCACCTTGGGTGGTAGGCAAGTAATGCAAGATAATGTTTTTTCTGACCTTTATGTTTATTATTGCACCATCAATTGAGAATTTGAACTATGGCGAGGCCTCATCAAGGAACTCTTGGAATTATCTTACATTTTTGAGTTTCCGATTTGCAGTGACAATTATTTTCCTAGGTTGAAACTCTGGATGCATCAAAATTCCAACTTAAATTTTGGACGATTCTCTTCTGAATCCAAGGGTGTCCAAAGTCCAAGATTTTTTTTCCATCTTCTATAGTCATATCCTAAAACAAGCGATTTTCAAGATATCTGATATGAAATTGAAAGAGAATTTGGACTAATTTTATGGATGCATCTACATGGACATGGAATGATTTATTCCAACCAGGAGTGGTCAATATTGGTGTTGTCCACAAACATCCTTCAACTCATTGAAGGAATTTTTGCATTCATCATTCCACTCAAAATTTATCAACAAAGCATAAAGAGCTTTAGCTATGATCGCGTACATGTGGATAAACATGCAGTAATATCCACAATGGCCCATAAAGGCTTGTAACTCTTTTAACGTTCCCTCGACAACTCCGTTATGGCTCTTACTTTGTCTTCATCTGTTGATATTCCATTCTTAGAAACAATATGACCTAAGATCTTACCTTGACGTACCATGAACACACACTTTTCTAGGTTCATACAAACTCGATATTCTTTAAACTTGTTGAAGATATGTTTGAGCTATGGGATGCGGTGTCCTCTTTCTTGGGAATGAGCACATAAATTTTCCACTTATACTTCTAATCTCTTTTGCATGATTTCTTTGAAGACATGACACATAAGCCTTTGGAATTTTGTAGGTGCATTGGTGAACCCTAATGTCATCACACAAAATGCAAAGATTCCCCACTCTGTGGAGAAGGCCACTTTGTGTTGATCTTATGGGGAATATGATCAATCTCATAGATAAATCCCGCTTCAATTATTCTATCAATTTCCTCTTTTATTTTGGCTGCATAAGTGTCATTATATGTGTAGGGATTTCGTTTGGTGGGCTTGGCATCAACCATCATGGGGATCATATGAGAGCATATAGGTCCACATAAACACATCCCTATATTCCCTCAATAAAGCTACCCTCCTCTACTTGTTTCATTGCTTTTCTTTTCTTTTTCTTTTGAATTAACTTCACTTTCCTCCCTTGAATTTATAGTTTTAATGCTTGTGAGAGGTTCTTCTTCTCTTTGGCTAAATACTCCTATATTTTCTAGATAGTGCTCCTCTGAGTCAAATTAACTATCCATTACTATGGACTCTAGATAATCGCCATCCTCTTCTTCTTCTATGACCTTATTAGAGTGACACTCTTCTAGCAAGGGTTCAAACATAAACGAAGAGATATCATGAACCTTCTCATCAATGAGGCATCCATTGTTCTTCATTGACAGGGCTCAAGTACAAGGAGTTGGTTCCCCAATCTTGTACTATTTTCAGTTGACGTAGGAAGGGTCTTCCTAGGATCATTTCATAGACATTATTTTTTCCAAAGTCACATATAGCAAATGTGTGTTAAAACTCTACACCACAAATGGTTAGAGTTATCCACTCTAACAATCCTTCAAGTCTTTCAATAGGGCCGTCATCCATCTGAAGCTTCATTCTAGTTGGTCTTAATGCGGGTTTGCCCCATTGCTTCCACAAGGAGGTGGTCACAATCACAACACCAACATGTGAATCTAATATAGCTTTGGTTGTGTAACATGGGTAGGTGATTAGAAGATAAGTATTACATTCTTCACCTTCACTTATGTCTCTTATTTTGTCTAGAGGTATCTCTAGTACTTTTTGCTTAGAGCCTGCTTTTGGCACATTGGAGCCAAGTTCTAGAGCCTGATTTGCCACATGTTTCCATGGCTTAGGTCTAAGGTGGGGTGACATTATACCTTAGTGTTCTTCATGACTTCAATGTTTCTTGGAACCACTAAGTCTTAATTTTTTATCAATATTTTGGGAGCTCTAATTTGAGGAGATTCAGATTCCCATGGGCCTATGAATTGTGGCAACTCTTGTAAAGAATTAGATTCAAAATCTAATGTTTCATCTTCTTCTTGCTTTACTTCGTCTCCGTAAATAGATGGAATGTCTTGGGGAAATTGATCATGAAGATCATCAACTTCAAGAAGTGGAGGGGGATTACCCTTCTTCTTGGCCCTGTTGGAGTTAGACATCTGCCAAAGCATGCAAACAACACAAGGAAGAAGAAGAAGCTTGGAGCACAACACACAATACTAAATGTATTACCACTAGAATGTACAAAGATAAGTAGCCCATTAGGGCAATAGGCATATATACAAGCCAGGGGAAAAAACCTCCTAAAGAGGGAAAAAAGTGACCCTGACGGTCCTAGAGTGTTCACACACATCACTACCTAAATATATCAACAAATCCTCCCTGGGAGCGATGTGGTGAACAAGGAGCTGGCACTCATGTATAAGGAAGTGCCAAGCTATGTGGAATCAATCCAGAAAAGGAAGTAAGCCCAAAACTTTGTGGAAAGATTCAAACTTCTCCGTAGGTAGAGCCTTCATGAAAAAGTTTGCAATGTTCTCTTGTGTGGGCACATATGCCAAGTTGATCTCCCTAGTAGAGAACCTCTCCTTGACATAATAATAATGCACCTCAATGTGCTTAATGCGAGCATGGAACACAAGGTTTCTCACAACTGCCAATGCACTCTGACTGTCAGTGAAGATGGTGGTGGCAGAAGACTGACCAACACCCAAATCAGCCATAAGGCATTTGAACCACACAAACTCAACAGTCGCTGTGAAAGCTGCCCTATAATCAACCTCACAATTCGAAGTGGCCACAGTAGGTTGCTTCTTGCTCAACCAAGATATACATGAGCATGAAGCAAAAGCCACTAGTGGACACACAAGTGTCATAGCAACCATCCCAATCACTATTAGAAAAAGCATGCAAATCTAGTGGTAGTGATCCCCCCTTGGGATAAAACAATCCAGGTATCTGAGTACGACTTAAGTAGTGAAAGATGCGCTTAACCGCCTGCCAATGCTTGACATCTGGGCAATGCATATACCTGCTCATCTGTGAGACAACAAACTGAATATCTCGCCAAGTAATGCATAAGTAAATCAAGCATCCAACAACCTACTGATAGAGAACAACATCAAATGCATCTCCAACTTCATGAAGGCTCAATTGTAAACCTGTCTCCATAGGAGTGGCAATAGACTTACAATCTTCAAGGTCAAAATGTTGCAATAATGTGTCAATATATTTCATTTGACACAAAGCCATTCCACCATCAACTTGCATAAACTGAATGCCCAAATAGTGATGCAAATGCCCCAAATCAGACATCTCAAATGAGGCATGCAAATCAGCCTTAAAATCAGCAATATGCATGTCATGAGGACCAGTGAGGAGCATGTCATCAACATACACAACAATGATCAGAAGCACATCATTAGCATGCTTAACATATAAGGTGCTTTCAGTTGGATTCTTCTCAAAACCATGTGCAATGAGATAGGCATGTATCTTTTCATACCAAGCACGTGGTGCTTGCTTTAAACCATATAATGCCTTCTTTAACCCTGCACACCTATTTTTCATGCCCTTTTTGCACAAAGCCACGGGGCTGAAAAACATACACTTCTTCATGCAAGTCACCATTCAGAAATGCTGTTTTAATGTCCAACTGATGTACGTTCCAAGCATGATGAGCTGCAAGTGCATAGATGCTACAAACAATCGTCATTCAGCATGTAGGTGCAAAGGTCTCATCAAAATCAATGCCTCTTTCCTGCGCATAACCCTTTGCAACAAGCCTAGCCTTATACCTGTCAACTGTTCCATCAAGTTTATGCTTCAGCTTGTATACCCACTTAGTGCCAATGGCCTTCTTTCTAGGAGGCAAGTCACATAAAGACTAGGTACAATTCTTCATGATAGCATCATATTCACATTGCATTGTAGCCATCCAATGTTCATAATTTTGTGCATCATCAAACAAAACAGGCTCAGTCTCATCACAGAGACTAGATGAATCCATAGCATAGCAATCTGATGCAAAAGAGGCACTATGAGAGCCTGAACGAGTATGATATGACAGAGGTGCATCTAATTTGCTATCATGCAAAGTCTGCACTAGCCATTTTGGCATAGTTTTTGCCTGCTCAATATCAACTCTCTCATCAACAAGTGCATAATGTAAATCTCCATAAAAAATGGAATGATGTGCATCATCAGATGAAACTTGCAAAGGTTTAGAAGTTGCCTCATTAGGACCAACACTAGATTGTCCACCTGTAAAAAGAGGCAGCAAAGTATGATACATGTCTTTGGAGCTAATATGTGTCTCCTTCGTACATGAAACTAAGGATTGAATAGCATCTTCCATAAAAACAACATCATGGCTAACCAAAATGCATTTAGTATGTGAATGATACAGATGATAGCCTTTTCTTTCATAACTATACCCAACAAAAATATATTTTACTACTTTATCATCCAATTTCCTGTGAAGAGATGGATAGGTCTGTGCTTGAAGATGAAGAGGTGTTGCAAAATCCTTGAGCTACACCAGCCAAATGAACTCCAGGAGTATATGGTGGGCCCTTTTAGCTTGCCGATGGATGTATTAGACACCCTATGTACCTTGGAAGATCACTCTCAAAAAGATAGATCAAAATAGATAAGTTGGAGTTAGCTCAGAGGTGAAAACTTGCTATTCTTGGTTCATACACCTGTCTAGTGTTTTACATAATTCTCTGAGCACAACAGCAATTAGCTTAATTCCTCTTGGGGAAGTCTAGGTAGTTTAAAGAGCTAACTTTCAAGAGTAATTTCATAAAAAATAATAAACCACACACTGAGAATGAGTTTTAACAAGTGATGACATCATCCCAATTTTCACGGGCTGCTACAGTTTGATACTAGTGAGCAGAAAAATGAACATAACTCAAAATTTAGGAATCCAATGATTATGAAAATTTGTATGGTTATACTAGACAGTAAGCTGAATCCAACAAGCTTTACATCATTGCATTTAGATACATAACCACTGAGAAATGGCTCTGATAAGATGAGTGAAAAAATCGGGTACCTGACAGAGAAGTGAAGATGAACAGACACTATTGACGTCAATTGAACATAACTGAAGATTGCAACATCCAAATGACATGAAAATTTGTGAGCATATAGTAGACTTATAGAGCTAACTTTACCAAATTAAATCAATGAAAATGATGCCCCAAGCTCAGAGAAACAATCTCTGCAATCTGACTGAGAAAACTGAGAGTAATGGCAGTGAGTAGTACACTTCACAAGAACATGGAAATATGAACCCAAATGATCATGAAAATGAAAGTATATTGCTTGTACAATACAATGGACTTACTGATACATATGTGTGCGTTGTAATCACATCTTGATATGGCATAAAGCTCAGCTCTTGGAGGTCTTCACATAGGTCTCTCTAACCACGACTAAAGCTGCCATCTATTTATAGTTGAGTTTGGGAGGCTAACTTCCCTCAATCACTCTCCAATCAATCAATGATTGATTTGATTCTCTACCTACCACAAATCATGAATTCGTGGCTCCTCTTTCCATTCTTGATCAAGTGGACTCAACCACTTAAAATTCTTTCACTTTTACATTAAGTAAACTCTTCAAAAGTTACAAGAGGTAGTTCACAAGTGAACTTTACATAGTCTTCATTTTAAAGCTTTTTTCATGACTTTGTGGGACTCAAGCCAATACTTAGGCTTGTCATAGACTTGCTCCAACAGCTCCCCCTCAAGCCAAGTATGCTTGAGGTCTTTAATCTTCCAAGATTACCTGTAAACCAATCATAGCCTTGAATTTGCAAAGCTTTGTACCATCCAATGCTTTGGTTAGAATATCTGCACATTGTTGATGAGTGGACACATATGATATTTGAATCTCTTTGCTTAGAACCTTCTCTCTTACATAGTGATAATGAACTTCAATATGTTTAGTCCTTGCATGAAAAATAGGATTAGCAGCCAAATGAATAGAACTCATATTGTCACCAAAAATAGTTGGAGTTCCAAACTCCAATCCAAGATCTTTGAACAATGTCTTCATCCAGATAGCTTCCTGAGTAGCTATGGCAAGACCTCTATATTCAGCTTCAGTAGAAGAGAGAGCAACTGTGGGTTTCTTCTTGGATGACCATGAAATAAGCTTTGAACCTGCAAAGGTAAGATAACCTGAAGTGCTCCTTCTATCTTCCTTGGAGCCAGCCCAATCTGCATCAGAAAATAGCTTCAAACCTAAGTCAGATACATAAGGATAATAAAGTCCTTCATTTATGGTTCCTTTGAGATACTTGAGAATCCTTTTGGCAGCATCCATATGTGGTTTCCTTGGTGTGTGCATAAATTGACTTAGCACGCTCACACCGTAACATATATCTACTCTTGTCAATGTGGCATAGTTGAGACTACCCACTAGACTTTGATATGATGTGATGTCCTCTATGAGTTCACCTTCATGTGAGCTCAATTTGTGATTGACCTCCATTGGAGTACCTGCAATCTTACAATCTTGCATCTTGAATTTTGCTAACATGTCCTTAATGTACTTTCTTTGAGTGAGAAACAAACCATGATCTTTGTAGACAACTTCCAAGCCTAGGAAGTAGGTAAGTGAACCCAAATCACTTATCTTGAACTCTTCTCTCATCTGATCTTTGATCTTCTTCATACCATCTGCATCATTTCCTGTCAATATAATATATTCTACATATACACATAGGTAGATGATCTCTGAATTACTCTTTTTAATAAAGAGTGAAGGATCTACCTTGCTTGGTTGAAAACCTTTTCTTGCAAGAATGAAACAAGCCTGAAATTCCAAGCTCTTGGAGCTTGCTTGAGACCATACAATGCTTTGTTAAGTTTACACACATAATCAGGATAAACTTGATTCTCAAAACCAGGTGGTTGTGCCATATATACCTCTTCTGTTATCCAACCATTCAAAAATGCATTCTTTACATCTAGTTGAAGTATCTTCCAATTCTTGGAAGAGGCAATACTAAGCAAAACCCTAATAGTAGGCATCTTTGCCACAGGAGAGAAGGTCTCCTCATAATCAATTCTTTGAGTTTGTGCAAAGCCTTTTGCTACAAGCCTTGCCTTATACCTGTTAATTGAACCATCAGAATTCTTCTTGAGTTTATAGACCCATCTTGAGCCTATTAACTTCATGGATGAAGCCTTGGGCACCAAATCCCAAGTGTTGTTTTCTTCAAGTGCTTCAATCTCTTCCTTCATTGCATGCTTCCATTTTGATTTTGCTTTGGCCTCTTCAAAGGATGATGGCTCCTCTTGGTTTATGTCATGTGCTATGTAGATAGAATGTTTAGTTACTAATGAGGTGTCAAACCCATACCTTTCTGGTTTTTTCTTTTCCCTCATAGATCTTCTTAGGCGACGATGTGATGATTCTGCCTCATGTCCAAGTTCCTGCAATTTTGCTTTACCTTTAGACTTCCATGCTTTGAACTTTTCCATATGAGATTCTTCATCGTCCTCTGAGGTGTCTTGTTCTTCAATCTTTGGTTGTTCTCTACCAAGCTTTGGAAAATCTTCTTCAAGATCATATGGTAAATTGACCTTCCTGCATGAATCTTCATACCATGAATTGTTCTCATCAAAAACTACATCTCTGCTTACCAAGAATCCTTTGTTGGTAGGGTTGTATAACCTGTAGCCCTTTTGATTGTTGTCATATCCAATAAATACACACCTTTCTGCCGTTGGATCCATCTTGCCTCTAACCTGTGAAGGAACATGAGCAAAAGCAATACATCAAAAAATTTTACAATGATCTAAGCTTGGTCTTCTTCCATTCCAAGCCTCATATGGAGTCATCCCATCAAGGGATTTTGAAGGCAACGTGTTAATCAAGTAAGTGGCTGTAGATACAGCCTCAGCCCATAAGTAATTAGGTAAATGCTTTTCATTTAACATAGACCTTGCAGCTTCAACAATTGTCCTATTTCCTCCTTTCTGCCACTCCATTTTGCTCAGGAGTGTACCTTGTAGTTACCTCTCTTTTGATTCCTCTTTCTTGAAGAAAAGAATCAAAATCATGGGAGAAGTATTCTCCCCCTCCATCTGACCTTAGCCTTTTTAGTGATTTACCTGTTTGATTCTCCACAAGAGCCAAATATCTTTTGAAACATGAAAAAACTTCATCTTTGTGTTTCATAAAGAATAGGATAGTCCATCTGTTGCAATCATCAATAAAGGAGACATAATACCTTGATCCAGATATTGAAGCTTCCTTGCTAGGTCCCCATACATCTGTATGAACCAACTCCAAGAGATCTCCATGCATATAACCTTTCTTCATGAATGGTAACCTGTGAGACTTTCCAAATTGACATGCACTACACTTATAAATCATATGTTGTTTTGACAAATTAGGGAGTCCAAGTACACTTTGGTCCCTGCAAATTTGCTTTAATGACCTTTCACCAATATGTGCTAACCTTTTGTGCCATACTTCCAATTCTGTGAGTGTCTGACTACCATAATTAAAGAGAGCAATGTTTTTAGTGTCCTGTAATTCAAATGTGAACAATCTACCCGTCTTTTCACCTTGTGCCATACTTCCAATTCTGTGAGTGTCTGACTACCATAATTAAAGAGAACAATGTTTTTAGTGTCCTGTAATTCAAATGTGAACAATCTACCCGTCTTTTCACCTTTTGCAATTTTTCTGAATCCTTGACTTGGATCTTCAACAAATGCTCCTGCTTTTGTGAACCTGACTTGCAACCCTTTCTCTACTATCTTCCGAACACTTATCAAATTCTTTGTAATGGTAGGGACATAGAGTACCTTAGTGAGTAGGTTGATGTTTCCATCAGGTGCTTTGACATTGCCTATTTTCTCCACAAGATGTTTTGTATCATCTCTTGTTTGTACCTCATGCTTATTCCTTGGATCTTCTAAATCTGATAGGAGTGCCACATTTCCTGCCACATGATTCGAACAACCTGAATCTATGTAGAAAACATGCTCATCAGATTTACCTTGTGGCATAGCCATGTTCATGATCAATAATGAATCCTCTTTGTTTGAGTCTTCTGTGTAGTTATTGTAGTCTCTCCTTCCTTTGTAGCCTCCTTGATAGTTTGAATGATTGTAGTTGTTGTAGTTGCCATGATAATTGTTGAACCTTCCTCTTGAGTAGCCATAACTTCCTCTATTGTATCCTCTTCCTCTTTGATTCCTGGAATTCCTAAAGCAATTTTCAGTTGTATGATTAGTTAGTCCACAAATAGAACATGGGTTGGAGTCTTGGGATCTCCCCTTGCCTTGTCTACCTCCTCTTCCTCTACCTCTGCCATGTCTTCCTCTACCTGCATAGTTAGCTTGATATGTACCTGCTTCATCATCCACTTTCTTTGCCTTTCCTTTGTTATCTTTGGACTTGCTTTTATCAGTGTATAAAGCTGAAGATTGATTACCTTTAGAGCTTTCTCCATTTTTGATAAGCTTTGCCTCTTGAGTAAGTAGTTATCCAATGAGTGTATTGAAATCAGGTACATGCATGTCCATGTACAAATCCATAACTGTGGTGAATGCTTCCCACTTGTCATCTGCCTTCAAGCCATTGATGACCTGCCTTACAATTTGCTCTTCATCTATTACCTCTCCAATGCTTCCCAACTGATCTGCTATGTCCTTGAGCCTTGTGACAAAATCAGTCACATTTTGTTTGGGAGCCTTCTTGAGAGTTGTGAAATCCAGCCATAGTTAATGCTTCCTAGCTTTAGTACTTGAAGAGAAGAAGGCTTCAAGTGCATCCCACACTTCTTGAGATGTCTTAAAACTTCTAATGTGAGGCAACAAAAAATCTGAGATAGAGTTGAGGAGATAAGACCTTGCAAGTGCATCCTTGGAGCACCATGTGCTCAATCTTTCTTGCTCTTCTTGTGTTGGTTGACTTTTGTTCCTGAAACTTGGCATAACTTCATCTCCAGCCACATAACCATATAAACTTCTACCTTGGAGATAAGCTTCCATTCTTAATGACCAAGCTGAGTAGTTACCTCTGTCCAATTTGTCAATTGATGAAGGAAATCCATCTGCCATGTTGTCCAACCTTGCTCTGATATCACTGTGAAGAGATGGATAGGTATGTGCTTGGAGATGAAGAGGTGTTGCAAAATCCTTGATCTACACCAACCAAATGAACTGTAGGAGTATATGGTGGGCCCTTTTAGCTTGCCAATGGATGTATTAGACACCCTATGTACCTTGGAAGATCACTCTCAAAAAGATAGATCAAAACAGATAAGTTGGAGCTAGCTCAGAGGTGAAAACTTGCTATTCTTGGTTCATACACCTGTCTAGTGTTTTACATAATTCTCTGAGCATAGCAGCAATTAGCTTAATTCCTCTTGGGGAAGTCTAGGTAGCTTAAAGAGCTAACTTTCAAGAGTAATCTCATAAAGAATAATAAACCACACACTGAGAATGAGTTTTAACAAGTGATGACATCATCCCGATTTTCACGGGCTGCTACAGTTTGAGACCAGTGAGCAGAAAAATGAACATAACTCAAAATGTAGAAATTCAATGATTATGAAAATTTGAATGGTTATAGTAGACAGTAAGCGGAATTCAACAAGCTTTACATCATTGCATTTGAATAAGTAACCACTGAGAAATGGCTCTAACAAGATGAGTGAAAAAATCGGGTACCTGACAGAGAAGTGAAGATGAACAGACACTGTTGACTTCAATTGAATATAACTGAATATTGCAACATCCAAATGACATGAAAATTTGTGAGCATATAGTAGAGTTATAGAGCTACATTTACCAAGTTAAATCACTGAAAAGGATGCACCAAGCTCAGAGAAACAATCTCTGCAATCTGACTGAGAAAACTGAGAGTAATGGCAGTGAGTAGTACACTTCACAAGAACATGGAAATATGAACCCAAATGATCATGAAAATGAAAGTATATTGCTTGTACAATACAATGGACTTACTGATACATATGTGTGCGTTGTAATCACAGCTTGATATGGCATAAAGCTCAGCTCTTGGAGGTCTTCACATAGGTCTCTCTAACCACGACTAAAGCTGCCATCTATTTATAGTTGAGTTTGGGAGGCTAACTTCCCTCAATCACTCTCCAATCAATCAGTGATAGATTTGATTCTCTACCTACCACAAATCACAAATTCGTGCCTCCTCTTTCCATTCTTGATCAAGTGGACTCAACCACTTAAGATTCTTTCACTTTTACATTAAGTAAACTCTTCAAAAGTTACAAGAGGTAGTTCACAAGTGAACTTTACATAGTCTTCATTTTAAAGCTTTTTTCATGACTTTGTGGGACTCAAGCCAATACTTAGGCTTGTCATAGACTTGCTCCAACATTTCCTGCAATGTTTTTCATGCACTAATGCATATGCCAGAGAATAAAAAACACGCAGATGAGCAAGATATACCCATGCATGCCTGGAAACATCATCAATGAATGTCAGGAAGTAAAGATAGTTTCCAAAAGAGGGTGTCTGCATAGGACCACAAGCATCACTGTGAACAAGCTACAATTTTTGTGTAGCTCGAACAAAACCATCTTTTGGGAATGAGGAATGCTACATTTTGCCCAAAATACAGCCTTCACATACATGTTTACCAAGTGCCTCAAGTTTGGGCAAAGAGGACACCATTTCATATTTGTACAGGTGTAGCAAACTAGCAAAATTCAGATGACCAAAGCGTGCATGCCAAAGCTTTGCATTTGACATAGCTTGAGAATCATGTAATACACATGCTGAATCATTCACAGATCTTTCATAGTCTATGAGCTTATACAGATCACAACATAAAATGCCAGAAGCAATAATCACGTCGCCATTTGACAGATCATGAACTGTGCACTTGTCATCAACAAATTTCACAACCAAGCCAATCTCGGTTAAAGCTGAAATTGATAACAGATTCTTCTTGATCCTTGGCATAAATAAATCATCTGAGAAAGTGAAAGAACTACCATCAACAGTAGTCAAAATGATCTTACCAACTCCCGTTAAAGGATAAGAGGAGTTGTTGGTGCATGTGACAATGTTCCCTGTAGGGGAAGACTTGAGTGAAGACAAGAAACTACGTTGCGAGGTAATATGTTTGATTGCCTCACTATCAAAGTACCAAACATTTGAGTCTACCGCAGACATGCACTGCTCATGAGAAGATGGGTCAAAACTACAAACAGTAGTAAATGCCCATTCTTCATCGTGCACAAGATTAGCAGACTCTATTTTCGGTGTAGAGGATTCTGCAACAACCATATTGACCTCTTTCTTCTTTGCCCCTTTAGCAACCAGTTTTGGACAGCTCTGCATGACATGATCATTTGCTTTGGAGTATTTGCAAAACAATTTGTGCTTTTCTGATTTTTTTCTCATCTTTGTCTTCCTTCTTTGATTGTGCCAAATTAGCAGATTTCTGCTTTCTAGTAGAACGTCTTCATTTTCCTTTGCCCTTTTGACTAGCTAGGAAAGCTTGATCTTCAACATGCATAATAGACCTGTTCTACCTAGACTGATCTTCCTACAACAAAATAGAAACTAACTCTTCAAATGTTAATGCATTTGGATTGCCTTTCATCATCAAACAAAGAGTAGAAGCAAAACTCTGATATGAGTCGGGAAGACCATTCAAAACAGTCTGCACAAGTGAACTATTAGGAAGGACTTCATCAGTAGAAATCAATTGTTCCTTCAAATCCTTGATCTTTATCAGAAAACTGTCCATAGAATCACCTTCATTCATGTGCTCACTCTCCAACTATTTTCGGAGGTAAGCAACACGGGCCTCATTCCTAGCCTGGTACAATGTGGTAAGTGTATCCCAAGCATCTTTAGTTGTTTTGCAAGAGCAAATGTGAGGAATAATAGCATGTTTGACATTAAAAACTATCAATTCATGTGCCTAAGCATCTCTGCCATCCCAACAAATTCCCTCTACAGTAGGTGCAATAGAAATAGTAGCATGAATAGCAACCTGCAGAATATCATAATCTTCGACACCATCTACATGAGCTTCACTACCTGTGTATGCAGGTGTAATAGGACGTTTTTCAACACCTTGCACAATATTCCATAGTCCTTTTGTGACCAATACATGATGCATCATATAAGCCCACAATGGATAATTTGTACCATCTAACTTATCCTCAACAACCAACATACAAAATACATCGCTGCTTTCAGCCATGGCCACTGGATAAAATACCTTGATGTAGAGAAATGACTGTATCTGAAAAAGTTGAACATAACTATCCAAACAAGTTGTGCTAGACCTGTAGTAGACTTCAAGATGCTTATACTGGCGAACCGAAATTGGTATATATCTTTGGCACAAAAAGACGAAATAGCTTGCACAATCACTACGCTAGTGCATTCGAAGGCCGAAATGAGCTGTATGCATACCAAATTTCATGTGATTCTGAGATTGTAACTGGAGGAGTTTCGATTCTCTAGACGAAGAAGCAACTTGCTCTGATACCAATTGTTGGAGTTAGATGTCTGTTGAAGCACGCGAACAACACAAGGAAGAAGAAGAATTTTGGAGCACAACACACAATACTATATGTATTACCACTAGAACGTACAAAGATAAGTAGCCCGTTAGGGCAATAGGCATATATACAAGCCAAGGGAAAAAACCTCCTAAAGAGGGAAAAAGTGCCCCAACGGTCCTAGAGTGTTCACACACATCATTACCTAAATATATCAACAAGACCATTTCTCTTCTTGTATTTCTCGCAAGGACTCTTGAGTGTACTATTGAATTGAAAGAGGTTTTTCAACATCCATGGAATAAGGAACATAAACTTTTGTTGATGGTGATCTTTCTCTTTCAACAACTTGTTGGGCCTGTGGAGGTAAAGAAACCTATGGCTTGTTTACCAATTGCTCTAGTCTTTCTTGTAAGCCCTAGAAATCCAAACCCAGTTTGATAGATTTTTTTGGTTGAACAGTGGATTGTCCTAGAGCATAGCTTAAGCTAATTCTACCATCTTCATGCAATTTTTTGTTTGTACTATCTCTAAATCTTCTCTAGGGCAACTCTTGTCTAGGTTTGCAACTGTTGGCCCTTCTTGAAGTCAAGCTTGGTAGGCCTTGAACATCATGCCCAAGCCTTCTAAGGTTGGATCTACAAGAACACACCCTGGTTGTGGTCTATTCACAATGACTCGTGGTATAATAAAGTAATTCTATGATCTAAGGGTCCGATTGGTTTAGATGGATGTGAAATCGGACACCGTTTGGTCACCCATGTGTATGAACAAAGATCTCGACTTTAGACTTACTAGGAGGTCATGAGCTCTTGTAAAAAAGTCATCCACTTAGCTTAGTGGTTAAGTCTCAAGGGTGTGAAGGAAGAGGTCTTGAGTTCAATCCCCATGGGCTACATGGGGAGAGTATTTTGCCCAAAGAGATCTAGAGCCTTCTAGAAGCATCCACTTGAGTTAACTCGAGTTAACTGAGACACTTGGCACACATGCAGTTACATGGTCGACACATGGATGGTTAGTATCCACCTGCTTAAGAAGGCAATCCCCTAGAGAGAGCTATATATAGAGGCATTTGGTTGGGAGGAGAGTCATCTCTCTAGCACGTGGTGGTCATAATATTCATTAGTTTCCTGCATTGGTATCAGAGCTCAAGGTTGAGCTTCCATGGAGATCTTAGAGACCTTGCACTCATGATCATCTTCCTCTCAAGCATCCATGAAGGTCTTCAAAGGATGATTGAGTTTTTTGTAGATGAACAATGAGCGTTCATGAATATTTTGTTTCCTTTGTTCACACATATTTCATCTTTGAACTGTTGTTAAGAATCACAAAAGGAATCAAGCTCGTGTCTTATGCGATGCTGAGTACAAATGTCAAACCCGCAACCTACAGTCCATGGATGAGATTATCAACCATTGTGTTACATTGGTAATCTGTACATTTTCTTTATCAAGTTATAATTTATGCATGGGTTGTAACACATTAGGGGAAAAAGTGAGCCCTACGTGGGCCTTGTAAGGATCCCTAATTTTTAGTTATAAAAATGCTTAATCCATGAGTTTAAGGAGCCACATGAAACCACTAGTGGTATTGCAGAATAAAATAATGTAGATGAAATATCCTCTTTTTTCTCTCATACATAAGCATCTCTGAGCCTTTGGATTGATCGAATCAATGGTGTATATCAAAGTACACGTTAATGTAGAGAGAGAATACAAGAGAAATCATGGGAGTGGGGACAAGATTTTGAACTCTCTCTATAAAAAGGTTGGCCATTGGATCATCCGAGATCTAATGGATGCACGCGAATGGGGCTGAGCCTCTTTTTTGGATGCATTCTGGCCGTCAGATGTGAGGCACATCTAGTGGCTACCATTTAAAGGTGCCTTTTTGATGTTTTGGGGTGAATCCAAGCCATCAGATCCTTCCTAGATCTAATGGCTACAAACTTAAGCGCTCAAACTTCAACAAATTCAAATTGCACCATTCGATTGAAGCCAAAATCCAATGGTTCTCTCCAAAAGGCACCTCTTGTAATGATTGCATGGATCTCATCCATTCAGTCTCAAGCTAATCCAAGGGTGGAAATTCATCTGTGCCTTGACTTTTTGAATTCAACCGTGGCCCTTATATCTTCTATGAATCGAATGGCTCTAAATGAATTTTGAGGTTCTCAAAACCATCCTTTAAGAAAAACCACCAATTCTAGATGGTTTTTAGCTCTTTGACCACACAAAAACAATGGAAGCCTATGCCTAGTCTATGTGATTAAGGGACTAGACTGTGGCCACCACCCTCTTCTCATTGGTCCATGGCTAATCACTCCTTAATCTAAAAGGCCCATGCAAGGTTCATTTTTCCCCTAATGATAAGGGATAGGAGATGCTGCTAAAAAGCTTGCCTGCACTGCTCGATTCTGAGATAATTTTGCCATTGAATTTCCTTTCATACTACACAACAATGGTTATGCATCCAAGATCACACATTCAAGCAAATTTGAACCCATGATATGGGGTTGAAAGCCACACACTTTTCCTGTTGAGTAATGTATGATTCATTTTTTATTTTCTCACTATCTTCACATGAAAATAAAACTATTTCGAGTAGATTTTGTGGATCGAAAAAATGTTGATAGGCAGATTTGATACAATGACCTGCTACACATGCGAATTTCATCATATCTAACATGCCAAGATGATAGCGATTATATGTGATGATTGTATTAATTATCTGATTATAATCTTGTCTGCACGACAAAAGAATGATATTAAAATGATTGTAGAGTGCTTTAGATTAGACAAAATAGAGGATGTGCCAATCAGGGAGTGATCATGTGAGACTTTATCACATCGAAGATGTTGTATCGACTACGTCACAGTGCGTATTTATACAACAAATAACAATAACTTAATTCCAATTGTAGACAATGAAAACCGTATTGTAAAACAATACTATGCATATCAAAATCAACTTTTGCCTATCTAGTGCAAGTTTTGATCTCTGGCAGGTTGTATAGAAGCACCTCCCAATATTTGTGAGAGCAATTCAATTGATGAACTGTCATTTTCCATTTAATATTTTATGTCATGCTTTCATCTCTGTTTAATAGTATATAACGATTCTACTCTTTGATGGAACATGGGTATCCAACCTACGCAACTGCCTTCGATGGTAGTAAGCGTACCCACAATGAGTGATGTGGTTATAACACTCCATTAACAATGTTTTTCTCATTTTTAATTTGATGAAGGTCTCAAACACAGACCAATTAAATAAATGATCTTCAGGCTACCCACATGCTTTGATTTTTTGTGTTTGAACGGTTTATTATAAGATAAAACATGGATTTAGAATCAAACAAAAGTAAAGGTACCTTCTATCCATTCTGCCATCCACGGGGATCATTCCTGTAACATGATCCATGGAAAATCTTTGTTTAAGACACAAGCCCAACCATGATCCCACATTCTCATCTTCAGGCATCTAGAAATTAACAAATTTCATACTTGTACTATTTCATACACATCATCCTAATGTTGCCTATTGTGTCATGATCTTTTGATGAGGACAAACATGCTTATCTTGTACATGTGGGGTATCAGAGTACCGAACCATCATCATTGTGCATGATCAAAACTTTTTCAATAAGGGATTCATGAGGCGTATCAAGGAGGAACACATGGTTCATTTGATTTGAATATCCAAAGGAGAATGGCTCTCCCAGAGGATCAATGGAAGGATGTAGCTTAATTGGGAGATAAATATTTTCTAATTGGATGTTTTCATTTCAATATTTGCTTTGCTCTATGTTTTCATATAGAATACATTGCTATTACCATTGAAATAGGGAAGGAATCTTCATTTTTCAGAGCATTGTATGCAATTTAACAAAAGCAAAATAGGAGAGCATCGAAATATGGAAACACTTATCAAGCATAGACATGCATCTATGAAAGAATGTTGGTGCATTTCTCCTTTTCAAAGAATGTTTTCATGCACAAAACATGTTTTCTTCTTGCTTGAAAAAATAGTTAATGCTTAAGTTTATGTAGATGAACAGTTATATCTTTTTTAAAAAATCTAGCAAGTAGAATGTTTGTGCCTGGATGATTGGGAACATGCATTTTCAAGCTGAAGAATTTCTTGATTTAAGTTTGGTGCATGAAAGGAGAATGCCAACATGTGCATGCACTCACATGCATTTTCATGCAAGAACAAGCATTTGCATATGCGTGATTGTTTGTTAAGTAGTTGAATACTTATACTTTCATTACCTCCTTTTTCTAACTCGACTTAGATAGCTGGGGAAAATAGTAGCAAATGGTTTCCATGCAACTCAAGTAGCTGGTTTGTTTTTCCTAAACGTGATACCTAGGTATCACAAATTAGGAGACATAATTAGGAAAAGTAGGCCCTTTGAAAGCCAAGTGTTCAACCTTCTTGCTCATTGGAATGGCAAGAAAATAGGGTTGCTTGAAAATTTTCATGATGACTCTAAGTTTAGGAGAAAACTTAGAGAATCTAATGACAAGCCTAGATGTAGTCATTAGCTTGGATTTAAGAAATCATGCATCCAAATAGGATGATAAAAGTTTCCTTAGATACTTGAGAGCTTTTCTAATGAAATGCTCTTATTTGTTTTTCTTTCCCAAGACGTGATCAAAATCAAACAAAGCTAAATGGAGCTTACACTAATTGAACTTTTAAAGTTCAACAGATAGCTATTATATTCCATAAGTGGCATCCCTAGTAAGGATGCAAAGTGCCAAGAAGAACGATGCAATTTTTGTGAGTTCTCACTTGCTTCCATCCCAAGGAGTGATGAAAATCAAAGATTGAACCTTAAGATGAATTGAAGTTTAACATTCAATAGATGGATGTTAGGTTCCATGACTACATCTCTGGTACAGATGCAAAGTATTAAGAAAAATGGGAAACTTGAAAGAACTCTTCCTGTTAGAGGATTAGAGAGTCATTCTTGGTTTTGTAAGCTAATTATAGCTTAGTAAGAAACCTTAGTCAAAGTGATCTTTAGTAATCGGGATACTTCCTAAAGATAATACAATAAAATAAAATAGTATGGTTAACTAATTCATTGGTTAAAAAGGAATATCTTTTGGACAAGCAATAAAGCTTTAAGTCTTGGTCTTGTCCAAAAGTCAAGAATTTCTTTTGAAGATCATTCCAATAAAGCAAAAGATTCCAAGATGAATCATCGGCTTAGTATGACTTGATTCATTGGTAGGAATCTAAAGTGCTTGAAAGAAAAATATCTCCCTAGATGTGAGACTAGAATCTTTCAAGTAAGTTTAATAGCAAGTATTCCCAACAATTCTCAAACCATCGGTATTGGTACTTAAGTCCAAATATTGATACAACCTAAAGGTGTATCAAAGATTCTTAGCTTTGGAATATGAGAGGCATCAGTGTATGCTTGGACTTAAGTTGAGGGAAAGATCTCTAAAAATCCTATGGGTAAGCAAAGAAGCTTTTGATAGTTCTAGAGATATTAAAGATAGAGACTAAGTCCTTATTCTAGTGCAAGGTCAACCAAACTTGATCAAGCTTGGCCATGATTGTCCAAGAACTTGCAATTGGAACTACTCTGAAGTTTGTCCAAGTATTGGCAATAAAATTCCCTTTGTGAATTATTCACTCAGGTTCCATTTATCCAATGGAAAATTGTGAAAAAAGTAATTTGTTCCAAGTCTGAAGAAATTCCAAGAATGTAGTCTGCAACTGTGAAGACAGTACTTAAGTCTGTGGAATGTAAAACATAATGTTTGCCTATCCTTAAAGGGATTTTGGTACAAGTCCAAAAAGCATGAGTGGATACTTAGACTTAAGTAGTAGAGAGGTTCCTATAAAGTCTCCGTCGAGGTAGGTACCTAAAGCATCAATAAAGAAGGAATCTAAAGACAAGAAGTCAAAAGCTCTTGTCACTACAAATTGGTCAAGAATAAACCAATTGAACTTGAATTTGTGAAAATTCAAGTACTTGGAATTCTAACTGGTTTTCATTTGAAAATCCTAACAAAGAATAATAGATATTCTATCAAGAGGTTTTCAAGTTTCCAAGGCAAATCAGGTGATTGTAAAACGATCATGGAAAGGAATCAGAACTTAGAATATCAAGTTAGAGGTAATGCCTGAAACTTCAAAATTCTTTTAAAGAGATGAAGTGAAAAGGTACTCTATCAAGGTATGTTTTGACTTTAGGATAAGTATCACACACACATTAATGTGAATATAAAATAAGGTGGTATGGGACACCAGATTTTATACTCAGATTGATGTAGGAAAGATGGTATGTGACATCGGACCATGGGATGATAATTATCTTTTAGTACTAGATTGGATCTTGAAGTTAGGTTTGACCCTCAAGGGAATAAAAACATCAAAGAAGGAGTTTAATTTCAAGGAGGATAAAACTAGTATCTCAAGATATTTGAAGATCAAGGAAGCAAAAGATATGAAGTAAGTAACTTCCAAGATCTTCTTTTTCAAATAAAGAAAATAAAGAAACAATTCAAGATAAAGTGTTGATTAAAAAATATTTAATAAATTTATGAACAAGTAGGACTTTGACATTGAAATGATCTTTTCAATTAAGAAAAAGACTGACTAAGTCAAGCACAAAGTTCCTAGTGTAACTTGGTAAATTCAATCATTTGACTCAAAGTAATGCACAAGAATTGCATTCCTAGTAAGGAGCCATAAAGATTCAATATAGGCATGAACTTAGTCTCAATTGAAGCATTATTTGAGAAAAAAAAACTCATAAATAGAACTTCAGTGGGTTGACACACTGATGTTGGATACCACACTAGTATCTTGTGGATGGACGATGTTTTAGATTTGCTCTGAATCTTTTTGAGAATCCAATTTATTTCTCTTAAAGATAGAAAAATGCTTCAATATATTGTTGAAATAGATTATTGTGAAGTTAAAGTCTTGAGTCATCCAAAAATTGACTCCTCGTAAGTTTAATCTTTCAAAGTTTGAATTGGTTGTACAGAAGTTTAGTTCTTTCCTTCTGCTTTTCAAATCTTTTGGCTCAGATATGATATCTGATTCTTTTCACAAAAGACGAGGGTTAGCCGGTTAAAACCAAGTAACTAAATTAAACATCCCAGACAGATGTTCTGTATAAGAACCTTTTCAATCTTCAAAAGATGTTAAGTCCAAGATTGACTTATTCATTTGAGTTTGCTTCAAGTTATAACATAAATGATTTCCTAGAGTCCAGTATACTCTAGAATAGAGAAGTTAGGAATTGCTCATCAGATTGACAATTCCCAAGAACTTTTAGCTCAACTCTTTGAGAAAAGTGTCCTAAGTTGGATAAGTTTTCATTTGGATTTGAATTGGTCAAGTTATTGTACGGTTGACTCAAAGTAAATGGTAAACTTTCTCCTACAGTTTACATAGGATTTTTAAAATCATTAACAAAGTAGTCCTCTAGTCGGGTGAAAAAATCAAGTAACTATTGGATAGGAGTAAACCATTCTACAAACATCCAAGTCAGATGTTTGGGACAACCAAACTTCAAGTTCTCTTAACCAAATTCAAGTGAATCAAGAGTTCTCAAAGTCTTTTGAGGGATGAAAATCCCACTTTCATTACTAAGTCCATGCACCAATCATGCCCAAAAATGGACTAGTAATTTGAATCCACCCAGTTCACATGTTTGTGCCTAGATTGCACCTACTAAAAACTATGAATTGGCCAGGGATGTTTTTAGATCCACCCTTTTTATTCATTCACTACTCTGTACTTTGATCAGTTTATCAAAGTGCAAAGCGAGATAGTGTTTTGAATCGTTTCGACAGGGATTCCACCACAGAGATGAGACATGTTCTTTGAGTTTTAGAACATGAACATGTTCTTTCAGTTTTAGAACATGAGGCTCGGGGGTTGCCTAAAGTAATTATATAGCTCTATTTTTGAGGACAAAAATATTTTCCAAGGGGGAAAGGATGTAATAAAGTAAGTCAATGATCTAAGGGTCCGATCGATTCAGATGGATATGAAATTGGACACCATTTGGTCACGTGTGTGTATGACCAAAGATCTTGAGTTTGGACTTACTAGGAGGTTATGTGCTCTTGTAAACAAGTGATCTACTTAGCTTAGTGGTTAAGTCTCAAGGGTATGTAGGAGGAGGTCTTGGGTTCAATCTTCATGGGGTACATGGGAAGAGTATTTTGACCAAAGAGATCTAGAGCCTTCTAGAAGCATCCACTTGAGTTAACTCGAGTTAACTGGGACACTTGACACACATGCAGTTACATGGCCGACACATGGATGGTTAGTATCCACGTGCCCAAGAAGGCAATCCCCTCGAGAGAGCTATATATAGAGGCATTTGGTTGGGAGGAGAGTCATCTCTCTAGCACGTGGTGGTTGTAATCTTCATTAGTTTCTTGCAGGTGGGGTGGGATGAAGTGGAGTGGATGGATTTTTGGCATGCGACGGGTTTTGAGATGCAATGTCTGCAATTTTTAATTGGTGTCTCTCAGGCTTTCTTCTAGTTTGGTTAACTTTCTGGCCTACTTACGATTGGCCTTCTTCATTGTATCCTTCTAGGTTCTTGCTTTCCTCTTACTAGGCTCTCCTGATTCACATGACTCTAATTGTTCAACTGGTTTAGTCTGTTTTAAGGCTTGTGCCCCAGTGACTATCTCTGTAGAAGCCACATTAATCGTACTTGAACTTGAATCCACCATTAAGCCTACCCCATTAATGGGTGTAAACCTTGGGATTGTTAGTTGGCCGCCGGATCGGGACAGGTATAACGGAAATCTTTGTAAAACATGCGCGAAAGGTCGTTACGCGCATATTTGTAATTTCTATATAAAGCAATGAAAAGGAATGCGCAAAAGGAGGGCGTTTTTCAGGCCATGTCTGGGTATCACCCAACTGTTCGTCTAGGTGAATGTTTGAGTGTTGATGTAGTGTGTCTTGTTTAAGCTCTGTGTACTCTGGTTTACTGTGTATCTGTGCTGTTCTCTATTGATCTCGATTGCGTTGTGAGTTTAATTCCATTCAGTAAGTCGTTAGATCGTTGTCTGAAAGAGGTCGCTGTGGATCTTTGTGACGATTTATTCTGGTAAGACGTACGACGTGGCGCTCCTCTTCTTGTTTGAACTGCTAAGTATTGATGAGTCTGTGTGACTGTGGTAATCTTTCCCTAAGAACGTTGTGCAGAAGTCGTGTTGTTATCGACCTGTAATTGTACGGTGAGAGTTACCTATAGTTAAGGATAATTCCAGTGTGTGTTAGTCGTCAGTACTGTACGTTTGGAGCTGTAGGAACCTTCTATGATCCGATTTGCCTGATTGTGAGCGCAGTTTGGTGAAGGTTGGACTACTGATAAACGGTACAGTAGCGTGTTGTTCTGAATTAACTCGGTACCAAGATACTGACAAGTCTGGTACAGTGTAGTCGGTACATGTGGTTGAGCTAAGACTGTGATGGCATTGCCTAAGGACATTATATCCCGATAGAGTTCTTAGTATCTGTACCTGAAGTAGTTATTTTGGGAACTAAGTACAGGGCCTCTGTCTAACAGACCCCTACCACTCCCAAGAACCCACTTAGGTGCTTAGATGCGTTTTTGACAGTTAGAAGAAACGAACAGCGTTTAACACTGGCGCCGTTTGTGGGAAGGTGGCAACAGATCAAATTGTTGCAAACCTGTTATGGAAACATGACTGTAAATTTTTTCGACAGTAATCGTACGCGATTAGTACAAAAGATGATACATGCCGGTTACTCGATCCGGTGAAACGTATTCAAAGAACTGCCAGCCTGGGGTATTGAATTTGCTAAAAACGACTCCGGGAGGTAGAAGTACCACTAGGTCTAAGTCAGTTGTCAAGAAAGTAAAGAACGTTAGTAGTGATTTCGGTCATATTCCGGTTGAACGTGTTACGCCTCTGGTAAATTCCGGTACTATTTCGGCACAATCTGTCGAAGATATAGTATCCCCAGAATCTACCAAGACGCAGCTTGAAGTCAGCTTAACAACATTGGGTAAAGATTCAAATTTGTTTTCGACTAGAAACACTTTAGCCAACAAAATTAGCGAAGGCGAAAAAACACCTTGTTTTGGCAAAAATTCGATACATTCCGGTCATATTTCGGTAACAGTTATTGAAAGATCGCAGTTTTTCGGCGACGGTTTACCATTTCTTGGTGAATCTTCAGCCCAGTCACCGCTATTGGGAGTAAGCTTCCCTCCATTTGACATCAAGAAGGAAGGTAGCTTGTTCGAAACAGAGATTCGGAGCATATTGAACAAGATTATCTAACCGGTAAGTGCACAGTCCGACGATACAGATTCCGATAGTTCAGATATTTAGCCCCGAGATACAGGAGATAGTCACCATACAACCATCAGCAGGATGAACGAACAACAACAACAACAACTATGTCTACCTAGGCCGACTCCGACAAGAGTAACGTACACCAAATTTGGTGGATTCCCAGGAGATGAACCGGATGCTCATGTACGCACATTCGAGATAAGCTACGCAGTTCTCAACCATCCACCTGATCCGGCATATAAGGCTATTGTTTTCCAATCGACATTGGTCAACGAAGCAGCTAGATGGCTTTTAGAATATGATATTAACCATTTCGGCACCTATGAAGCAGTAAGGGATGCCTTTTTGCAGAGATTCAGACTAAAGAAGAATCCAGCCGAAATTTTTGACTACCTGCAAAACAATAGACAGAAGATAAATCAAACTGTACAGGAGTATGCCACTCTATTCAGAACTCATTTGAGGCAGTTACCACCAGCACATGCCAACCTACCGGATGACGTTATTACTCAGTGGTTTATCAATGGATTGACCCTGCAACTTAAACAGATTATGATTATACGCTGTGTAGGAGCTATGACGCTAGATGCAGTGATTGCAATGGCTCTGCAGCTGGAAAACAAGGTTGGCGGATTTACAGAAGATCTAGAGTGGCTAAAAGCAAATAGAAATACCACCGAAGATCCGACCAGACAGATGTACTGCACTACATGCAAGAATTCAGGCCATACTAGTGCCACTTGTGCACTTAATCAGTTGTTTTGTGCTATCTGCAACACTACCGGACACACCACCGAAAACTGCGCATATAATGCCAAAGTGCAGGGAACAGCGACTGTCAATGCAATATACAGGAACCAGGGCAGCCTGCCAATCACTATGTTCCTCCGCAAATGAGAAACAACCAGCAACAAGGATATCGAAATTACAGAGGACAGAGAAATAACAACTATAATGCAAACCACTGGCAGACCGGACCGCCACCGAAAAATCCCAATTTGCCACCACTGCGCTGTCATTTCTGTGGTGAATTTGGCCACATTAGAAGGTTTTGTAAGGATGCAGCTGAGTATGATCAGAGGAAGAAAGAACGTCAAAACCCAATGGCTAATATGGTACAAATCACACTAGTAGAAACACATGCTGCAGTAATTCAGACCCGCTCCGGTAAACAACTGCAACCAGCAGCAGAAATATTTGAACCAGGCATACGAGAACAACAAAGGATGTATGATAAAGCTAGTCAATGGATCACCGCAGAACCTCCAGTCTTCCCAGATCCTATTCCGGTAACCCAGACTCCGTTAACCAAAGAAGGAACACAACAACAGGATTCCAATTCAGCAGCAGGCACATCATCAGCAGCAGGCACATCATCTTCAGTAGGCGCATCATCTTCAGAATCTGTGGAAACAATCCAATCACAAAAGGCCTGGGAAATTTTATCTAAGGCATCCATTACTCTTCCTCTGGGCCAATTACTTGCACTAGTACCAGGGGTTCGACAACAATTTCAACAGCAGTTTAGTCGTGTGCCTTCCTGCATTCCAGCGACAGCAACAGTGCAAACGGAACCCGATTCTACGGTCGATCATTCAGTTCCTTTGATTACGGTATGGTATAAAAATCATAAAATCACACAGGTACTAATTGATGGAGGATCTGGAGTCAACATTGCTACTGCTGCACTATGTAAAAAGTTAGGGTGGACCGAAATCGAACCAGTTCAGTTTTTTGTCAGAATGGCCGATCAATCGAGAGTCCATCCCATAGGACTTGTACGAAATGTACCAATTACTTTACAAGGTACAACATTTAAAATGACCTTTGTCATACTAGATTTACCGGAATCCACTCTTGATTACAACCTCCTTTTTGGCTGACCTTGGCTGAAGCATGCTAAGGTAATACAGGATTGGTCTGCACAAGAGCTCACTTTCAAGGATAAAAATCATAAATACATTGTAAAATTAGATGCTATACAACCTTGCGAGTTGCATGCTAGACCATACTTTGCGGAACCAGTTCATATGCTAGATGGTTTGTCAGATGATGAAGAAGAAGAGTTTTTGAAAAATAACATTGACTTGATCTCCCTAGGAACTGTTGATCTACAATCTGTTGTAGAAAACTGGAATCCTTCAATTTGCACGGTGATGACTGTAACAGAAAAAGATATGGAAAAAGATAAGGTTACCATAGATGACGCTGATCTACAACAACTCTTTAACCCAGCTGAGAATACAGAGAAGCCTCAACAATTTTATGTTCCAGAAGATCAACTGACCACTTACAATTTAGGCGATGAAGAAAATCCACGACCTGTTAGGATAAAGCAGAACTTACCAGAATTATTTCAAGCAGATCTAATCCAACTACTTCGCAAATTTTCTGATGTATTTGCATGGGAGTACAAAGATATGAAGGGTTTGGACCCGGGCATCTATCAACACAGGGTCATGCTGAAGCCGGAAGCAAAACCACTTAAGCAACCCAGCTACCGGATGAACCCGAACTATGCATCACAGGTAAAGGCAGAACTTGATAGGCTACTCAAAGTCGGATTTATTGTACCAGTAGAGCATGCTGAATGGATCTCTCCCATTGTTATTGTCCCCAAAAAGAACAAGCAGTTACGAATATGTGTAGATTACGGGAAACTGAACGCAACGACAGTGCCTGATCCATTTCCACTCCCTTTTCTTGACACAATGCTTGATAGAGTAGCAGGACATGAAATGTATTCATTTTTAGATGGGTACAGTGGATATAATCAAGTTAGAATGGCTGAACAGGATATACCGAAGACCGCCTTCATTACCAACTGGGGTGTTTTCGCATGTACTGTTATGTGGTTTGGATTAAGAAATGCCCCAAGTACATTCCAAAGGTGCATGCAGGAAATATTTTCTCCTTACCTTACTTCTTTTATGCAAGTATATCTTGACGATTTTTCAATTTTCGGTAAGATGATAGCACACCTGTTCCATTTACGGTGCTGCTTTGAAAAATGCAGAGAATACAGAATATGTTTGAACCCAAACAAATCTGTGTTTGCGGTTTCATGTGGCAAGCTACTTGGCCACATTGTATCTGCACAGGGTATACAGGTGGATCCAGATAAAATTTCAGCTGTGTTAGAAGCTCCTATGCCCACTACACCGAAGGAAGTAATGCGCTTCATGGGCCAAGTAAGATGGCATGGACGACGCCTACGATGGCTTGCTCACTTGGCAATACCACTAAACAGATTAATCACCAAGAATCCTCGACAATTTGAGTGGACGCAGGAATGTCAGATAACATTTGATCGCTTAAAGTGTTTATTAACACAAGTTCCCATCTTACAGCCTCCTGACTGAGATCGCCCATTTCATGTATTTGTTGATGCTTCAAATATAGCAATAGGGAGCGTTTTAATGCAACAAACTGATAAGTGGTTCAGACCAGTGTACTATGCAAGTCAAAGATTGGCCCCTGCTGAAAAGAATTACTCTGTAACAGAAAGAGAATGTCTAGGTTTAGTATATTCTGTCAAGAAATTCAGGCATTATTTGCTGGGCCATAAATTTACTTTTCATGTAGATCATGCTGCACTTGTTTATCTGGTTCGGCAACAGCATCTAGGTGGTCGATTAGCACAATGGGTTCTACTTTTACAGGAGTTTGACTACGAAGTCATTCATCGGCCAGGCAGTTCACATGCCTTAGCAAATTTTCTCTCTCGCTTAGATTCCGGTGAAGCTCCGGTAGGTATAGATGACACAACACCAGCAATTTATGTCTCTGAACCAACGAATGATGACATTACAGACCCGCCTATGCCATCTACATACTATGATCAAATATTGACCTTTCTCACTGAGGGATGCCTTCCATCTCAGACTTCTATGGCAGTACGCAGGAAAATTGCAGTTTTTAGCCGCCAATTTCGATTGATTGCTGGAGAATTATAGTATGAGGATCATACTGGAATTTTACTTCGATGTATTCCACCACATGAAGTTAACTCAGTTATTACTTTGGCTCACTCGATTCCTTCCGGTGGCCATTTTGCTGCGGATTTAACACACCGGAAAATTCTGCAGAGTGGACTTTGGTGGCCAACTATGTACAGGGATGTAATGCAGTTTATCAAAAATTGTGATAATTGTCAAAGATCTGGGCAGCCCCTGCAACGTCATCTTTTCCCTCTGCAACCTGTCTTGCCATTGGAACCTTTCCATAAGTGGGGTCTAGATTTTATCGGACCGATTACACCTCCAGCAATCCTCAGTAACAACCGTTATATTTTAACATGTACTGATTATGCTACCAGATGGGCAGAAGCCTGGGCTTTACGGTTTGCTACAGCTGTGGCGGTAGCAAAGTGTCTACTAACCGATGTCTTTCCACGTTTTGGTTTACCACTAGAACTTGTTACAGATCAAGGCACTCATTTTGTCAACAATTTAATGAAAGTACTCACACATTCGTTTCAGGTCACACATAAATTTAGTTCACCATATTATCCTCGTGCAAATGGCCTGGCTGAGAGTACAAACAAATCATTGCTGAATATGCTCCGAAATCTCATTTTAGAAGCACCGGAAAGATGGGATCAACTGCTACCTGCAGTATTATGGGCATATCGGACTACATACAAGGTAACAACAAGATTAACACCTTTCAAGCTAGCTTATGGATTAGAAGCAATAGCACCAATGGAGATAGTTATACCAAGTTTACGAGTAGCAATCGCTCAGAAAGTGCTACCGGAAAACTCACTGTCATTTCGGTTGGATACACTCAGAGAGTTAGACGAGCAACGATGGCACAATTTTTTGACTATGCAGGAAGTACAGGTAAGACAAGCTCGAACACATGATCGATATCTAAAGAGTCCAATTTTTTCGGTGGGACAACTTGTACTCTTTTACAATGCAAAGTCGAATCGGTCCGCCGGCAAATTCAAATTACGATGGTTCGGTCCCTATCAGATTTCTGCACAAGTAGGCCCAACAACTTTTTGGTTGACTACGTTGACCGGAAATCCTCTTCCGAAAGTCATCAACGGTTCGAAGCTGCGGCCGTATCAACACACGTCTAACCCGCACTGAAACGTTTTGCTGTTAGCCGCGTCTTTTGGCATTCACTTTTCTTTTCTTTTCTTTTCTTTTATTTTTGTGCTTAAATAAATAATTCTGTAAATATCCGCGTTTTGAACCCTATTTATGACTAAAGCTGCCTTGCCCTTTCGAGCTCTTCATGCATGCATACCGAAGTTAAGAATTATCATCTCAATACCGCGTGATTATTATTGCTTTTGATTACTCTCCACTACAACACAACTACATAACCTTCTCCATTTTGCCAAAAAATGCTATTGTGCTTGTGTGACTTGTGCTCTGTGTTTACCCCTGTGCTCTGTGTGCCTGTGTTCTGTGTCTTCGTGTGTGCCATGGAAGCCTTGGCTAACTACGCCACTTTCCGTGACGGTCTCCCTACCGAGGTAGGAGAGTACCTGCGCATACGTGGGTTGGCAAACTTCGCTGAACTGCCTTGGCATTCAGTGGAGTCCCACCCATTCTTCGCCCAGATCATTTCTGCCATCGCTCAAGCACCCGCCAACGAGCGAAGTTGGGCTTTCACATCTTTACCCGCCCGAACAGTAATCACCTTCCAAACCTTTGCTGAGTCGTTTCGACTCCCATCGCAAGGTCGCGAAAATGGCCCGAGTTTACCAGTTGCCAGAATGATAGAGTTGTTCCCCAGATATTCATCCAATGAATACGCCATCCTATGTCGACTGGAACCAGAAAGATCCGCCCTCCAATTCCTAGTAGCAATCCTAAACCTACAGAAGCGCACTTACGACATATCTCGGCCATTTTACTCTGCCATAGACTTAGCTGCCCATGAGCCAATCAACTTCGCATCATACTTCTTCCACCGTATCCACAAAGAGTGCGTAGCAATAATCAAACAAGTAAAGCACGGAAGCACGCCTAGATCTAGATTGCCACACATCCTGTCATTCCTCTTTCCGGCAATCCTTGCAGCCCAACCACCACCCCGGGGGCCTGTTCTGCGACATGAAGAATCAGTGCATTGTGGGACGATGAGGAAGAAGATGAAGAGGAACTAAATCAGCTCTTCCGCAGAAAAAGAATCAGAATCAGCTCATCTGAGAGTGAAGCACAGAATTCAGCCGGAGATGATAAAGAAGAAGAAAAGCAAGAAGAAGACACCTTCCACGACACCACAACGTCAATGCAGAATGAGTCTTCTGCACAATCTTCCCAGGAGCAACAACAGGAAAAACAGAGGGAAGATAACACATCCTCTACCGAAGAAGAATCACAACAGCAGTCTCAAGGAGAACAACAAGCAAATAAAGAACAAGTGGCTAAAGAAGCGCTCGAAAGGCTTCTTAAGGTAGTTGAGTCCACAACCGCAGAAACTGAACAACAAACCACAAATGAGGTAACAAAATCTAACTCTGCTATTCCCACCCCACCACCGGAACCTCCACTCAACCCCATCCTTCCTATCCCATCCAATGCACCAATCGAACCTGCAGCTTCTTCAGCCTCATCCCCCAACTACTCTCCACCGAACTCACAGCAACTGCTTACTGCATCGTCTTCCCAACCTCGTCCCCCTCTTCCACCACCCTCCATTCCAGTATTTTCCCAGTTGGAATCTATGGGTCAGCTGCTAATAGATTTATCAAGACAAATGCCGCAACAATTGAAGCAAATCACAAACAATGTTCGAGAAGATTTCCAACACAAATTGGAAGTAATGGAGGCAGATATCACTCCCCTCCAAGAGGAACTACAGGCGGTAAAGACTGAAAATCACGCGCTTCATGAACAATTACAGCAACTACAGACCAGGCTTCAAGAACAGGAACAAATTACAACTCAACGAGATGAAGCCCTGGCAGCAGCAAAAGAGAAGGAGGAGCTTCTGCTGGCTGCCGATGCAGAAATAAGTAAACTGAACCAACTACTCAAGGATAAAGAAGATGCAACAATGGCGTTAGGCAATCTACTAGAAGAAACTAGAACGCATTTAGACGAAGAAGTAAAGAAAAGCCAAGAACAGCAGAGGGAGGCTAAATTGACAGAAGAAGAACTCCATAGAACAAACGAGGCTCTAACAGATGTCAACAGAATGCTGAAACACTATTTGGCAAAAGAAGCTCAAGCACAAAAAAAAATCGCACAGCTTCGACGAGAAAGAGATGCCTACTCCACAACGATACAGTATCAAAATCAAGAAATTGAAAGAAGAGAAAATCAAATAAGTAATTAGAAAGAACGGGTAATCAATATGCAGAAGCAAGTCGCAAATATGAAGATTTCCAGAGACGCAACGCTGGCCAACGACTTTTACCTGCAAGAGGCTTTTTTGAAAAATCAAGCCGAAATTTTGCTAACCGAAGCCATAGCCATGAGTTTTGTTAGAGTAGATGCATAGTTACTAGAACCAGATACACTAAAACAGTTATTAGAAACACTTAAGAAAAAGATCACCCGTACATTTAGATTAGCCCGAAACATGTACTTAGAAGGAATAGTCGATGAACAATAGTTTTGCAACATGCGGGTTTGAGTCCACCGTGCGTGCCAGTGTTAGTTGGCCGCCGGATTGGGACAGGTATAACAGAAATCTTTGTAAAACACGCGCGAAAGGTCGTTACGCGCATATTTGTAATTTCTATATAAAGCAATGAAAAGGAATGCGCAAAAGGAGGGCGTTTTTCAGGCAATGTCTGGGTATCACCCGACTGTTCGTCTGGGTGAATGTCTGAGTGTTGATGTAGTGTGTCTTGTTTAAGCTCTGCGTACTCTGGTGTACTGTGTATCTGTGCTGTTCTCTATTGATCTCGATTGCGTTGTGAGTTTGATTCCATTCAGTAAGTCGTTAGATCGTTGTCTGATAGAGGTCACTGTGGATCTTTGTGATGATTTATTCTGGTAAGACGTACGACGTGGCGCTCCTCTTCTTGTTTGAACTGCTAAGTATTGATGAGTCTGTGTGACTGTGGTAATCTTTCCCTAAGAACGTTGTGCAGAAGTCGTGTTGTTATCGACCTGTAATTGTACGGTGAGAGTTACCTATAGTTAAGGATAATTCCAATGTGTGTTAGTCATCAGTACTGTAGGTTTGGAGCTGTAGGAACCTTCTATGATCCGATTTGCTTGATTGTGAGCGCTGTTTGGTGAAGGTTGGACTACTGATAAACGGTATAGTAGCATGTTGTTCTGAATTAACTCGGTACCAAGATACTGACAAGTCTGGTACAGTGTAGTCTGTACATGTGGTTGAGCTAAGACTGTGATGGCATTGCCTAAGGACAATATATCCCGATAGAGTTCTTAGTATCTGTACCTGAAGTAGTTATTTTGGGAACTAAGTACAGGGCCTCTGTCTAACAAACCCCTACCACTCCCAAGAACCCACTTAGGTGCTTAGATGCGTTTCTCACAGTTAGAAGAAACGAACAACGTTTAACAGGATCACTAGAGGGGTTCCTTGTGTTACTGTTAATGTCCATGTGAAAGGCCAAATGGCCACCAGATACTTCTTTGTATATGTTCTTTAACAAAACATATAGTGTCCTGGTCAGTCACAGGCTGTAAGTTCGATCGCATTTGTAAGACCTAAGAATTCTATCTTCGTGCTCCTTGTGTACTGTGTTTTTTTGCATATTCTGTAGCCTCTGTGCGGAGTACCATGTGTGGCCTTAGGAGCTCGGTTCTCTACTTCCAGGATCATGCATAGGCCTTGTCATACCTTTTCATCCAAGTCACCAAAGTCACCATTGGCTGTGCGCGAGCAAGGACCTCAATGATTAAGGAAGATAGAGGCTCCCGATACTGCTTGGGAGATCAACCATCCCAGTACTGTTCCCCCCAGAGCTGGCTTAATCGTGGAAATCTCTTGCCACTAAGCTACACTCTTTTGGTGTCTGAAGAAGGGAAAAGACTAAGGTTGATATTACCTTGAACATGTTTTGGTCCCTCAAAGCTTCATTCTTTGCTTTCAAAGACTATTTTTGAAGCATTTTTGGGATGTTTTTAGAAGCCATTTTGGAGTACTTTTGCACATAGTTCTCTTCACACAGGTCCAAGAACATCAAGAAGAGTGTTCTTTGTACTTCTTTGACAATAGATATAAACCTTTGGTGCTGTGTTTTCAGTCACACTCGTAAAACTACAAGTTTCTCGAAAGGTTTTCAGTTTTGGTGGGAGCAGCCGCTACAAATTTATGCAGGTTTTTTGAGCCTAAAAGATCACGTTGACAGACACTTGCCGATGTTGTTGGCTAGTTTTTGGGTTGTGCATTTGACCCTTTTTTTTAGTGTCATTTTACTGCATATATTGAGCACATACACACCATGTACACTTTTGTGGATACCCCTTATGTACGTCCATATGGTCATTGATATAGTGGTTACATAAAGCCTTTTACGTTTGATAAAGAGGGTTGTGGTGAGGTTTTCTTAACTGGGAGACACCCAGATGTCGGGATCTCTTCTGTGATGCATGTGGAAGACTTACCGAGCCTCACCATAGGAGATGTATGATAGTTGTTCATAGGTGCTCGATAAGCCTAGTTGGCTTCTATTGGGTAATTGATTATATGCAGTGGAGTGACTGATTCACTATGCAGGTAAACATGTTAGTACTTGCAGTTTTATGATATTTTGACACTATTCATATGCTCATTTTGTAGAGGATACTCTGTCAAAATCTTTCTAGATTTTTTGGTTTAGCCAACTATATAGTGGTTGATTTACTCCTTGATACACTTATTCATTGGTGTTTGGCCTCTTCTAGCTCCATTATCATTCTATTCAATTCTCTACCATCATGACATCAGAGTTCTTAGGCACATCTGGTGGATCAGGGTCTAGTGTCAGTGTTTCGAGGAGGAGCTATAACTTGTAGGGCAAAGACCATTTTTTTAGATCTAGAAATTTGATGGCAAAAACTTTGCTCTATGAAAGAATCAAATTAAAGATGTGCTGATTCAAAGGAGGCAATGGAAGCCAGTAAATGGGATTTCAAAGAAGCTTGATGACATGGATGAAGATGATTGGGATGAGTTAGATGAAATGGTCAGGTCTACCATTCGCTTGCACCTGGCAGATAATGTTTACTTTATAGTATTAGACTGTGAAAGTGCAGAGGAGCTTTGGAAGAAGTTATGCAATACATATGAAAAAGACACGACATCAAATAAAGTGTATCTGATGAGAAAATTATATGACCTTTGCATGAAGGACATAGATAGTGTTGCTGCTCATCTAAATGAGTTTGATGCTATATTCTCCCAATTACAAGCTCAAAAAATGGATATGGATAAAGAAATGAAAGCAGTATTGCTGTTATGCACCCTGCTCTCATCATGGGATACATTTTGCATAGCTGTTAGCAATAGTGCACCTGGTGGTAAACTCGTCTATGATGACATATGTGGAGGACTCTTGAGTGAGGAGATTCGTAGAAAATCTATGGTTGACACACAGAGTGGAGATGCATATAATGTTTGTGATTCTTACTAAGGAAAGAATCAGCAACATGGCAGGAGCAAGAACAAGGAAAAGAATGGTTAACGGAATAAGAGTAGAAGTAAATCAAGTAAGAGGGATATCGAATGCCATTATTTTCATAAGAAAAGACATATGAAGAAAGACTATTATGTATTAAAGAATGCTAAAGGTAAAGGACAGAATGTTGATGGGCATGTTAAACAATTACCTACACCATCTACTTCGACTGTGTAGATTGAAGAAATTAATACTATTTTTGATGATGCTGATATGTTGACACTTGATAGTACTGTGCCAACTGAGGCTCTTATGGCTGATTCTCTTTCCTACATGTAGCTGCTAGATTTTGGTGCTTTTTTCCATGTGACACCACACATAGAATAGTTCTCTAATTATGAAGAAAAGTTTCTTGGTACCATGAGACTTGGTGACTCTTACTAGTGTGAAATTGTGGGGATTGGAGATGTGGTTGTGTAGTTCATTGATGGTTCAAAATTTACTATGCATAATGTACGCCATGTACCTAAGTTATCATGTAGTTTGATGTCACTTGGTCAACTTCATGACCTTGGTTACAAGGTGGTCTTCTATGCTCAATCCTTTAATATATCAAAGGGCAGTATGGTTATTGCAAACAGAAGCAAAGTTGGCTCACTTTATCCTTTAATTGTATCACAGAAAGAACACTTGTTAGTTGTTACTAAACAACCTATGGCTTGTATTTGGCATGGTTGTTTGGGCCATATATCGTGTAGTGGAATGGAAAATATTTCTTGTTTTGGCTACTTACCTGTGTTATCTTTCTCTGATTTTTCATTTTGTGGGCATTATCAATATGGAAAGCAAACCAGAAATGTGCATAGAACGCACATTGACTCTTCAATTTAGCCTTTAGATCTAGTTCATATAGAGCTATGTGGTCATATGCTCACTAGCTCCTTTGGTGGTTCTCTTTACTTTGTCACTTTCATAGATGATGCTACAAGTCCTATCAAATCGAAGGATTAGGTATTCCCTACTTTCAGAAAATGGCTTGCTTCAGTTGAGACTAAAAAGGGAACTAAGCTTAAGGCTTTATGTTCAGATAATGGGGGTGAGTATACCTCACTTGAATTTAGCCTTTTTTGTTAGTCTAGAGGGATTCGTAGAGAGTTTATAGCTCCTTATACCCCAATACAGAATGGTGTGACTGAGAGGATGAATAGAACTATTCAAGATAGAGTAGTCTCTATCTTGCATCATGAAAACCTCTCACAATGCTTTTGGGCAGAAGTAGTATTGATTGTAGTTCATGTGATTAACCTTTCACCTAGTACTGCCAAAGGTCTGAAAGTGGCACAAGAGTTATGGACAAGGAAGCCACCATATTATGATCATCTTCGAGTTTTTGGGTGTGAAGCATATGTTCATATACCTAAGAATCTTAGAAAAAATTTGGACCATAAGTCAAAGAAATGTATTTTTCTTGGATATGGTCGAGAAGTACAATGTGGATATTGCTTATGGAATCTTGAAACACGGTCAGTGACCAGAAGTAGTGATGTCATTTTCAATGAGTCTAAGATGCATAAACAGCTCATTAAGGAGGTTGAAGTGAGAAGAGTGGTGTTTGAGGATACTAATACTCCAATTAGCATGCATAAAGATGCTGCACATAAGGATATTCAAGAGAATGTCCACTCAGATCAATCTGCACATGTTCTTGTTCAGCAACCATTGAGACACTCTGCACGTGTCTCATATCCACCTGATAGATATGTCCCAGGTTTAGATTTTGTTATGCTAACAAATGCTGGTGAGCCTTCTTGCTACAAAGAGGCTATGCAGACTGTTGACAGTCAGGGTCAAGTACAAGCATAGAAGCACATCAAGGAAGTGGACACACAAGAAGAAGGAGCATGTAGGGAGCTCCAAGAAGCACATGTCAAATTTTCTGAAGAAATCCCTATAAAAATAGTGATTTTTATCACTAAGAACCATTGTAAATACCATTTTCCATTTTTGTAACTCCATTTTGTTCAAGCCGAGGAGTCCTCAAGCTTGAGGAGTATTAGAACTATCATCCTACCAATTTTCATAATTTTTAGACTCCGTTTGAGCCCCCAAATAAGCCCTGGAACCTAATTTTTAACTAGGCGGGACACTAGGTTTGGACAGGGCCAAAACCACTCAAAAAACTTAAAAAGGGCTGGAGAGCTCATTTTTGGTGTTAGCTTGTTGTAGATTTGAGCTTTGTAAGAGAGTTCTTTTGTAATAAAAGATCTTCCATTGTTCCACTCTTTGCTCTTACTTTGTGCGCGTGTGTATGTACGTGTGTGCATGCTTGTGTGGTTTCACTCATGCACTTGTGCCATTGCTTGCTCACTCTTCATACCGGTCCTCACGTCTCCACGGATTGACATTTATGAGGTGAATCTCCTCATGTTGGTTCTTGCCATTGTTCTAGAGTGACACCAAATTTGGCACCGTTGCCAGGGAGAGAGCTTGGAGGACGAGTGTGTGACGGTAAGACATAGAGTAGCGATGTTGAAAGGTAAAGAAATCACCATTTTCAGTTCAGTTTCTGAGTTTTTCTTCATCTTCATCTTCAGCATCACCACCATTTCCTCCCATCTTCATCATCTCTGATTTTTTTCATTTCGACTGTACATTCACCTCGTTTTTCACTTGCAACTGTGAGAAAGAAGCGCAGAGGGAGTTCAAAGCTAAAATGCTGAAGAATACTTGTGGAATATGCTCAAAATACCCCAAAAACTGGAAGATGATATCACGGAGTGACAAGACCTACGTCTGGTATCGCAGTATCGTGACTTTGAAGAGTGACCTTGCATCTACAGGCACATAGGAGTGACAAGGAGAACATAAGGTACACATAATTGCAATTTTTTTTTGAATTTGGGTGTTAAAAACTCCAAGTATTGTGCCTGGTTGAGTTTTGGTATCGCGATACCAGAACTCTCGTGTATCGCGATACTTGTCGAGGTATCGTATCGTGCATACCCACTTGAGGTATCGTGATATTAATCTGGTATCGTATCGTGGTCCACCTAGTATCGTATCGTGTCGGTCATGGTATCGTATTGTTGACTGACTGGTATCGTATCGCATGCATGATTGGTATCGTATCGTGCACTTAGTATCGTATTGCCTCTTATTCTGGTATCATATCATGCACCTTGTGGCATCGTATCGCACAACAAGAGGTATCGTATCGCGTAACACAAGCAGTATCGTATCGTGGTTGGAGTGGTATCGTATCGTGAGCCCGGTGGTATCGTATCGTCCGCCTAGTGGTATCATATCGTGTCAATCAGAGGTATCATATCGTGGCCATTTCCAGTATCATATCGTGTGGATAGCAGTATCGTATCATGGAAGTTGGTATCACCTTGGTGGTATCGTATCGTCTGAGGTGGGATCGTCCGTAGTGGTATCGCGTATTATGGAAAATTTTGTACCGTATCGGCTATTCTGAGGTACTCCTAGAGGTATCCTGTTTCCCTGTTTTAAACCCCAAAACCCTGAACTGGCATAACTTTCTCATACGCAATTCGTTTGCTGTGATTTTGGGTTTGTTGGAAAGCTCGTGGATTATTAGCCATAGTATTTTGAAGTTGACCCTCAGGTGGGACTAGGAAACCAAGGAGTTCCAAAGGATTTGAGCAATACAAGAGGACCTTGGGACCAGAAGACAAGGCTTATGAACCTGAGATCTAGCAGACACTTAGGCAAGGATAGACACAACATCAAAATACAAGGTTTTTGTCCTGAGTGCAGCAAAGAACATCTTCTAAGAGAGTGTCCTAGGAATCCATCTAGTGCACCCAAGGTTACACCCATCAATGTGGTAGGCTTAGTGGAAGATTCAAGTTCTAGTAGCAGTAATGTGGCTTCTGTACATGCAGTTACTAGGGCACAAGCATTAAAACAGGATAAGCCAGCTGAGCAATCAGAGCCAAGTGAATCAGGAGAGCCGAGTAAGAGGAAAACAAGAACATGGAAAGATACCAAGGAGAGAACCAATCGTAAGTGGAATAAAAAGTCATCCGAAATAGAGGAAAGCCTGAAAGACGCAAAAACAAAAATAGAAGATATTGCATCTCAAAACCCCTCCCATGTTGAAGCTCCATCCACACCACCTCATTCCACCTCACCAGTCACTGTAAATAAACCACAACCAGGGTCTCTTCTTGCAGATCCAACCCCAGAAGGCTTGGACATGATGTTCAACGCCTACCAGGCTCATCTTCAAGAAGGGCCAATAGCTGCAAACCTAGACAAGAGTTACCCTAGAGCAGATTTAGACATTGACCGAACAAAAATGTTCATGAAAATGGTAGAGTTGGCTCAAGCTATGCTTGAAACCAGTCAACAATTCAATTTGATAGACTCTATCAAACCGGATTTGCATTTCCAGGGCTTACTAGAAAGATTAGAGAAATTGGTAAACAAGCCATAGGTTTCTTTACCTCTACAGGCTCAACCTGTTGTTGAAAGAGAAAGATCACCACCAAGGAAAGGTTATGTTCCTGATTTCATGGATGAGAGAGCACCTCTTTCAATTCAACAGTACTCTAAAGACTTCTTGCAGGAAATACAAGAGGAGAAATGGGCCAAAGAGAAGGGTAATCCCCCCCTATTCCTGAAATTGATGATCTTCATGATCAATTTCCCCAAGACATTCCGTCTATCTATGGAGACCAAACAGAGCAACAAGAAGTTGAAAGATTAGATTTTGAATCTAATTCTTTACAAGAGTTGCCACAATTCACAGGCCCATGGGAATCTGAACCTCTTCAGGTCAGAGCTCCCACAAAATTGGTAACAAATGAAGACTCAGTGGTTCCAAGGAACACTGATGTCGTGAAGAAAACTAAGGCTCAGTGTCATCTCACCGTAGAAGAGCTGCTCAAGGTAAAACCAGAGCTATGGAATCATGTGAAGGATCAGGTTCCAGAACTTGATTCCAATATGCCAAAAGCAGGCTCTAAGCAAAAAGTTCCAGAGATACCTCTTGATAAAATAGGAGACATGAGCGAAGGTGAAGAAAGTAATAATTATCTTTCGATCACCTACCCGGAATACAAAACCAAAGCAATCGTAGATTCAGGTGTTGGTGTTGCTATTGTGACCACCTCCTTGTGGAAGCGATGTGGCGAACCCACATTAAGACCAACCAGAATGAATCTTCAAATGGCAGATGGTCATTTTGAAAGACCTCTAGGATTGCTCGAAGGGATAACTCTAACCACTTGTGGTGTATGAACACACATTTCCTATATGTGACTTTGAAAAAAATAATGTCTACGAGATGATCCTAGGAAGACCCTTCTTATGACAATTGCAAATATTACAGGATTGCGGAATCAACTCCTTGTACTTACAACACTTAGGGGTCACCACAAAGGTCAATTTGAAGGATTATACCTTCAGAGATGTACCACCCTACAGTGGAATCCTATCCACAAAGCAAAAGAGGATTTTGTCTCTGCGCATTCTGGAAGTTCGCCCGACCCATCCTGGATGCATGAAGATACTCATTTGTGGATGTGCAAGCTCGTAGAGGAAGAAGAAAGACGCCTAAAAACGTGAGAAGAAGGAACTTCTCAAGAAGATAGACCAGTTAAAGACCTAGCCTATACATCGATGATCTTTCTAGATGAGGAATTTGAGCCTCATGGCTGGGCAAAAATCTAGCTACCATGGATATTGCAGTCAATGAAGAACAATGGACACCTCATTGTGATGAGGAGGGTTATGATATTTCAGTGTTCATGTGTCAGCCCTTGCTAGAAGAGTGTGACCCTAGTGATGTAATAGAAGAAGAAGAGGACGACGATGATCTAGAGTCCATTGTGATGGATATTTGCTTTGATTCAGAGAAGCACTATCTAACAGATATAGGAGTATTTACCCAAAAAGAAGAAGAACCTCTCACAAGCATTAAAACTGTAAATTGGAAGGAAGGAAGTGAAGAAGGTCAAAAGAAAAAGAAACAAAAAGTATTGAAACAAGAAGAGAAGGAATCATTGTTCAAAGTACCAGAAAATTTCAAGAAATAGGAAGTGGAAGACCAAAAAATTTTGGTACGAAGGCCTAAGAGAGAGGCCATCATAGGAGAATCATATGATAATAAAGAAAAGACCAAAAAAACTATAGTAACCATTGAAGAGAACAAAGAGCGATGTACGTATATAGGAGATGACCTAAGTGCAAAAGAAGAAGTAGAGCTTGTAGCTCTATTAAGGGAATATAGGGACGTGTTTGCATGGCACTATAGAGACTTGAAGTAGATCCAAAAATTTGCTCCCATACTATCCCCATGACTGCTGATGCCAAACCCACTAAACAAAAGCCCTACACATATAATGACACTTATGCAGCTAAAATAAAAGAAGAAATCGACAGGCTGATTGAAGCTGGATTTATCTATGAGATTGAGCATACTGGATGGGTGTCCCCCATTGTAGTGGTGCCCAAGAAGAATGGAAAGTTGCGAGTGTGTATTAACCTTAAGAAAGTTAATGCCGCTACAATAAGAGATAGCTATCCACTTCCAATCACAGAACATTTATTGGAGTGTGTTGTAGGCAAGGAAGTTTATAGCTTCCTTGATGGATTTTCAGGTTACAACCAAGTAGCCATTGCCCCAGAAGATCAACACAAAACAACTTTTGCCACAGAGTGGGGAATCTTTGCATTCCGTGTGATGTCATTTGGTCTCACCAATGTAGCTGCAACATTCTAGAGGCTGATGTGTCATGTCTTCAAAGAGTTCTTGCGAAAGAGCTTAGAAGTATATGTGGATGATTTATGTGCTCATTCCCAAGAGAGAAGATACAACATCCCTGAGCTCAGACAGATCTTCAACAAGTGTAGAGAATATCGAGTGTGTTTGAACCTAGAGAAGTGTGTGTTCATGGTACGACAAGGTAAAATCTTAGGTCACATTGTTTCTAAGAACGAAATATCAACAGATGAGGACAAAGTTAGAGCCATAGCAGAGCTGCCAAGGCCAAAGAACATTAAAGAGGTACAAGCCTTTATGGGACATTGTGGATACTACCATAGGTTTATCCACATGTATGCAATCATAGCCAAACCTCTTTATGGTCTCCTGACAAATTTTGAGTGGATTGATGAATGCGAGAATTCCTTCAATGAGCTAAAGAGACGCTTGTGCACAACACCAATACTAACCACTCCTAATTTGAATAAGCCATTCCATGTCCATGTGGATGCATCCAATTATGCAATAGGATGTGTGTTGTCACAACCAACATGTGAAGGAAATTTAGATTTGCCTATAGCATATGCTAGTAGGCAATTGAACGTTGCTAAATGAAACTATACCACAACTGAGTGAGAAGGTTTAGGCATGGTGTGTGCTGTGAAGAAGTTTAGACACTATCTATTGTCCAACAAGTTCAAGTTTTTTACTGATCATCAAGCTTTATTATATTTGGTCAATAAACCTTGAAAAACAGGACACTTAGTAAGATGGTTTCTCTTGCCAATGGAATATGACTTTGAAGTGGTTGTTAGGAAAGATAGAACCCACCTCAGGGCAGACCATCTTTCTCGCATCACTTCACGCGAGTCACCACAAGGAGTGTCTGATGAATTTCTTGATGCTTTTTTGTTCAATTTTGAAGTTTTTCCTAAATGGGCGAATAAGTTGGTACCTGTCTTAACCTTTGGAACTACAAATAAGAATGTAAAAACAAACAAAGAAGAAATTGTAAGATCACAAAAATATCACATATTGGTAGGAAGCATGTATAAACAAGAGACAAATGATGTATTAGCTTGTTGTGTCGAGGATGACGAACATAGTAGTTGGTTGCAACATGCCCATGAAGGATTGCTAGGAAATCACTATTCTAAACAACGAACATTGCAAAATCTAAAACGTTTAGGAGTGTACTGGCCTAGCATGGACAAAGAAATACATGAATGGAAAGAGAGACCCCCAATGGAGCATGCCACTCTTTATCACATCTCATTAATTCCAGATTGGAGCACTCCACTAGTAGAATTCATGCGATTGGGAGCACTACCAAACGAGGCTACTCTAGCAAGAAAATGAAGCATGGAGCAAGAGGCACAAGACTATGCCTTAGTAGGGGACAACCTATATCGAAGAGGCAAAGATGGTTACTTAAAACTGTGCGTTCATGAATCAGATTATTTGAAAGTATTAGAAACTGCACATAGCAGTGTTGTAGGTGGACATTTTGGTCCTGAACAAGTAATTAAGACTATTCTATTCTCAGGACTTTGGTGGCCCACTCTTCATATGGATGCACATACCTATGTGAAGAAATGGGACACATGCCAACGTGTGCAATATCCGATTAGAAAAGATGAGATGCCTTTGAGGCCAATAATGGGAGGACGTGCATTTTCAAAATGGGGTATAGACTTTGTAGGCCCCATTAATCCCCCAACAAGAAACTCCTATGCTGAATACATTATTGTAGCCACAGATTACCTTACAAAGTGGATAGAAGTAAAAGCCACAACAAAGAATGATGCTCAAACGATGGCTAAGTTCTTATTTGAGAACGTGTTCACCAGATATGGGTTACCAATAGAGTTAGTAAGTGATAGAGGTACACATTTCTTGAACGAAGTTATTGAAAACCTTCTCCAAGAATTCTTGGTAATACATAAGAAGTTTGCCCCCTATCATCCACAAGCTAACGGACAAGCCAAGAGCACGAATAAGATCCTATGTAATGTATTGACAAAACTCATAAATAATAAACGCTCTGATTGGGACAATCAGCTTCATCATGCTGTTTGGGCTTACCGATTTGCTTACAAAACAATGCTCAATGCCACCCCATTTCAGATGGACTTCGGACAGAATGTTGTGCTACCATTGGATTTTTTAATCCTAGCTTTAAGAGTAACACAAGAGCATGAGTGGAACAGACACGAGTTGTCCTCTAGGATCTTTGATCTAGAACGTTCAGGTGAGATGAGGCTACGAGCGACAACAGACATTTATGCTGCAAAGAAAAGGCAAAAGGCATACTTTGATGCCCATATAAAGGATAAAGGATTGAAAGAGGGAAACCTAGTGCTGGTTTATATGCTAAAGCAACATGCCAGTAAGTTGGAAAAACGAGGATATGGACCCATGATAATTAATAGAATCTCCACTAGTGGTGCGGTTCAATTGGCTACACTAGAATGTGACATCTTGCCAAACTATATTAGTGGATGTCGACTCAAGCTGTATCAAGAACCTCTTACAGAGGATATGTTAATGAGACTCAACACTGCTAAGAAGCGAAAAGAAGAAGAGTTGAGGGTCAGAGAAGAAGCACAGGCAGAGGCTAGAGAGCGCACTAGGCGAAATAAGTTAAGGCGACAAGGCCTAGATGTCAACCCGAAAGCCCCAAAATATCACATGGACATGTGCAAAAAATCGAGCATAATTACTTCTCGCATAATTGATCGACACCCCTTGGTGACTGTGGAGGTAGGACGAGGAAAGAGTGTAAGGACTGTGAGAGCCTTGATTGACTCAGGTGCAGCAACTAGTGCAGTTAGGCTTTCATACTGCCCAGATCTACAATTGCAAATCAATCCTGTTGGAACCTTGAAGTTATGAAGGACCCATGAAGCTATGAAAGATATGGAGTACTTGGAGGCCTACCTCGGAGCTAAGGATACTCGAGGCTCAAGGCCTTGTGATGGTCTCTCAAATTTCCCACTTTTTCCTTTTGTATACAAGTTCTTCATAGGAACTCTCTCTTATTTCCTTTTTTGAGAAAACCCATAAAAACTCAACCTTACCCTTCTTTTTTTGGAAAAGGTTTCTTTTTGAACTCTTGCTTTATTTTAGAAATAGGAGCCTTTTGGAAACGCACGAAGAGGACTCTCTCTCTTGAAAGATTCTCTTCTTGATTTTCCCACCTACCTTTTATTTTTAGATCTCTCAAATTAATGAAGCCTTTGGCCACTTGTATTCAACGGATTCATCCTCCCCTCTTATAAAAGGAAGAGCTCATTTTGTAAAAGGGGGTCCCTTGGCCATGGCCTTGGCCTCCATGCTAATGGAATGAAGGTTCATTTGGCTTCCACATTTCTCCTTGTGTGCTAGGCGTTGGTCCATGTGTGTGGGCTTGGTACTTGGGGTTGGCTTGTGTGTGAGCATTGCCCTCCCTTGCTCCTTTTGACGTTGGACATGGTGCCATTGTTCATGGACATGGGTGTGTGTGCATTGCTTGCACTTCTTGCAACTCCTCTTGGAAAAGCCCCTCACTTCCATGTGAGGCGGTTTGGGTTGGTCACTCCCCCATACTTCAACAAAATTTGGCGCCGTTGCCGGGGATGTCGACCTTTAGCCGTTGGGTCTTTTCAAGCTTGCCGTGCCTACACTTTGTGGATGCACCTCACACTTGGATTGAGTTGTGGATACTTGTGGCCTTCGGTTGGTCAAGGGTACCCCTTATTTCTCATTTTGTGTAGTTTAGATCTTCATTTCCGTTTGATGCACAAAAACACCCCCTTACCCTCTTCTCTCTCTCTCTCACTTCTACATATATACAAATTCCCACTTACTCATTGGAGCACGACTTTCCACACCTGTCACCTCCTAAATGAGTGAAGTAGAGGGGCGTGTACCTCCTTCTTTTTCCCTCCCTCTCTTCACTCCTACGAAAATCACATATTGGAAATTAGAGAGCAGTTTTCTTTTCCCCACGCCATAGGATGCTTTTTAAAGGGCATAGTGCATTAAATCGACTTGGGTTCCAGCGTGTATGCATGGGGGAGAGTAATTTCTCCCTCATTCTCTCTCTTCTTAATACCAGAACATGCACCGTATGCGTTCCACTCCCACTTTCCCTTTTTTGGGGTCGGTACTCACTTCTTCTCCTCCCTTCGCCTGCGCCACTCATGGCCATGGCGGGATGAGCTCCTCTCTCTCCTACTGCATGTGCGCAGAGGCTTCCAAGGCTGGGTGGTGAAGGATCATGGCGAACTTCTGTCTATGGGGAGGGGCACAGAAGGCCGGGCTAGCATTTCCTCCTAGGCATTCTCTGTGCCTCAGCAAATTCGGAGACTCGAGCTTCTTCATTCTGAGAGTTTGGCTTCCGGTTTTTCGCCCTTTGCCTAGCTGGGCTCTCCCTTTCTCCACCTGTTGTTGGGATCGAGCTCCACCCAGATCTTCCGTTCGTAGGGGTGAGCTTCAGGCTCTCCCTCATCGTCTGTGTTGGTGGGCTGAGCTCTTACGGGCTCCTCCTCTTGCATCCTAAGCTTGGGAATAAGATCTGTTGGAGGTTGAGAGCGTTCAGGTTGGAGCCTTTCCGTGTTGCCCCTCTCCTTTTCTCTCTCCTCCTCTGAAAGAGTCGGCAGATCCGTGCTTTGGAAGGCGGGGGGAACCTCCTCCTTTCCCTCCCTTCCTCTCTCACTATGGGAGACACTCAGTTCTCCCTCCGTCCAACTGCGTGTCTCACTTCTGTTGCAGCGTCCACCTTTGGTGCTTTCCCATCACTATAATCTTGAAGGGTTGAAGTGCCTCTGTTGCTCTGCCATCGTCGTGTTCCATGCTGGGGTTGGACTTGCCAAGGATTTCGCTCTGTCTCAGAGGTTGCTACACTTTGGGGTTGGATCTCGGTGCAAGCTCACCCTTCATAGCCATCTGCTCATGCACGGAAGGGCTGTAGCTTCTCTTTTCTCCCGTGCGGACTCATTCTGCTGCCCTCCGGGTCGAGGAACCTCTTGCTCCCCCTCACTATCTGCTCTAGGTGGGTCTGTCAAGCTCTTCATGAGCAGCCCTCCCATAATCGACTCCCTCCTAATAAAGGCTCGACCGCATACTCTCCGTCTCAGTCCTGTTGTCTGTAGATCACTCCTTGAGTGTCGTCATTATCAAAGTGCAGATCGCAAGACAGGAAACATTAAAAGGTTAAGTTTGGTTGCTGGAAATGACCTTGTGATCGCAAGCTTCATGGGCCACACATTTGGACAGTCGGTTACTCCCCTATGTTCACCATTTCTGCAATGACCTTGCTCCTTGATTGCCACAGATTTGGGCTTGATGGCTAAAAGTGGATGTGTTGTTCAACCCGGCTCACACAGGACTCTCTTTACATCAACAAGTGTGCGCCAAGGTTTTTGGACTTATTTTGTGGATCTTGCAGCAATGCAACATTACTGTAATGTCAGTAGCCATAGTCTGTCTCTCCATGGGTTGAAGTTATGAGATATGTAAACTTCTAGAATGAAGTTTTAAGATCTTTTTTCCACCAAGTTCATGAAGAAGGCTCATGATTGTAGTGGATGTGAAATGTTGTATGATTTTTTTGCTTACGATTACCATATCAACATAAACAATATGCATGAAAGAAATTTTACACGTTATATCTTTGTATTGTGGTGAGAACTCTTTGAAATCAGGAAAAACCTAAAGACATGTGGAGCATTGAGTGTGCTATAACTCTATAGATTTCGGACGTTGGGCTATTGTGATTTTTTTGTTAGTTTGCCGGAGGAGATCATTGCCGCTCTCGAGTCCAAAGAGCCTGGACTTCACATGGGGGTGTGTCACTGCCCTTGTTATGCTATATCTTGCAGATTTTTTTTTTTTTTTTTTTTTTGCTCATGTGGAAGAATTCGTAAAAAGTCAAGCAAAAGTCGTGTTCCATCTACCTACAAGAGTCCCGCATATGAGTGTTTTGATATATTTCAAACGTGCGCAGTTGACATAAATCATGTTGGGGGCTATCTTTTTGTTATGAACCGCTCCATATTGTTCTTAAAATGGTTGGGCTAATGGGTGGGTTAACACAAGTAGCCTTGTGGGCCTTGACATTGTTCCCTTCTGAGCCATAGTGGGTGACACATCTAGAACCATTCAAATAATCTGAGCCTCGTTGGGGACATCCATGGTGATTGCTATCAAGGTGCCGAAAGGATGTCTTGAAATCTCTTAGTGGTTATGAAACCTATGAATTAGTAGAGAAAACGATGTCTTGAAATCTCTGCCCTATGCTTGTTTTTTCGTCCACAACACGTTGGTGGACTAATCATGAATTGCAACGCTTTGCATAATGCAATGGATGTTTGACTGTCTCATTGGGTGCACCTTTTTTGGATCATCATATGAAAGAAGACTTCCTTTTTATGCTAGATAAAATGCCATTGTATGTGTGATTTAGCTTCTCAAGTTGAAACTCAAAAGTACTCCGCCTTGTCCTATGGTGATTGTATTGACAGTCAGTCTTTATCGACTAGTGTGATTCTCAGAAATCTGGATGAAAGGACACAATGCACTTGATAGAATTTCTCTAGTGATATTCAAGGACGTTGCCTACAGTTTGGTACATCTCTCAAACTTGTATTTCCCAGAAAGTATGGAAGGTTGGTTGTACCTTGGCTCATAAGAACAAGAAAAAGGAAGAATGAATGCTTTCATTACAAGGTTGTATTTACTGGTTGTTCTCAGCAGGGTTTCAACTGTTGATGCTCTCACTGGGTGTAATGAATTGCTTTCCTATTTGTTGATGTTGAACATGGGTGCCTGGATATGAATTAATTGTTGGCTTCATGATGCTAGCTTCTTATGGCATCAGCTGATGGGCATGCTCCTTCATGATTCTCAATGGATATGTATGCCATTTGTGCTAATTGAAATTGCAAGTAAGCAAACCCTTGTGCGTTGTGGTGATTCTTGTAAGTACCCCTCCGTGAGATTGTGAACTATTCTTGAGCCATGCTGAGGAAATATTAGTCACATGTTTTTGAAGTAATTCTAGCATTTGAGAAGGGTCCCACACTTGAGGTCACTGGTCCTTTAATGATATGTGAATTTGCTATCCCATTTTTTTATCACTCAATCGGAATAACAGATGAAAAATTTAGCATGTTTGTTTGAGCTTTGGTGGACAAATTCATGTTGCAGGTTGAATTGTTGTATGATGTACGGGACATGGTTGATGCCTCTTTGCAGCTATGTTTGATGCAGGAAATGCTCTCCTTAATGCTATGTATGATACGACCGAATTGATTTGAATGCTATGAAGCTTGGATTAAATAAATCCACAATCCTTGCAAACACCTTGAGCCTGTGATCAACATTATAAGTTGTTTTGCGAACCAGTTGCATGGAAAAAATAATTAATTGCAGGTTTCAGATGCTACTACTTCTGGTGCTTTGTTGAGGTGTTTGCCTTACTGATTCTTTATGATTTATTAAGCTCATTGATTCCAGGAGATTTGATTGTGAGGCTACCACTCTTTGGAAGGTAGTATCCACACCTATTACGGCCACATAGTACCTTGTTCCTTGCTTTCATTTCAGGATTTTGCAGTCAAAGCTAACCATTGTATGCTATTGAAAAGCATGATTGCATCCAACGATGCAATGATTGGCCTTCATGGGTTGACCGCTCATAAGATTATGTCCCAAATCATACATTTTCCGGCAAGTCATTTGCTTTCCATGAATACTTTTCAGATTTTTCAGGTCTTCTAAAGTAATTATCCAGAGATGAATGGCAAACAGCCCCCTCAGACGGCGCTCGCTCTCATGCTTGGCTAGATGCAAGCTTTGGATTTTTCGTCGGTGTCTTCTAAAGAATGGAACTACTCCATGGGATGGCTGCATATTCGGAAACAAAAGGCTACTCTTCTGGATTGCTGGGCTGACTGCCCCCCAAGGAGATTGTGTCGCTCAGCATTGCTGGATTGAAGATTTGAAGGCAGACGGCTTGCTAATTCAAAAGATTTGCTGCCTTGTAAAATTGAGACTGGAACTGCTGCAGAATTGAAGACTCAACATGATCCCGTTCAGCTATGCATGTTCCTTTCATCTTAGCTTTGTCGAGGACGACAAAGACTAGGTGGGGGAGGGTGTTGGAACCTTGAAGTTATGAAGGACCCATGAAGCTATGAAAGATATGGAGTACTTGGAGGCCTACCTCGGAGCTAAGGATACTCGAGGCTCAAGGCCTTGTGATGGTCTCTCAAATTTCCCACTTTTTCCTTTTGTATACAAGTTCTTCATAGGAACTCTCTCTTATTTCCTTTTTTGAGAAAACCCATAAAAACTCAACCTTACCCTTCTTTTTTTGGAAAAGGTTTCTTTTTGAACTCTTGCTTTATTTTAGAAATAGGAGCCTTTTGGAAACGCACGAAGAGGACTCTCTCTCTTGAAAGATTCTCTTCTTGATTTTCCCACCTACCTTTTATTTTTAGATCTCTCAAATTAATGAAGCCTTTGGCCACTTGTATTCAACGGATTCATCCTCCCCTCTTATAAAAGGAGGAGCTCATTTTGTAAAAGGGGGTCCCTTGGCCATGGCCTTGGCCTCCATGCTAATGGAATGAAGGTTCATTTGGCTTCCACATTTCTCCTTGTGTGCTAGGCGTTGGTCCATGTGTGTGGGCTTGGTACTTGGGGTTGGCTTGTGTGTGAGCATTGCCCTCCCTTGCTCCTTTTGACGTTGGCCATGGTGCCATTGTTCATGGACATGGGTGTGTGTGCATTGCTTGCACTTCTTGCAACTCCTCTTGGAAAAGCCCCTCACTTCCATGTGAGGCGGTTTGGGTTGGTCACTCCCCCATACTTCAACAAATCCCTTAGAAGCCTATCTCATAGGTTTCGGAGGTGTGGAAACCCCTTGTTTGGGCGAGGTGAAACTTCCCATCTACATTCAAGATGTGCCAATGAAAGTCGAAATCCTAGTGTGTCACGATGAGGAATTTACAGAGCCACTTGTCTTGGGTCAAGATTGGATTTTTTGACCATGCAGACAACTTGAACCTAAGAAGTTAGCTTCTTCAAGTTTGGGTACAGGAACAATGCATTACTTTAGAATTAGAGAATTGCATGCTCACAAATCGAGATGTCACCCATTCTCTCTGTTCTTCTTGGACTAATCTTAGCAAACAAGATGTTGTATGTGTCAAAGGATCTATGTTCCAGAAGAACTCAATCATGGAAGAACAGGCTCAAAGGCAAGCTGACTCCTCCTCTTGTGCAAAGACTAATGCCGCCACAACCACTCAACCACAAAGGCAAGCCAAACAACACAAGACAATCACTATATCAAATAGACAGACAGAATTCAAGAAGAAAGAAGCTCTAGGTAGGAAGCAGATATGGGTTCAAAAAGGAGAGCAACCAGCAGCTTTGCCACAACAATTTCCATCCAAGCCGATCAATCATGCCAAAAGAAGCACCAAGAAACAAGGAAAAGCTCAACCACAAGGTCTCTGACAAATGTGGGTACCGAAGCAATCGATGAAGGCCGACCACAATACCGTACAAATTTGGGTGCCTAAGAAATTAGTTGAAGCTCAACAAGGACAATTATGCATGTGGGTACCCAAAGGACCTTTACATGCACAAAGACCTATGCTCTCCACCATGAAAAAGGTCTCAATAAAGAAATCAAGGAGAGAAAAGGGTAAGAACCGAGAACAGAGACCAAAAGAAGATAAAATCAACTCTTCGACAATAGTAAGAAGACCAACAACAAGGATATGGGTTTGGAAGCCAAAAGCATCACTAGTACCCACAAAACCAAAGAGCCAACCACGAGGGATAAAAAATTCAAGCAACCATCGAAAGGGGAAGAAACCAAGGTTGATCTCTATGCAACTGAACACTATTTTCAAATGGAGCCCCAAAGGGCAGAATGGTCAATTATCACTTAACCATCGACTCATCACATCATTACAAGATCCACTGGCTACCTCCAACAAAGACTGCATCAACATCCACCAGCAACATTGAAAGCCTCGACGTGCAACAACCATGTGTCTTTGGCATAACCTTGTCTTTTGCACCATTCAGGTCATGCATTTCCAAAGTATGCATTAATATAGGGCCACCTTACATGTCCATGCATAGACACAATTGAGAATCCCAGGCACATGAGACACACTAGCTAAATGTAAAATATTTTACTGATGCTAACACCTTTTTTCTTGTCTTGTGACATTGTTCTAAAAAAAAAGAACAAAAAAGGGAGGGACATGATTGAGCGCTTGAGGAATCTCTGATGTGAACCATCAACATAGGCATCCATCCACAAGAAAGCCAAGCCATTGTTCAATCACCACGATGGGCATACAAAAACTTGACCAAGCTACATTTGGAAGATGGATCGCTTCTGTTGATACATCAAGGAAACTACCTCTCAGAGTACTACATGGAACAAACACTCCAACAATGGTCTGTCAGGGACGACATACTCAAGAGGGGGGGGAGTGTTGACAGTCAAGCTCAAGCACAAGCATAGAAGCACATCAAGGAAGTGGACACACAAGAAGAAGGAGCATGTAGGGAGCTCCAAGAAGCACATGTCAAATTTTCTGAAGAAATCCCTATAAAAATAGTGATTTTTATCAATAAAAACCATTGTCAATACCATTTTCCATTTTTGTAACTCCATTTTCTTCAATCCAAGGAGTCCTTGAGCTTGAGGAGTATTAGAAATATCTACCTACCAATTTTCATAATTTTTAAACTCCGTTTGAGCCCCCAAATAAGCCCTGGAACCTAATTTTTAACTAGGCCAGACACTAGGTCTGGACAGGGCCAAAACCACTCAAAAAACTATAAAAAGGGATGGAGAGCTCATTTTTGGGGTTAGCTTGTTGTAGATTTGAGCTTTGTAAGAGAGTTCTTTTGTAATTGAAGATCTTCCATAGTTCCACTCTTTGCTCTTACTTTGTGTGCGCGTGTGTGTGTATGTGTGTGCATGCTTGTGTGCTTTCACTCACGCATTTGTGCCATCACTTGCTCACGGTCTTCATACTGGTCCTCACATCTCCACGGATTGACATTTATGAGGTGAATCTCCTCACATTGGTACTTGCCATTGTGCTAGCGTGACACAGACAGAGGGTCATGTCAAGTGGGAGCGTGCGATTAAGAGTGAGTTGGATTGTATTCACAAGAATGGTACTTGGGATTTTGTACCTTTGCCAAAGGGCAGGAAAGCTTTACCATGTAAAAGGGCATATGAGCTGAAATTCACATCAGATAGTGCTTCTTCAAAGTATAAAGCACAACTTGTTGCAAAAGGTTTTAAGCAACAACATGGTGTTGATTTCTAGGAAATCTTCTCTCTAGTGGTCAAGATGACTACCTTGCACATGTTGCTTGGATTCATTGCAATGGAGGACTTAGAGCTAGTCCAAATGGATGTGAAAATTGCTTTCTTGCATGGAGATCTTATAGATGAGATCTATATGGAAGAACCAGAGGGTTATGTAGTTCCTGGCAGGGAAAGTCTAGTTTGTTAGCTCAAGAAGAGCTTGTATGGACTTAAACAGTCCCCTAGACAATGGTACCAAAAGTTTGATGCTTTTATGAAGTCTCAAGGCTATTCTCGAAGCAATGAGGATCATTGTCTCTACACAAAGAGATGTTCAAATGGCAGCTTGATATGCTTGATACTTTATGTCAACGATATGTTGGTTGCTAGGAAGTCCTCTTATGATTTGTCAATTCTCAAAAAGAAGTTGAGTCACACTTTTGATATGAAGGATTTGGGGGATTTCACGAGGAAGGAGATAAGGAAGAGAGCTCACACACACACTCTCACTCTCAAGGAGAAGCACACACACAGATTGAGGCAAGGAAGAATGACCTTCTTCTTCTTCTATTACATAAAAGGAATGTACAAGAATGACCTTAAAAACAAGAATACAACAAGTGCAATATATAAAGATCAGTACATAAGGAAAAACCTAATGTTCGCAAATGAGTAAGCTGGCAAGGAACAAATGTGCCATCACTCTCGATAGATAAATCTAATAAAGCTCAATGAAGTGTCCCGGACATATACCAGCATGACCACTATACATGTCAGAGAAATGAAAAACTGATACGTGTCATCCTGGATCATCACATGTTGAGCTTGATATCTCAACACTCCCCCTCAAGCTTCAACGCCATATCGTGTAATCCAAGCATCTCCCGAAACTTCTTCAACTTCTCAGCTCCAAGTGCTTTGGTGAAAATATCAGCAACCTGCTCATCTATTCTCACATAAACAAGATCAATATCACTTGCTAATACCTTCTCTCAGATGAAGTGATAATGTACCTCGATATGCTTTGTTCTAGCATGGAAAACAGGGTTCCGTGCTAACTGTATGCTGCTAAGATTATCATAATAGATAGTGAGGCTTTTGCACTTCCATACCTAAATTTGCAAGTAACATCTCCAGCCATGATGCCTCACATGCTTCCATTGCAACACCTCTATACTCAGCCTCTGTACTCGACAAAGCAACAGTGGGTTGCTTCTTACTGCTCCATGTAATGCACCTCCAAGTGAGAAAAGAAAGCCACTAGTAGATCTTCTATCCGGAGTACTACGTAGTATCCAACTTCAAATTCTGATCTAATGGAATTGAAATTGGCTTACAACTAGCCATACCATACTTTTGCAGCATATTCAAGGCATATTGCCTTTGTGACATCCATATACCTATTTCTGTATGTATAAACTCAATGCCCAAGAAATAGAGCATCACACCAAGATCTTTCATGTCAAATTCTTGCATAAGAAGTTGCTTTACCTCTTTGATGCTTTCTTCATTATCGCCACCTACAATCAAGTCATCAACATAAATGGCTACAATCGTGATGCCGTCATCAGCCTTCCTTGCATATAGTGAATGATCTGCATCACACATAGAAAACCCAATGTTGGTTAAGTAATCAGCAATCCTTGCATGCCATGCACGCAGAGCCTACTTCAGCCCATACAAAGCCTTTTGCAACTTGCAAACATATTCTGGATGCTTTGAATCTTCATATCCTTGTGGCTGGTCCATATATACTTCTTCTTGTAACTCACCATGTAGGAAAGCATTCTTCACATCCATCTGATGCAAAGTCCATCCTTTTGCTGTAGCTAATGCAACAAGTGTCCTGAGAGTAGACCTTTTAGCTACAGGGCTGAATGTTTCCTCTCATAATCAATGCCATATGTCTGTGCATATCCTTTAGCTACCAATCATGCTTTATACCTGCTTATGCTACCATCAACATTATGCTTTACCTTGTAAACCCATTTACAGCCTATGGGTTTCTTTCCTTGCGAAAATGGACCCAGCTTCCATGTATCATTTTCATAGAGTGCAATCATCTCCTCATCCATAGCTTTTTCCCAATCTGCAATTCCAATTACATCTTCAAATCAAGAAGGTTCAGCATCTTGTATTACCTTTGTCATGTAGGCATAATGACAAGCCATGTGGCTATCATATGTCAATCGTTGCACTGAATTCCACATCCTCCCAGATCTTCATGGTCCTGGGTCACTTCTCCTTGTATCATCTACATGTGCCCTTCTTACTCGTGGAGTCTTCACAGAGGGCAATCCAAGTTCCTCATCAAGACTCTTTTATGAACCGCTTGAATCGCCCTCAACATCTGCACATGTTTTATGACCAACAGAGAGCTTTCCTTTACCTTTCTTGGATGTATTTGATGAATTTGCTGGACGAAAATTTCCACGTAATCTTCCACTCCATGGATTTGAGTTGGAACTATTGCTTGGTGATGCATCTGGTCCACTCAAAACCTGAGATTCTGCACTTGATTTTTCAGCATTTTCTTTGTCATTTGGTTCAAGACTCAGTCCTTCTTTGTCATCTGCATAGAAGCTTGGCATTTCATCAAATAACACATCTCTGCTCACCTTTACCTGTCGTGTGAGTGTGTTATAACATTTATATCCCTTTTGCTCAAGGGAGTATCCAATGAAGACACACTTTTCTGCTTTTGGATGAAGCTTCGTCCTCAATTCATCTGGGACATGTACATATGCAATAAAGCCAAAAACTTTCAGATCTGATAAGTTTGGCCTTTTACCTGTAAACTTCTCTTAAGGTGTAACTTGATGTACAACAGCAGTCGGAGTTTTGTTCATGATGTATACAGCAGTATGCATAGCTTTTGCCCAATAATAATGAGGCATATTCTTCTCAGCCATCAAGGCTCTTGCTATTTCTACAATATGGCTATTTTTGCATTCAGCAATGCCATTCTGTTGTGGTGTGTACCTGCATGAAAAATGATGCTGAATTCCATGATTTTTTAGAAAACTATTGAACTCATTTGACATGTATTCACCCCCTCCATTAGATCTTAATGTTTGAATGTACTTCCCTATCTGCTTTTCCACCACAGCTTTAAAATTCTAGAAGTGAGTGAACACCTCACTCCTCTTTCATGAAATATACCCATACTTTGCGTGTATGGTCATCAATGAAAGTAACATAAAACCTGCAACTGCCCATAGATGTGGTCTTTGCTCGACCCCAAACATCTGTATGTACTACTTCTAGTACATTCTCACTAACATGCTTGTCATGTGGAATGATGCTCTTGATTGTTTACCAAATTGACATGCTGAACATACCTTTTGCATTTCTGCAACTTTGAAATTTGGTAGTCCATGGACAATCTCCTTTGACTGCATCAATTTCATCCTTTGCAAGTTTGCATGTCCAATCCGTTTGTGCCACATCTCTATATTTGCAATAACTCCTGCACCTTTTGCAAACATGGCTACATTCATTTCAAGAATCTTCACATTTTGGGTGAACATCCTACCCACTTTGTTTCCTTTAGAAACCAATCGTCCATCCTGCTTGTACTCTTCTACATATAATCCATCAGCATTGAACCTGACTTATAATCCCTGGTCAACCATTTGTCCAACAGAAACTAGATTCTTTGTTATATTTGGAACATGCCACACATCAGCAAGATGTTTTACCTTTCTGTCGTCCATGGATAGTGCTATGTTTCCTGTATGCTCAATAGGATGTGATGTGTCATCACCTGTTTCAACATATCCAGGAACTGGCAATTTCTACAAAGTACTAAACCATTCCACACGACTGGTCATGTGATTTGAAGCACCTAAATCAACATACCAGACATTATCATTCGATCCTGAAACACTAGTAGACATCGTATTCATCATGTGATGTTGAACCATGAACAACTTCTTAGAATCATCTGTACTTGTGGATGCATAGTTGTTTTGCTGCCTTCTGTTATTTTGATTCTTCAACCTGCAATCACGTTCAAAGTGCCTAGGTTTACCACAATTCCAGAATCCTTTACTATCATTACCTGAATCATTTCTTTGGAAATTTCTGCGACCTCTTTTGCTCCCCCTGCCTCGAAACTGTCCTCTTCCTCCTGCATGATTCTGTTGTTGACCTTGGTCTTGGTTACTGTTTCCTCTTCCATTTCCAAAACCTCTACCTCTGTCGGAGTAGAATACCTGCTCAGAAGTGGGCTATCCTTGGGAGTTTGAATCCTCACCAAGATTCTTTTCTTCAATAATCAGCATGGATACCAAATCAGCAAAATTTGAAATATTTTCCCTGGTCTGTATAGAAGTTCTGAACTGCTTATATGCAACTCCTAAACCACGAAGGCACACTTCCACCTTATCATCATCATCTACATTCATGCCAATAGATGCAAGTGACTCACATATGCTTTTGATTTTCAGAGTGTAGTCACTTATCAACATGCTCTTTTTCTCCAATGTATGCAGCTCGTTCTTGAGTTGTAATTTTCGTGCCTTTGTATTAGTCTCATACAAAGTGACCAAACGGTTCCAAGCCTCTTTTGGAGTCTTCGCATCCTGTATGTGTCCAATCATGCTATCTTGTATGCTAACAGATAGCCAATACATTACCTTTCATGCCCCTTGATTCCATTCCTCATATGATCTTAACTGGTTTGCAGTTCGATTCCTTTCTGGTAACTGTGGAGCATTTTCATTCTCTCCTTCGATGTACTTCCAGTAGCCTTTTCCCATCAAGAAATTCCTCATTCTGAATCTCCAAGCATGGAAGTTGTTCTTGTCCAACTTATTGCTCATAAGCTGACTCATTCCATCTGCGTTTGCCATTTTTGCAGCAATTCACAACAGTGCAAAACACTACAAGCAGCACTTGTGCTTGAACACTGTCGCACTATGACGTGACAGTTCGATCTTAGAAAAACACAGTTTTCATGTATCAACAGTACACGAAATCGCTTGAAATTCTGGATCTAGAATATATGAGTATCGCCGAACACAACACAAGTTATAGTTTCTGAAACTGACATGGTTTTTTTGTGGGCCCCACCTTACAGGCTCGAACCGAAGGTCGAGATGGCTCTGAAACTTTGATCTGACAAAAATGGTGAAATCACGTTTTGTAGCGTAGTCTTCACCGTCGCCTTCTCCATGAGGTCTCTACATCCACGCTGGCTCTGATACCATGTCACGAGGAAGGAGATAAGGAAGAGAGCTCACACACACACTCTCACTCTCAAGGAGAAGCACACACACAGATTGAGGCAAGGAAGAACGACTTTCTTCTTCTTCTTCTATTACATAAAAGGAATGTACAAGAATGACCTTAAAAACAAGAATACAACAATTGCAATATATAAAGATCAGTACATAAGGAAAAACCTAATGTCCGCGAATGAGTGAGCCGGCAAGGAACAAATGTGCCATCACTCTCGATAGATAAATCTAATAAAGCTCAATGAAGTATCCCAGACATATACCAGCATGACCACTATACATGTCAGAGAAACGACTGTCGTTTCTTGTTTTTCGATGGGTTGATCATATACCAATGACTTCATTAATTCTTTGTTTCTGTTTCGTAAATTGTCATTTTCCTCCATATACACCTTTAGTTGTGTTTCCAGTAAGTTGCTTCTAGCTTTCATTCTCTCTTTGTCGGCCTCGCTGGCTTCTTGTAATCTTTGTAGGTTTGTTAGCTGTGCCTGGAGTTGGTGATGCTGGGTCATCAATGTATCACATTGTGATTTTACTGCGAGTAACTCCGTTCCCTTGGCTGTAATCTCTTTCTGGGCCTGGATAAGTTGTGCAGATACTTGTTCACTCATAATTTGAAACTGATTCTTTTCCCTCATGGCTTTGTCGTAATCTGCATCTGTATCCATCATCTGTTGTTGTGTATCCATAGCCGTTTGGATCATTTGTTTGACAACAGGTTTTAATTGAGTGACATCTACATTTAGCTAAGTGGTAGGTATACTAGGTTCTACTCCTGTTGTCACATCTTTCCCTTGAGCCACGTGTAATGTGGTGTCATGGGGCTGCCTGATATGAAGTTGGATCCTCGGCTCAGCCTCCATGTGGTCAATCTTGCCTTGAGGTGTATCATCCGGTACTTCAATCACAGTTGGCTCTTTGTTTTGTAGTAGTCCTGAGTCCGCGTTCACTGGAGGTTGTATCTCTTCTTTGATAGGTGGCACTACCTCTTCCGTAGTTATTGGAGCTTCCTTGATAATTATTTTTGAATGAGAATTTAACTGAATCAAGTGTTCTTGTTCAGCTTGTACTTGCTGATGCTGTTCTTTTTTTTTTTGATTATCAGGTGTAACTTCGACTTGATTGATCTCTGTCCAATCTTCATTGTGTATTTCTGTTTGTATATCTGTATCCAGGGTGTCCTTCTCACAACTTGATTCTTCATTAGAGCTTGATTCCTCCAATCCTATTTCTTTGTATCTGGAAGGTACTTGATGAGTTTCTTTATCCTTTTGTTTCTTTTCGTGGCTTGCCTGTCTGTAATGGTGACCTTGAATATTCAAATTTATTTGCCCCCGCATATACTGATGGGTTTCTTCCAGGGCTGCTGAGAGATCTCTCTTAGTAATGGGTTGTTGGGTCCCAGGAATTTTTGGTAACACATGTGTTCTCTTTGATTGTGGTGTCTCTTGAGATTCTTCCTCTCTTAGGCGTTTAGTCCCTCTCATAGGCATCTTTGAGCTGGTTCCTACTTCTTCAACCGCAATGACTGTTTTCTTTTTCTTTGGGACAGTCGCTGACTTGGCATATTTGGCTAACTCTGTTGATGTTGGCATCACGTGCAAGCAGTTCTTCATATCCAATGCCTCATAGATAAGTAGAGTCAAGGCCGAACTACCATTCAGAAACTTTTTCTGACCCCACTTCTTTTTTGCTTCAAATAGGCGTTCTTGAACATACGGAGTCATATTTACTTGATTTCTGACTTGCCTCATAGCATGTGAGAGCAATTGCACCACGATCTTTTGAGGTGCTGTATATCTATGCATGCTTGGAAAACGAAAGTGCTGGCGCACTAAGCGAACAACCTCTTCAATATCAGTTCTATTGATTTCAAAAAAGAATCGCTTTTTAGGATCATGACATTCATCTTTGACATTAGTGTGTCCTTCTTGATTCCATCCGAAAGCTCGGTTAATTAGCTCATGAGTAAATTGAATTGTCTTCCAAGCACCAACTTTATCCAGTACTCGTGCCTCAGGGACTGATATCTTATTTGATGCAGGCTGGAGTGTATTCATCACTTGCGTACATCTCTGAAAATCTGGCAAATATATTGGAAGTCTTAAAAAGGCATCAATTCCAGCTTGAGTCTAGACATCTGTCATGCGCGGTAATCCTTGTACGATAGTCTTGAAGTCTTGTGACATGATAGGGAAGTAGTGATCCCTGTCCATGATTTTGATAGTGGCCATGAAAATGAGATCGGCTACTGGTTGGTCATCCAGAAACCAATGGCCTCTTGCTTTTGTTATGGATTCCAAGGGAAGAAGCTGGACCTCTTCCACTTGCGTCTCTTCGGAGTTAGTAGATGCCATCTGCACTCAATATAGAGTATGAATTAGTGACAAGATAGTATCAGAAATCCTCCTTCATTTTTCCTTCATAAGATTGACATTGCTCCGAGTGAATAGTGTCGTCCATCCCCGTGGGTGTGAGAAAAGGTAATACCTGGGATATTTCCTACTTTTAGATATTTTTATGTTTTTGTCTGAAAGGAAAACAAAAAAGTTAGTTCATAGCCGAAGCGGTTATTAATTTTTTAGTAATTTTCTTTAGATTATGTACAAGTGCTCTCCTATTTCCCAAGAGGAAAATGTGCTTCACTATCCTGAAATAGAAGAATAGCGTGCCAAATGCTTGGCCTTGTAATGTGGCCCTATCATGCATACTTTGGACTCTGGTAACTCCATATGTGTGCAACTCGAATTAATTGGTTGATGCATACAACTAATCTTGCTTTTCGGCATCCAAATCTGCTTCACACTGTTGGTGCAGGTTGTATTCCTAACACTCTTGAAGGATATGGTGCTTCTCATGTTGTATATTTGCTTTATCTACTTTTTGAATCAGGGAATGGTTTTTAGCATATGTAGACTCCTTCTCTATCCTGTAGCTATTCATCTTTGGTTGTTTTGTTTTTAGACCATATTGATTTTCCTTGAGCATTGGTTCGAATTTTCTGTTGATTGTCACTTGAGCACATAATTTTGGAATCCATATTTGTGTCCGGGCCGGCTGAGCAGCTATCACCTTCTTCGGAATCCATACTTTAGCAATTCTTTGTGGAACTGAATATCCAGCGCGATTTTCATACTGGTCCTGTGGGTTCTTCTGCTGTAGCAAGTAGTTCTTCTGTTGAAGATATGCATCCATTTGGTCCTTCCTTATCCAATCTTGTCGAGTGTAAGGAATGGGGTATATTCTAATAGGTGCAGACTTTGGATTACTCGGAGAACTAGTCTCTCTTGTGCATGGTTCTTCGCTAAGGCTGTTTTCAGATAGAATGACACTCTTGTGACTTGCTAGATTAGAACATGGCGTGCAAGCAGACTTCTGTGTATCCTCATATGAAGTACTTGATGAAGGGGTTTCCCTAGTGCTAGTGAACATGCGTTCATCACTGTGTTCATTTGGGTGAGTTTTCGGTTCTATAGTTGTAGCTTTGATTGGTCGTTCGTCTAGCATGCTGAATACTTCACGATGTCCTATCTTGGCAGAGATGTATCTTAAGGCCAATTGAATAGTTACTTCATATTCATATATCCAGTCTTGTCCTAACACGAGCTCTTCCAATAAATCCTGATCGTGACATACTAGGAGTTTTTGTTCCATTGTGTTGTTTCCTAAGTGTAGAGGCAAGATAATCTCTCCTATACACTTGGTGGTCTTTTCTCCGATTCCAATGAGCTGTGCCTTTGATGGATGTAATTCTGCCTTGAGTTGCTGAGTCAATGAAAATTTGATGCAGCTTATAGCGGATCCTGTGTCAATGAGAGCATCCACTAAGTGGTACTCCATTTTTCCGGCTCCAAATTCAAATATGGTTGTGTCCTTTGTTGACTTAGGTTTTTAGTGGCTCTAAAATTAGCCATTGGGATGAGTTCCTCTCCTAGTCGATATCTCTCATCTCTCTCTCTCATCCACTCTTTCCGTTTCTTGATTCATTCTAGTGCTTCTTGTCTGGCTTCCTCTTGTATTCTTTCTTCCTCTAGACGTCTATTTTTACCTATTATCAATCGTGACATTATTACTTCAGTCAATGGCTCTAAGTATTTTTTCACTTGACATCCACTGATATAGTTTGGTAATACATCTCCATCTAGAGTTGCTAAGCTGATGGCTCCGCTGGTGGATATGCGATTAATGATTAATGGGCCATATCCTCTTTTCTGCAATTTCTTAGCGTGTTGTTTCAGGGTATATACCAAAACTAAGTCTCCTTCCTTCAAAGTTTTGTCTTTAACGTGAGCATCAAAATATGCCTTCTGTCGCCTTTTAGCAGCATAAATCCCTGCTACTGCTTGTAACCTAGTTTCATGTAACTTCTCTATTTGATCCATTTGAGCTGAGAGTTCATGTCCTGTCCACTCATAAGTTGTTGCTACTCTGAGAGTGGGTATTAAAAAATCAATTGGCAAAATGGCATTTTGTCCATACACTAAGTTAAAAGGCGTAGTTCCTATGGCGGTCTTGTACGCTACTATGAATGCCCATAAAGCGTGATGTAATTGTTTATCCCAATCAGATCTACCATTGTTCATAATTTTAGTGAGAACTGTGCACAAGATTTTATTTGAACTTTTGGCTTGTCCATTGGCTTGTGGGTGATAAGGGGCTGATTTCTTATGAATTACCAAGAATTCATTCAGTAAGGCTTCTATAACCTCATTCATAAAGTGTGTGCCTCTATCATTCACAATTTCTATTGGTAGTCCAAATCTAGTGAAAACGTTCTCGAAGAGAAACTTGGCCGTAGTTCTTGCGTCATTTTTCTTGGTTGCTTTGGCTTCAACCCATTTGGTTAGATAGTCTGTGGATACAATTATGTATTCAGCATGGGATCCTTTAGCTGGTGGGTTAATAGGTCCTATGAAGTCTATTCCCCATTTTGTGAAAGCTCTAGCACTCATCATCGGTTTTAGTGGCATTTCATCTCTTCTAATAGGATATTTTGTTCGTTGACATGTATCACACCGTTGAACATATGTAGCTGCATCCTGATGTAAAGTTGGCCACCACATTCCTGCAAAGAGAATCATTTTTGCAGTTTTATCTACAGAAAAATGTCCTCCTGCAGCTCCTGTATGTGCCATCTCTAAAACAACAAGATACTCGTCTTCGTGAATGCACATTTGCAAATGATTATCTCTTCCTCGTTTAAAAAGTTGTTTTCCAATAAGAGCATAGTCCTTGATTTGTTCTTCAAGTGCTCGTTTTCTTGCTAAAGTGGCTCCTTCTGGGTACTCTTGGGTCTTCAAGAATTTCACCAGAGGCATGCTCCATCTTGGTGCTACAGTGGAGTAGCATAGAGTGGGGTTCTCTTCTCGATTCCGTTCTTGACAGGTTGGGCAGGCTGATACATAGTTATGCGCATCCCTCTGCATGGTTGGCCAATATATGCCCAATCTCCTCAGTGTTTGCTATGTTCCGTTCGCATTTAGATGAGTTTTCCATTGATTTACATGTGCTTTCTGAAGCCACATTTCTTGCTCCTCTTCTTCTACGCATCTCATGAGTAATCCACTTGAGTCTTGGTGATACAAACTTCCAGCAATGATATGAAGATTCTTAATCTTCCATAGATCTTGAGTTTGGTTTGTTGTGATCCCATCTTTAGGTCCATGAGTGAGTATTGGGATCAACTTTTCTGCCCATTGGGGACATACCTCGAGATTAAAAAGGTACATATCTGGCAGATCATCTGGTACTCCTATGGGTGGTTCACCATGTGTCATCCTAGATAAGTGATCTGCTCTTATGTGGGTATTCCCTTTCTTTACTACTACCTCAAAATCAAATTCCATCAACAGTAGAAACCATCGAACTAGTCATCCTGTATTACAAGGCTTGTTGACTAAGTATAGTAGGGCTTGATGATCAATGAAGAATTTGAATTTGTTTGCCAAAAGGTAATGTCGGAACTTTTTTACTGCATACACCATCCCTAGGCCTTCTCTTTCAGTCGTGGTATAATTGCGTTCTGCTTGATTCAATTGTCTACTAACATAGGCTATAGGATGATCTAACTTCCTTGTATCTGCGGATTGAGCTAAGATGCAACCAATGGCAAACTTGGAAGCATCCACATGAATATGAAATGGCTTATTCCAATTGGGTACTCGGAGGATTGGTGCTGAACTCAATCAACTCTTTCGTTAAAGGCCTTTTCACATTCTTCAGTCCAGTTAAACTGAGTCAATAATGCATAAAGAGGTCTAGCAATTATGGCATACATATGTATAAATCTTCGGTAGTAACCGCAATGTCCCATAAATGCTTGCACTTCTTTAGCAGTCTTCGGTCTTGGCAAATCCAGGATCACTTTGATTTTGTCTTCATCAGTTGAAATTCCGTTTTTAGAGACAATATGTCCTAATATCTTTCCTTGTCGAACCATGAAGACACATTTTTCTAGGTTGAGGCATACTCTATATTGTCGACATTTGGCAAAGATCTTTCTTAGTTCAGGGATATGCTCTGATCGTATAGCTGAATAAGTACATAGATCGTCCACGTACACCTCCATACTCTTTCTCAAGAACTCCTTGAATACATGACACATCAATCTTTGGAAAGTGGCTGGGGCATTGGTTAGACCAAAAGGCATGACTCTAAAGGCGTATACTCCCCATTTAGTTGCAAAGGATGTTTTATGTTGGTCCTCAGGAGCAATGGCTACCTGATTATAACCTGAAAAATTGTCCAAAAAACTGTAAACTTCCTTCCCTGCCACTCTTTCTAGATGATGATCCGTGATGGGTAATGGGTAACTATCTCTTATGGTGGCAGAGCATTTACTTTTTTCGGATTTATGCATACTCTTAACTTACCATTCTTTTTCGATACGATCACTAAAGGTGACACCCAGTCCATGTGTTCAATCTCATATATGAATCCAACATCTAATAACTTATCTATCTCTTCCTTTATCTTTGCTAAGTAAACATCGTTATATGTGTAAGGTCTTTGTTTGGAAGGTTTAGCTTCAGATGTCATAGGGATTCTATGTGCACATATAGATGGATCTACTCCTTTCAAATCCTTATAGGTCCAAGCAAAGACATCCCGGTATTCCCTTATGAGGCGTACTAACTCTTGTTCTTCGTCCATAGAGACATCCTGTCCTATAAAAGTACATCGTTCTTCTCCTTTCTCTAGGGTTACTACTATTTTCTTGGTCTGTTCTTTATTGTCATATGCTATTCCTGGTTGTGCTTCTTGTTTTGGCATTTGAATAGCAATTCTTCTCTCTTCTACTTCATATTTTTTGCAGTGGGCGAGCACTTCAAATTGGTCTTGAGGCTTGTTTTCTTCATCATTTTTTGCTTTTTCTAATCCAAGCTCCTCTTCCTGTGTTGGTTCTTGATTTATCTCATTAGTTATGACACTTACTTCTTGATTTCCACTTTCTATTTCCATTTGCTCTTGCTCCATTTCAATGCTCTCGTAATCCTCTTTCCATTCTTTTTCAATTACTTCTCCTTCTTCAACCTCTTGAAGAACTACCACGTATAGACTAACGTCATATCCTTCCTCGTCAATGCATTCATTCATGGTTATCACTTCTTCGTTTACACACACATCGAGAGTGGCTAAAATCTCCATCCAACCATGAGGTTCGAATTCTTCATCTAGGAATAGTTGAGTCATATAGGCTGGATCTTGTACTGATCTAGCAACTCCTTGCCTATGTTGCCATCCTTTCCTCCTATCTTCTTCCTTTTTCGTAGTTTGGCATACCCATAGATGAGTGTCTTCGTTCATCCATGATTGATCACTTGAACCTATACTATGAATTGATTGATTATCTTCCTCCTTATGAATCTGATTCCATTGTAAGGGGGGAACATCTTGATATGTATGGGTGTGGAGATTTATTCTCGTGGTGGTTCCTTCATGCTGTAGGTATACAACATCTTTTCCCCAATCTTGCACTCCCTTTAGTTGTCTCATGAAAGGTCTTCCAAGTATTATTTTATAATTACTAGGCCTTTCAAATTGACAAATCGCTAAGGTGTGCTCGAACTCAACTCCGCAAGTGGTAAAAACTACCCGTTCCAATAATCCCAAGGGTCTTTCAGTGTGTCCATCTGCCATTTGTATCTTCATGCATGTTGGTCTTAAAGCTGGTTTTCCCCATTTTTCCCAGATATCTTTAGTAGCAATTCCTACTCCAGCTCCAGAATCTAAGATGGCTTTAGTTGTGTAACCTCTATAGGTAATTGGAAGGCACGTGTTTCCTTCATCTCCCTCACTAAAATCTCCAACCTTATCGACTGGGATTTTTACTGTGTTCACGTCATCAAGCATCTCCTTCTCCTCCGCCTTGATCTCCAATTGACTGGTTAATTTTTCCTTCAAATGTGGTTTGACCTTCAACAGTTCTTCCAATGTCAGAGTGCAAGGGATTTTTACCTTTCTAAGGTGTTGTATGATTTCCGATGTTTGGACTGATGGGTTCAGTTCTTTTTTTCTCATTGAGGGAATGCGGTATAATTCTGAATTATGTTCGTACTCTCCTGTGTAATTTGGCAAAACCTTTACACTATCAGTTTCTTCATTACTTGGATCGATTGGTATTATTTCTTCTGAATTCAGTTCAGGTATGGAGTCTTCAATTTCACCTTTTGCTTCTAGCTCCTCAAAGGGTGGTTCTATTCCTTCCACTTTTTTCCATCGGTCTTCTTGGACTCTTGCCCACAAATCTTTAGGCCATTCCCCTTCTACTTCGGGAATAATGGATCCTTCCCTTTTATTCTCACAGTAATTTCCATTATGTGTCTTACCTACTTCGGATTTCTCGGGTTCCTTAGGGATGACACACTCTTGGAATTCATTTTTGGGAATTCGTGAATTGGGTAATTGAAGAACAGGTTTTTCTAAGGTCTGCTGAGCCACTTCAATTAATTTTTTACATATCTCCAACCTTTCTTTCTCTAGGTCACCTCTAGGATATTCTCTTTCATGTTGTTCAATGGTAGGTCCTGCTCTTATTCGTGCTTTGTATGCCTGAATCCACATGGCTAATTCTTCCGGCATGGGATCTGCTAAAACTAATCCTACCTCTTCTTTTTTTGACTTTCTTTTTTGAATTTCTTCTTCCTCTTCTTGTTTCTCTTTTGGATTTTGTTCACTCTTTTCATTTTCCTTCTTTTTTTGTAGTTTCTTTTCCTTTATCCTATCTCTACGGTTCTTCCATCTCTATGTTCGTTTGCTTACAACACTTTTCTTATGCTCTTCCGAGTCTTCAACTACTTGAGGTGTAGGTGTTCATTTCTCTGTCACCTTGATCATTTTCCTCAGTTTTGTCTGGGGTCTCTCTAGCTTTGGCTCTAGTTATAGCTTTCAATGGTACAGTGTACTCCTTATCGCTTCCTGATGATTCTATCACTTCTATCACGTTAATCTATACGTTAGAGCTAACTTTGTTGGGGTTCTTGGGGCAATCTCTGAAAAGGTGTTCTTTACCACAATCACTACAGTATCCTTCCCAGACTCATTGTGGTGGTGGTGGGTTTGGTAGTGTACATTCTCTGATATAATGATCACCTCCACATCTATAACATGGTCCTCTAGGTACAGGCGGTCTGTTCATAGGTCGGGGGGGTATGGCTGCCCTGGGGGCTGTGTACATCAATGACACATAATCCTGCTCATATCCGTAGGAACTATCTGGCACTTCCATGCCATATACATATGGTTCGTACATTTGTCCATATTCTATCAGCGAGCTCTCATAACTGGGATAGTTTCCCTGACTATGTTCATAAGATGAGTCATATGGTTCATTGCTAGGCAATGGTGTGGGTGGGACTACTGCTCTCTCTAGATTTTCTTTGGGTTGAGCTATTTTCACTAGGACAACATTCTGAGGATGGGGTGGTTGTTGTCCTAACACCGGTTGTGGTTGATTGTAACTTTGATAAACATAAGGTCGTGGTACAGGTACCTGCTGCTGATATGTGGGATATCTGAAGGCTTCACCTCCTTGATCTCTTTGAGGGTATCTGTAAGGTCTCATAATAGGTTGTACAGGTCTTGATTGCCTATTGTAAGGATAATTTTTTGCACTGTGATTTGTGTATTTTTGTTCTATGCTGCAATATTGTAAAGGGCCTGGAACGGGTGGTCTATTGTAAGCATAGGCAGGTGGTGGGACTATTCCCCTAGTGCACAAATGAGAAGGATGATCTCCTCCACAATGCATACATTTTCTAAGCATGGGAACTCTCATTGGGTTGTTGGGGTAGTTCCTTTGTCCTTGAATGTTCAACTTCTTTGCTACTAAGTCGGCTATTTCCTCTACATTGTTCTTAGGGTTTGATGTGCTGCTGGCTGAATCTTCACTTTTCACGCTACTTTGAGGTATTTTCAGATCCTCGGCTAGATTGTCCTCTAGGTCAATACATTCTTTCATGCATTCTTGCAAGGTTTGAACTCTCTTCATGTACACCAGAGATCTTAATGATCCATTCAATAATCCTTCCAAAAATAATGACACCATTTTGTTTTGAGTGGGTCTCTCTTCCATTGGGCACCTATCCACATATTGCTTGAATCTTCTTGCTGCCAATCTCAGTGATTCTGTAGGAGCTTTCTTAAAGCTATGGATCAATGAGGAATAATTATTTTTAATTCCAGATTTAGTGAATTCTTCAATCATTTCTTGATAGACTTGTTCCATGTTTTGAAAATTATTAGGGTCTAATGGCTGGAACCAAGCTAAAGCTGTGTCCGTCAAAGTTAGACCAAAAGATTCATATTGGATCAAAAAATCTTCTACTTGTTCGGCTCTAATTACTTGTTTGAATTCAGCTATATGATTGTAAGGTTCACTAGAGCCATCATAGTGATTTCTCATGCATTTGGCCACTTGAATTGGCCTTAATCTTCTTCTTGCTTTAGGTGGTCTAGGCATCATAGGGAAAACAGGTCTCCCTATCAGCATATCAGGTCCTCTTGCTACAGGTGGTCTAACTGGGGCAGGGATTCCATTCCATGGGTCAACAGGTGGTTGAGGCCGATAGTGGGGGTTATTTGCAGGCATAGCAAACTGTACCTGTGGTCTAACCGGAATTTGAGTTTGTTGTGTTTGTCTTGACTGCTGAAATGAATTATCCTGAGAGATTCCATGTGGGTTTCGTGAAGTAGTGGCTTGATCCCTCGGGGGAAACACTGGAATGTTCTGATATTTCAACCCGGCTCTCTCTGAATCTGTTAGGGGCCAATACCTTCTCTGGTTTTTGTCCAAATATGTGATGATGGTGGGGAAGTCAGGATCTTGTAACTCATAAACAGTTGCGGGGTTAGGGGCTGCTTCCCATAATGAAGAGTGGGCTCTAAGGAGATGCTCCATTCCATTGATCAAATACACATCCATTAAGGAGTCATCTTGGGGAATCAGGTCTCCTCTCCAAACCCTAACAACAGTAGATCTCCCTCTAGGTGTGGTCACTTGCTCTTCATTTCCTTCTTCATTAGGGTTATGAGCATTGTTTTCTTCCCCAAGTTCATTGATGTTTTCAGGATGTTCTGTAACAACATACTGGATATCCCTTTTATCCATATACAATCCTCCTGCATACTTCACTACTGGCCTAGGCACTATATAAGCATATGAAGCTTTCTTCAGTCTGGCCACTGATCTGTTTAGACCATCTAGGTAGACAGGTATCTCATGTAGATTGGTGGTCACATATTCTAAAGATGTCCGATATTCTCCCTCAATAATTGACATCATGCCAATCATTGGTACATTGTTTTGCATATCCTCTGAAGCCATAGGAATTTCTTCTTCTGACTCACTAGAGGTTTCAGAATAATGTGAATGGCTACTTGGTTCGGCTACACTTCCTACAGAAGAGATCACACTTCTTCGGCTTCCTAGGGTTCTCCCAGATCTTAGGTTCATTCACTTTAAAGTTCTATTTAACCTTGTCAACCTCCAACTTCCAGAGTTCTTCACTAAAGGTCAGGATTCTAGAAAAATTTGGCTGGGAAAGGACTAACTATGAAGTCTCAAGTCACGATACTTGGCCCAAAAAGTTCAAGATACTCAACCTTTCGACAAGACGATACACGATACTTGGATGAGACGATACACGATATTTGAAGAACTCGATACACGATATTTGATCAACACGATACTCGATACTCCAAAAAACGCGATACTCGATACACAATACTTGTATGAGACAATACACGATAGTTCAAGAACTCGATACACGATATTTGATCAACACGATACTCGATACTCCAAAAAACGCGATACTCGATACACGGGAAACCCGACACTCGATACATGATACTCGTATGAGACGATACATGATAATTCAAAAGTATCACGATCGGGCAAACAGGATACTCGATACTTGTGAAGTATCGCGATCGGGCAAATAGGATACTCGATACTTGTGAAGTATCACGATCGGGCAAATACGATACTCGATACTTGTGAAGTATTGCGATACTCAACCACAAGAGATCACGATACTTGTCAGGTATCGCGATACTCGACCGCGGGAGAACACGATACTTGACATTACTATCATTACCTAAATCATTTCTTTGGAAATTTCTACGACCTCTTTGGCTCTCGCTGCCTCGAAACTGTCCTCTTCCTCCTGCATGATTCTGTTGTTGACCTTGGTCTTGGTTACTGTTTCCTCTTCCATTTCCAAAACCTTTACCTCTATCGGAGTAGAATACTTGCTCAGAACTGGGCTTTCCTTGGGAGTTTGAATCCTCACCAAGATTCTTTTCTTCAAAAATTAGCATGGATACCAAATCAGCAAAATTTGGAGTGTGTACCAAGATTTTCAAAGTGTAGTCACTTATCGACATGATCTTTTTCTCCAATGTATGCAGCTCGTTCTTGAGTTGTAATTTTTGTGCCTTTGTATTAGTCTCATACAAAGTGAACAAACAGTCCCAAGCCTCATTTGTATTCTTGGCATCCTGCATGTGTCCAATCATGCTATCCTATATGCTAACAGATAGCCAATACATTACCTTTCGTGCCCCTTGATTCCATTCCTCATATGCTCTTAACTGGTTTGCAATCCGATTCCTTTCTGGTAACTGTGGAGCATTTTCATTCTCTCCTTCGATGTACTTCTAGTAGCCTTTTCCCATCAGGAAATTCCTCATTTTGAATCTCCAAGCATGGAAGTTGTTCTTGTCCAACTTATCGCTCATAAGCTGACTCATTCCATCTGCGTTTTCCATTTCTGCAGCAATTCACAACACTGCAAAACACTACAAGCAGCACTTCTGCTTGAACACTGTCGCACTATGACGTGATAGTTCGATCTCAGAAAAACACAGTTTTCATGTATCAACAGTACACGGAATCGCTTGAAATTATGGATCTAGAATATATGAGTATCGAGCAACACAAGGCAAGTTATATTTTCTGAAATTGACCTGGTTTTTTTGTGGGCCCCACCTTGCGGGCTCGAAATGGAGGTCAAGATGGCTCTGAAACTTCGATCTGACAAAAACGGTGAAATCACGTTTTCTCCATGCCTTTCCGCGTAGTCTTCACCATCGCCTTCTCCACGAGCTCTCTACAACCACGCTGGCTCTGATATCATGTCATGAGGAAGGAGATAAGGAAGAGAGCTCACACACACACTCTCACTCTCAAGGAGAAGCACACACATAGATTGAGGCAAGGAAGAATGACCTTGTAGCTCAGTGATGAATAGCACCTCCTTTAATGTCAATCCGGGAAGACATGAGGATGGTATGAAGACCTCGAGCAAGTGAAGGCACAAATGTGTGAGTGAGAAGCACACCAACATGCACACACATACACACACATGCGCACACACGGCATGAACAAAGAGAGCAAGACAATGGAATCACTTCTATTGCAACAAAGTTCTCATAAAAATTCAAAACTACAAGAAGCTAGCCCCAAAAATGAGCTCTCTAGCTCTATCTATAGTTTTTTACTAGCTTTGGCTCTGTCCAGACCTAGTGTCTAAAAATTAGGTTCCAGGGCTTATTTGAGGGCTCAAACGAGGTCTAAAAAATATGAAAATTGGTAGGCAATTACTTCTAAGGCTCCTCAAGCTCGAGGACTCCTTGGCTTGTACAAAATGGAGCTACAGAAAGGTGAAACGGTATTTACAAGGGTTTCTAGTGTGAAGAATCACTTTTAAAATGATGTAAGGTTTGGAAAAATTTAATGGGTTGCCTTAGTGCTAGATTTGCATGCATGCCCGTCTTTGCTTGTTCCCATATGATGCCAACACTCTCCCCCCCCTAGCGTCTGTCGTCTCTGATAGACCTTTGCTCCGCGGTTTGGTCAATGTAGTGCTGGAGTATGTCGCTTGCCAGTTCTTGTTCTTTGATCCGTAGTCCCCTGACGAGGTCTCTCTGAAGGGCACCAGGCATGTCAGGTTGTGGCGTGGTGTAGAGCTCTGAATGCATTGTTTGTTCGCACGCGAATAATTGTAGCAGATGAGTTGGGCGTGGCACAAACACCAGGTAATTGCACCAGGCATGTCAGGTTGTGGCGTGGTGTAGAGCTCTGAATGCATTGTTTGTTCGCACGCGAATAATTGTAGCAGATGAGTTGGGCGTGGCACGAACACTTATGAGTGTGACTCCCAGAACCCCGTGGTGAACATGTCATCAAAAGTTTGCTTGTAGCAAGCAGGGAGATATCTTATTTATGCATGCCATGCATAAGCAACTCGGATACTCGGGGTCGTGCTCATATCATAAAGTAAGTCATAATTACCATTTATGAAGCCCGGAATTGGCGGCTGAATGTGACCTACATTGCGGAAGGTCTTTAACACTACTTGCATCATGTCTAGGATTTTGAGCATCATCTGCACGATGACATCAGACATGGGATGTAGACATGGCATCCAGTGTCTGATAGTAGCCATCATGTAGGCTACAATTGGTGTGCCTATTGGTGGTGCAATTGAGGGGTAATTGAGCCATTGTTTGCAATTTGCATTGTTCTGAACCTTGATGGCAAATGCTTTCCATGATCTTCTTCTTTGTACTGGCCCAAAGCAAGGGTTATATTTCAAATGCATGGGAGCGTGATCCAATGTTTGTAACATTTTCGGATAAGTATCCAGTAATTTTTGCCTCCAAATGGGTTGGAATATGGCACCTTTTCTAGCTTCTTCCGGGATGTCCTCTGGTTGGAACTATGTGGCAAAAGAAGGATACCTATTGGTGACCCTTTTGATCTCTACGTTGTAGTCTGCCAATAGGACAAAGTAGGGCTTATACTGTAACTCAGAACTAGTTATCAGTCTCCTAGGAGCCAAGTGCCTGAAATACTCCGACTGAAGTATTGTATCCTCGATAGTTTTCATGGCCATCATCTGAGTGGAGATGCGCTCTTCGTAAGTGGGCCCCATTTCTTTGACTTGCTTCATCTAGGCCAATGGGGGTTCTTCGTAAGTGTCCTGTCCCTCGTCAGTGATTCTGCCTCCTGGAAGGGGTTGAGGCTCATAGTTATCTTCAAAGGTCTCTTCCACAAGGATGACCATAATCTCCTCTTCTGTTTTTTGATCGGGTGGGGAGGGAGGTCGTTCATATTGTAACAATTTAATCTTTAATTCAGCCACTTGTTGGCATAGCTCAAGTACCTCGTTGGCCATTGAAGATTCGGGGCTCTGGTGAAGTAGCAGCATTGACCATCTCTTTCAGTTCTGCTGGGTGTGGTGGGGGCACTTGGGATCTTTGTAGTCCCTTTACCTGGTCTGCCAATTGGTCGTGTGCTTCCAAGAGGGTCGCATAATCTTCCAATACCTGCTGAATGTGTTCTGAGGGGATAGCTTAGAATTTGGCAGGATCAATGGGTGCCCCTAGAGTGTTTTCTATGGCTGCTTTGAGATTATCTTGATTCTGTTGTTGTAATCTTCTGTTCTCTTCTTGAGCAGCTGCTAAGTGTCGGCGAAGTAAGGCCATGTTTCTTTGTAGTCTAGCATTGCGAGCTAGCTGATCTCTGAGTTGTTCTTCTGTTGCCTTACTCATCTCTGTATGTTTGGCTTCGAGCTCCGCATGGGATTGTTGGAGGGCAGTAACCTCTTGTTGTAATGCAGTGTTACTCAACTCCAAGGCATTGACACGTGCCTGAAGGTGGGATGACAGAGTGCAAAGCTCTTTATTGTTTTCTTCCAACAATCTGTATTCCTACTTAAGCTGGGAAGCAGCTTCGAACATAGTGTCGAGTGCATGACTAAATGAGGTGGATGCAGAAGTGAAGGTGAAAGATGCAAGGGTTCGGGAAATGGGGAAGGGAAAAGTGGATGTTGTGCTGACAGTGGGTGTGTGCGATGACGTGCCTGAAGTTACAAGTGGTGATGTTGAGACAAAAGTGGTGGTGAGTGGTCCTGTGGAGGGTGAAATGTCCATGGGATCAGATGTGATTGTGTGTGAAGTGTGAATTGTGAATACAGGAATGGTGGGTGGTGTGTTAGTGGTGGCCGTGAATGTGGGGGAGGTGGGATGGGAATGGGAGTTTCTCTTATAATTCTCAATTTGTTGAACAAGGTTTGCCAAAAATGGAGGTAGGGTGGCTTGTGTAGGCTCTGAGGAGGTTAATTGGGGCTCACTGGTTTGGGGTTGGGAAAGAGGAAGAGTATTGGTGACAGGAAATGGGTGTGTTAAGGTTTGGGTAGTGGCCAGTGGCTGTCCGAGAGTTGGGAAATATTGTTGGGATAGATGGATGGATGCTCCAAGAGACTGAGTAGGTACTGCTAAACCTGCTTTGTACCAGCCCTCTTTTGCTTCAGAGTGGATAACTAGACCTCCTTAGCTTTCCAATGACACCATAAAATGTCCTATGTCCTTTGGAAATGATGTGTGCAATGATTTAATCAAAACAGATAACTTTGGAAGTCACAAACTCAAGAAAACCTTCTATTTTTGTCTTGACACCTGCTGAGTATTTTGCTCAGTATGACCAACACAATACGAATTGGAAAAATTCCTTTTAGGGGTATCTAATTAGCTTAGTAAGCTACCTATTCCAAGTGGAATGATGTAAAATGATAAACTATGCTAAGAGAAATCAATTTAGCAAGTTAAGCTATACCCCTGACTTTTTAGGACTGTAGTAGAAAATGACCAGAGTTCACCTCGATGCAGATTTCTCCAAAATGGTTGAATAGAATGTCTTCAAACTTTGACAACATGTAGATTACTTCAAGATGAATCCAACAAGCTTTCAATCACTGAATTTGGTGAACTGAGATATGCCCTTGACAAGTTGGCAGACTTTTGAGTAGACTAACAGAGAACTCAGAGATGGACAATATGAATGTATGTATTAATGAACATCTGTATACAACTCCATTGGCATGAATCTCATTGAGAGGTGTGGGCTTGAGTGTAGACCTCACACACACTCAAAAATCAGTAATGCTAGGCTCGAGAGTGCTCTCTCTTGCCCACGACTTTTCATATCCATTTTTATAAGAGATGACTAAAAATTTGAATTCAAATTCAAACTTTTGGCTCCCTATGATCAAGCTCCTAAATGCATGGAGATATTCTTTCAATCAAACAACTTATATTTCCACGAATCCTTTTGGTAGATGATTACAAGAGATTCCAAGTCAATTTGACTTTTACAATGAGGTAAAGTGGTAATTAACCACTAGCATATGTTCCTATGCTTCTTCATGTATGTGTAGACTTCAATGCATCCTTTGAGCCAAATGTGTTGCTAGTAATTTACACCAATAGCTCCCCCTCAAGCCAAACATTTTGGCTTAAGTCTTCATCTTCAATCTTCAAGTATATCCTGCAATCCAATAATGGATTTGAACCTGCAAAGTTTGGTTCCATCCAAAGCTTTAGTCAACAAATCTGCACATTGCATGTTGGTTGATACATAGGTAAGTTGAATGTCCTTGCTTATCAATTTCTCTCTCACATAATGGTAATGGACCTCTAGTGTTTGGTCCTAGCATGGTAAATAGGATTAGCTGCAAGGTGAAGAGAACTTGGTGACCTAGTAAATAAGCCCAATTCTGTATACAAAAGCTTAATCCAAATTGCTTCTTGTGTGGCATTAGCTAGTCCTCTATACTCTGCCTCTGTGGAAGACAAAGCAACAATAGGTTGCTTCTTTGAAGACCATGAAATTGGTTTGTCACCTGCAAAAGAGACATATCCAGAAGTGCTCCTCCTATCATCCTTGCATCCTGCCCAATCTACATCTGAATAAATTTTGATATCAATATCTGAAGTGTAAGGGAAATACAAACCATGGTTCTATGTACCCTTGAGATACTTCAAGATTCTCTTGGCAGCCTCTAAGTGAGGTATCCTTGGCTTGTGCATAAATTGACTTAGCACACTAACTCCATATGCAATATCTATCCTTGTTAAGGTAGCATAGTTCAAGCTACCCACCATACTTTGATAACCTATAATGTCCTTTACTTCATCACCTTCATGGGCACTTAGCTTTAGATTTACCTCCATTGGAGTGCTTGCTACTTTAGCATCCTGCAAGTGAAACTTCTTTAACATATCCTGTATGTACTTTTTCTAAGTAATGTATATCCCTGAATTAGTGTAGACTAATTCAAGCCCCAAAAAATATTTCAATAGACCAAGATCATTGATCTTGAACTCCTTCATCATTTGACTTTTGATATATCTGATTCCATTGACATCATTACCTGTAATGATGATGTCATCAACATAAACACAAAGGTATATTACCTCTGAATTACTTCTCTTAATGAATAGAGAAGTATCTGCCTTGCTCATGACAAAACCTTGGTCTTGGAGGTATGTAGTTAACCTGTAATTCCATGCCCTAGGTGCCTACTTCAATCCATATAAAGGCTTTTTTAATTTGCAAACATATGTTACCTTCTTGGGGTCTTCATAGCCAGGAGGTTGTGACATATATACCTCCTTTGAAATCCATCCATTCAAGAAAGCATTCTTGACATCCAATTGGTACATATTCCAATTTTTTGATGCAGCCACACTTACCAACATTCTGATGGTTGGCATCTTGGCCACAGGTGAGAATGTCTCCTCATAGTCAATGCCTTGGGTTTGTGCAAAACCCTTGGCTACCAATCTGGCTTTGTACCTATTGATTGTGCCATCATAATTTCTTTTAAGCTTATAGATCCATCTGGATCCTATTACCTTCATTGAGTCCTTCTTAGGTACTAACTCCCATGTGTCATTCTCTTTGAGAGCATCAATCTCCTCATCCATAGCTTCTTTCCATTTTGATTTGGTTATTGCTTCTTCATATGATCCTGGTTCTTCATTTGACAAATCTTTGGCAAGATAAACAGAATGTTTAGTAACAAGAGATGTATCATACCCATATCTGATAGGTTTCTTGCTTTCTCTTTGTGATCTTCTAAATGGTTGAGTTGAGGATTCAGGTATGTCTTCAAGCTTCTTCATCTTCATTTTGCCTTTGGACTTCCATGCTTTGAATTCTTCAAGATTGATAGTTTCTTCATCATCTGAACTTGAGGCTTCATTCTGCGTAGGTTCCTCCTTTGTAAGACTTGGAAATTCCTCTTCCAAATCATAGGGTAATTTGACCTTCTTGCATTCATTCTCATACCAAGAATCATTTTCATCAAAGACAACATCTCTGCTTACCATAAACCCCTTATTGATAGGATTATAAAACCTGTAACCTTTCTGATTTAAATCATACCCAATAAAGATGCATTTTTCAGCCTTTGGGTCTAGCTTACCTCTTACCTGAGAAGGAATGTGTACATATGCTACACATCCAAATATTTTGCAATTGTCAAGTGAAGGTCTCTTACCATGCCATGCTTCATAAGGTTTCATGCCATCAAGAGACTTAGATGGTAACCTGTTTATGAGGTAAGTGGCAGTAGAAACACTCTCTGCCCATAGATAGTTAGGTAACTTTTTCTCAATAAGAAAAATCTAGCTGTCTCAACAATTAATCTATTTCTTCTCTCAGCTACCCCATTCTGTTCAGGAGAATACCTTGTGGTTATCTCTCTTTTGATGCCTCTATCCTGCAAGAAGTCTTCCAATTCATTGGAGAAGTACTCACGTCCTCCATCTGACCTTAGCCTCTTCAAATTCCTTCCTGTCTGATTTTCAACTAATGCAAGATATTTTTAAAACAATTAAATACCTCATCCTTGTGCTTCATGAAGTACAATACAGTCCATCTGCTATAATCATCAATGAAAGACACATAGTACCTTGATCCTGAGACGGAGGGGTCTTTGCTTGGTCCCCATACATCTGTGTGTACAAGCTCTAGGTAGTCTTCATGCATGTATCCTTTCTTTGAGAAGGGTAACCTGTGAGACTTCCCAAATTGACAAGCATCACACTTGTAAATCATATGTTGCTTGGATACATTAGGTATCCCAAGCACACATTGTTCCCTGCATATTTGTTTCAAGGTTCTTTCTCCTATGTGCCCTAACCTTTTGTGCCAAATCTCAAGCTCTGAAAGTGTTTGATCTTTATAACTGTATGGTGCAATATTCTTTGTATCTTCTAACTCAAAAGTGAAAAGTCTACTTGATTTTTCTCCTTTAGCAATCCTCTTGAACCCATGTCTTGGATCCTCCTTATATGCTCCATATTGGTTGAATCTAACCTGCAAACCTTTCTCCACAATCTGACCAACACTCATCAAATTTTTGGTAATGGTTGGTACATAGAGTACCCTGCTCAACAAATTCTGATTTCCATCACAAGTCTTAACATTTCCAACTTTAACTACAGAATGCTTTGTATCATCACCTCTTTGGACTTGATGTTTACCTTTTGGTTCCTCAAGGTCAGAGAGTAGTGCCACCTTGCCAGCCACATGATTTGAACACCCTGAGTCAATGTAAAATAGGTGATCATCATTTGTACCTAACTTTGAAGTCATGTTCATGATCAGAAGAGAGTCATCCTGCTCCTCTGTGTAGTTTTTGTAGTCCTTTCTGGTTTTGAATCCTCCTTGGTAGTTGCCATTGTAATTATTGTTGTAATTGTTGTTGTAATTGTTGTTGTGGCCTTGGTGATGGTTGAACCTACCTCTTGACTGTGAGTAGCCACCTCTTTGGTATCCTCTTCCTCTCTGATTCTTGTGATTCCTGAAACACTCATCTGTAGTATGATTTGATAAACCACAAATGTTGCATGGTGAGGAGTTATAAGATCTCCCCCTACCTGGCTTACATCCTCTGCCCCTTCCTCTTGAAGATCTACCTCTCCCTGCATAGTTGGCTTGAGAGGTTGATCCTTCATCTTCCACCTTCTTGCTCTTGCCTTTATCTTTAGACTTCTTATCAGTGTATAGGGCAGAAGAGTTATTACCTTTGGATGTGTCTCCATTTTTGTTGAGCTTTGCTTCATGAGTAAACAATTGTCCCATGAGAGTTGTAAGATCTGGAGTGTGCATGTCCATGTAGAGATCCATGGCAGTGGTGAAGCTTTCCCATTTGTCATCAGCCTTGATCCCATTGATCACTTGCCTTACTATCTGTTACATGCTTGCTAACTGATCTGCTACATCTTTAATCTTGGTCACAAATTCTGAAAAATCTTGCTTAGGTTGCTTCCTTAGTGTTGTGAATTCAATCCACAACTGATTTTTCCTAGCCCTTGTGTTGGAGGAAAAATATGATGACAAGGTTTCCCAAGTCTCTTGGGATGTCTTACAATTTCTAATATGTGGCAAAAGAAAATCAGATATAGAGTTGAGTAAATAAGACCTTGTCAATGCATCCTTAGCACACCATGTGTTGAGCTTTTCATGTTCTTCCTTGGTTGGTAATCCTCTTGTTTTGAATGAGGGCAATTCCTCATCTCTTGAGATGTACCCATAGAGACTCCTTCCTTGTAGGTAGGTCTTCATCCTTAGAGACCATGCTTGATAGTTGTTCCTGTCCAATTTGTTAATAAATGAAGGAAAACCATCTCCCATTTTACCTTAAGTTTGCTCTGATACCACTGTTGGGATAGATGGATGGATGCTCCAAGAGACTGAGTAGGTACTGCTAAACTTGCTTTGTACCAGCCCTCTTTTGCTTCAGAGTTGATAACTAGACCTCCTTAGCTTTCCAATGACACCATAAAATGTCCTATGTCCTTTGGAAATGATGTGTGCAATGATTTAATCAAAACAGATAACTTTGGAAGTCACAAACTCAAGAAAACCTTCTATTTTTGTCTTGACACTTGCTGAGTATTTTGCTCAGTATGACCAGCACAATAGGAATTGGAAAACTTCCTTTTAGTGGTATCTAATTAGCTTAGTAAGCTACCTATTCCAAGTTGAATGATGTAAAATGATAAACTATGTTAAGAGAAATCAATTTAGCAAGTTAAGCTATACCCTCGATTTTTTAGGACTGTAGCAGAAAATGACCAGAGTTCACCTCGATGCAGACTTCTCCAAAATGGTTGAATAGAATGTCTTCAAACTTTGATAGCATGTAGATTACTTCAAGCTGAATCCAACAAGCTTTGAATCACTGAATTTGGTGAAGAATTGACTGCGATATGCCCTTGACAAGTTGATAGACTTTTGAGTAGACTAACAGAGAACTCAGAGATGGACAATATGAATGTATGTATTAATGAACATTTGTATACAACTCCATTGGCATGAATCTCATTGCCAAATGGTATAGAGAGGTGTGGGCTTGAGTGTAGACCTCACACACACTCAAAAATCAGTAATGCTAGGCTCGGGAGTGCTCTCTCTTGCCCGCGACTTTTCATATCCATTTTTATAAGAGATGACTAAAAATTTGAATTCAAATTCAAACTTTTGGCTCCCTATGATCAAGCTCCTAAATTCTTGGAGATACTCTTTCAATCAAACAACTAATTTTTCCACGAATCCTTTTGGTAGGTGATTACAAGAGATTCCAAGTCAATTTGACTTTTACAATGAGGTAAAGTGGTAATTAACCACTAACATATGTTCCTATGCTTCTTCATGTATGTGTGAACTTCAATGCATCCTTTGAGCCAAATGTGTTGGCTTGTAATTTACACCAACAAATATGAAGGGTGACCTATTATAGTTTGATCGGTGGTGGAGCGACCTATGGGGGGTTCAAAAAATTGGCTGGAAGTGGTGGATAGAGGTAAAGGGAAGGATGGGGAAATGGTAGTATGTGGCAAAGGTTCACTGAGTGTGACTCTTGGTTGGTCAGGAAGACTAGTGATAAGGGGTTCGGTAGGCTGGAGGGGAGGTGATGGTGGGGAGGGTATCTGTGTGCTGTCATCGTGTGCATCAGTGTGAGTGGGGCTGGCTATGTGAACGTCTTCTTGAGCTGTGGTAGCGAGGGAGGTAGAGACTTCCATTTGAATCATCTTTCCCCTTCGCGGTCGCATATCCAGCCTTCGTTGATCGTATTGAGGAGGGTTACGATGTAACATGATCCGCATAGCTTCTATAATCCCATATGTCTCAGCCAAAAGGTTCAATGATTCAAGAAAGTGGGGGTCCACGTTCTCTGCCTGAAGCATTTGATTCACCATCGCTCTATTCGCCTCTTCTGATAGCTTATGCCTCTTTTGTACCTGCTTGATCGTTTTGTAGAGACGTTTGAGTTGTGCAGTGTAAGCAGGGGCTTCCTCCTCACTTTCCTCTGATTCATTTCCTTGCGCCTCTTCTTGATCCTGTGTGCCTTTAACATGAGTATGTTGTGCCTCATCTTCCCAATGTACTCTTCGTGCCTCACCATGTGGTCGTCCTCTCTAGGATGATGATCCAAGGCCGTCGGTGTCTAAGAAGAAGTCACTCTCAGATAACTATGTTGTTTGCAAAAATCTCTCAAAGTCGAAGGATGTATCCTCTCCCAAAGAAGCCATGGAGGCAAACTCAGCGTCCGTGGGTAGTGGAGGGGCTGATGGAGTGGGTTGTACGATGCCCCCTGATTGTGGTCCTTGGAGATGGATCGTGAAAGGGGCTACTTGTTCTTCTCCTCTAAAGGAGGCTTCTGTGGTGACCTTGCGAGGAGTTAGAACCTGTGAAAGTGATCCACGCATTCTTTTAGTGGGTTGAACCCCTGATTTCTACCCCTGGAAGAATTGCAACTGTGAGTACTTGAGGGCCCGTGCGATTGGCACATCATAAGCGAGACATATGTAGATGATTCTTGTAATGGTGCAGCAGCCATTCAAAGTAGGCTTCCTCACTCCTCATTTGCCTGCTTCATATAACTGGTCAAGGATCCACACTGGCATTTTAATAGGTAAGCTCCCAGTCTTCGCTAGGTATAACCCATACCAGATCTTCTTATGAGGCTGTGTGAATCGATCTTGTGTTGGAAATGCAAAATGTTGAAGACACATTCGCAATGGTATAGCAATGTTCGGGGTGAGGGCACACATTTCTTTCAACTTCTTGACTTTATTGTTCTTCATAGACTCTGGTATCAAAGGATCTCGATCGGAGGGTACGTGGGTGCCATACAGTTGAAGGGCCTCCATGATTAAAGTGATGTTCAACTCAAACTTTTTCATTTCCTCTTGGTTTGATAGAGAGGGCACCAGGAATGTGCCCAAATGATCTTTATCTCCTGTCGCCTTCAGAGTTGCAATCAAGTAATAGCACCTAAGGAAATCAGGTTTAGGCAAAGATGCACTAAAATAATCCTGCAATCCCGCTTTCTGCCAAATATCTCAAAGAGGAGCTACATTTTGTAATGCTTAAAATTCCCTTGAGAAGAACTGAAATGTCCACCAGGATCCTCCAAATTCCAACTTGGATTCCCATATGTGGTATGCATCCCCCAAATCTCCTGGCATTTCATTGAACCAATGGGAATGTCCTTTCACTCTTTCTGTTAGACCACTCGGTGGATCCAAGATTGGAATTCTCCGCACATTCAGAAACTCCTCAGGCCTCACTGCTAGTGGAGCCTCCACAGGCATGGTATCCCAATCCATTTGAGTACTAGTGCCTGCCTGGGAGCTCATGCCTGCTACTGCCGCCATGAGACTCCTGATGCTTATCTGCTATAAGAAGAAAGGCACATTAGTGTTGCATAGGAAAACGGATGTAATGGTGTTCCCTCCACAATACTAACATGACAATCCAGATGGTTAGTGGTTAGAGGTGAAGTGTTTGTGATAGATGTGAGTGGTGGTTAGTGGTTAGTGTCATCCTAGATGCATACTTTGGATATGCAATGTACTCAGAAGGCACCTACATTAGAGGGGATGGATTTACAAAATTGGGTCAGGGGGTTTGATACATGGTTTAAGTCTCCAGACTTTGATTGAGGATTCGTAAAGATGAGAGGTAAAGGTTTATGAACTAGATTGTGCTGGATTTGGGACCTTTTGGGCACCCATTTCCAGACATGTCTAGGTTCGACCGATGGTGTAACAGTGTGAGGTGTAGGTATCTTCCCTGAGCTATTTGCCAAGAGTACTTGTGAGTGTTGATTTATCCTAGTGACTGGAGGTGAAGCTATTTGAGCTCGTAAGCAGGCCTTGGGCACCCATATCTATCTAGGAGTGGGGATAGCCTTCATTGACCGCTTAGGGACCCAAATAGAAAGAGTATGTCTAGAGTGTTGCCTAGGGAACTCCTTTGTTTTAGTCCTTGATGGTGTGGCTTGCTTGATACTTTCCTGAGAACCTGTCTCTGGAATCGTAGTTTTGTCCCCTTTGCGTATCCAGATCTGCTTCATGCCACGAGGTACTTCATATTGCCCAAGTTTGTGCACATGCTTCCTGATCATCGGTCTCCTTATTGTCGTGTGTTGCTCAGCCTGCCTTTCTCGAATCTTCTTTGGAACAAATGGGAACTCATTGACTTCTGTTCCTTCGTCAAGAATGACAATCTTCTGCACCATAGAACTTTGGACAATAATAGCATGGTTATCGTCAAGTGGGTTCCTGGAGGGACCAGGAGTTGGTGCCTGTTCTAATGGTTTGAGTGCTTGATTTTTTAATTCAATCGTAAGGCGGCTTTGGCCTGCCCAAGCCTGAAGAAGTCCACTTCTTAGGTTGAGGTTGACTGCGTGATCATAGATCTAGTCTTGGCCCAAAACAAGAGGTTCCCTAAGATCCTCGTCTTCACATACTAGCACTTTTGCTTGTAGGAGGACCTCTTGAATGTAGAGGGGAAGTTCCACCTCTCCCATGCAAGGGGTTTCAACTCCTCCCAGCCCTATGAGATATGCCTCAATAGGTTTGACCTTCAATTCCAATTTTTGGCAGTAAGAGAGCTGAATTGCACTAGTGGCTGCTCCTAAATCAATTAAAGCTCTCACTGTCCTTGCACTCTCTCCTTGTCCTACTTCTAGGGTCACAAAAGGTCGGCGATCAACTATCCTGTGGGCCCGTTCACCTGAGGCCTCGCACATGGCCATGTGATAACCTAAAACTTCTTGAGAGTCAGGCATGGGCTGATCTCTACCTTGTCTTCTCAATTTCATTCGTCGGATGCGTTCTAAAGCTTTTGCCTGTGCTTCCTGTCGAATTCGCTTTTCTTCTTCCTTGCGTTTCTTTGCAGTATTGAGTCGATTTAGCATTTCTTCTGTTAGGGGTTCTTGATATAACTTGACTCTGCATCTGCTTATGTAACTCGGTAGTATGTCACCTTCTAGAGTGGCTAGTTGTACTGCTCCACTTGTGGAGATCCTATTGATAATCATTGGTCCATAGCCTCTTTTCTCTAATTTTCGCGCATATTGCTTCAATGTGTAGACTAGGACTAGGTCTCCTGCTTTCAAGCCTTTATCCTTTACATGTGCATCAAAATACGCCTTTTGCCTCTTCTTGGCTGCATAGATTCCTACTGCAGCTCTCAATCGTGTCTCACCTAAGCGTTCAAGATCAAAGATTCTAGAGGAGAATTCATGGCCTGTCCAGTCATGCTCTTGTGCTACTTTCAATGTAGGTATCAAAAAGTCGAATGGTAGCACTACATTCTGGCCAAACGCCATCTGAAAGGGTGTGGCTTGGAGTACCATTTTATAGGCAACTCGGTATGCCCAAACAGCATGGTGTAGCTGTTTGTCCCAATCAGAGCGTTTATTATTCACTAGTTTGGTCAATACATTGCATAGAATCTTATTTGTGCTTTCAACCTGGCCATTAGCTTGTGGATGATAGGGGGCAGACTTCTTATGTATCACCAAGAATTCTTAGAGAAGGTTTTCTATGACTTCATTCAAGAAGTGTGTGCCTCTATCACTCACTAGTTCTATTGGCAATCCGTATCTAGTGAACACATTTTCAAATAAGAACTTTGTTGTTGTTTGAGCATCATTCTTCGTAGTGGCATTCACTTCTACCCACTTGGTTAGATAGTCTGTGGCCACAATGATATACTCATCATGTGAACCCTTAGCTGGGGGATTAATAGGACCAACAAAGTCTATTCCCCACTTAGAAAATGCACGTGCCACCCATCATAGGTTTCAATGGCATCTCATCCTTGCGTATAGGATACTGAGTCTGCTGACAAACCTCACGCCTCTTCACGTAGGTATGTGCATCCATGTGAAGGGTGGGACACCAAAATCCTGCAAATAGTATTGCCTTGACCATCGGATCTGGACCAAAGTGTCCTCCTGCCACACCTTGGTGAGCAGTCTCTAATATCTTGAGGTATTCGCTCTCATGGACGCACAGTCTTAGGTAACCATCTTTACGTTTGTATAAATTATCACCAATGATTGCGTAATCTAAGGCTTCTTGTTCCAAACTTCTTTGTCTAGCCAAAGTCATATCTTGAGGGAAGGTTTTCGTCCTCAGAAAGGCTACTAATGGTTCACTCCAATCTGGTACTAAAGATATTCGATAAAGAGTAGCATGTTCCACTAATGGTTTAGTGCGACAGATTGGGCATTCTTTGCACATTCTATGGAAATCAACTTCCATAGTTGGCCAATGCACTCCTAGTCTCCTTAGTGTCTGTAGGGTTCGTTGTTTTGAGTAGTGTTGCTCTAATGCATCTACATGTGCTAATTGCAACCATTTAGCGTACTCGTCCTCTTCCACACAACAGGCTAATACTCCTTGCTCTGTATGTTTGTACATACTTCCTGCTAAGATATGATACTTTTGAGCTTTACTTTTTCTCTATCTTCTGTGTGTACTATCGGGTGATTAGGCCCGTATGTCAATACTGACACTAATGGCTTACCCCACTGAGGTACAACTTCCAAATTAAACAAGTAAGCATCAGGGAGATCATCTGATACTCCTTGTGGGGCCTCTCCTGATGTGAGCCTTGAGAGATGATCTGCTCTCAGGTGAGTCTTGCCCTTTCTCACCACTACCTCAAAGTCATATTCCATTAGTAAGAGAAACCATCTTACTAATCTGCCTGTATTGCATGGCTTGTTTACCAGGTACAGTAGAGCTTGGTGATCAGTAAAAAATTTAAACTTGTTTGCAAGCAAATAGTGTCTAAACTTTTTAACTGCATACACCATGCCTAAGCCTTCTCGTTCAGTGGTGGTATAATTTCGTTCAACTACATTCATCTGTCTACTATCATCAACATAGACTTCCAAATTCTTCCTCAGAAACTCTTTAAACATGTGGCACATCAGCCTCTGAAAAGTGGCTGGCGCGTTAGTAAGACCAAATGGCATTACTCGAAAGGCAAATATGCCCCACTCTGTGGCAAAAGCCATCTTATGCTGATCTTCTGGTGCAATAGCCACTTGATTGTAGCCAGAGAACCCATCCAAGAAGCTGTACACTTCCTTGCTGGCTACCCTTTCTAATAGATGCTCAGTGATAGGAAGCGGGTAACTATCCCTGATAGTGGCTGCATTAACCTTCTTCAAGTTAATGCATACACGTAATTTGCCATTCTTTTTGGGAACCACTACAATGTGGGATACCCATTCAGTGTGCTCAATTTCATAGATAAATCCAACTTCAACCAAGTGATCTATCTCTTCTTTGAACTTGGCAGCATAGTTGTCATTGTATGTGTATGGCTTTTGTTTAGAGGGCCTGGCCTCTGAGGTCATGGGGATCGTATGTGAGCATATGTCAGGGTCCACACCTTTCAGGTCCTTGTAGCTCCAAGCGAATACATCTCTGTACTCTCTTAGCAAAGCTATCAACTCTTGCTCTTCTTCTTCCGTCAGGTCATTCCCTATGTAGGTGCATCTTTCTTCTCCCTCTTCTGTGGCTACCACTATTTTCTTAGTAGTTTCCTTGCTATCATAGGCCTCTCCTCATTGTGCCTCACGTTTAGGTATTCTTACCATGTGTTGAAGCTCAAGGTCAAGCACAGGCATAAAAGCGCATCAACGAAGTGGAGACGCAAGAAGAAGGAGAAAGTAGGGAGCTCCAAGAAGCACCTGTCAAATTTTCAGAAGAAATCCCTATAAAAATAGTGATTTTTATCATTAAAAATCATTGTAAATACCATTTTCTATTTTTACAACTCCATTTTGTTCAAGCCAACGAGTCCTTGAGCTTGAGGAGTATTAGATGTATCATACTACCAATTTTCATAATTTTTAGATTCCGTTTGAGCCCCCAAATAAGCCCTAGAACCTAATTTTTAACTAGGCCGGACACTAGGTCTGGACAAGGCCAAAACCACTCAAAAACTATAAAAAGGGATGGAGAGCTCATTTTTGGGGTTAGCTTGTTGTAGATTTCAGCTTTGTAAGAGAGTTCTTTTGTAATTCAAGTCCTTCCATTGTTCCACTCTTTGCTCTTACCTTGTGCACGTGTGTGTGTATGTGTGTGCATATTTGTATGCTTTCACTCACGCACTTGTGCACTTCACTTGCTCTTGGTCTTCATACCGGTCCACACGTCTCCGCGGATTGACATTTATGAGGTGAAGCTCCTCATGTTGGTACTTGCCATTGTGCTAGAGTGACATCAAATTTGGTGCCGTTGCCGGGGAGAGAGCTTGGAGGACGAGCGTGTGATGGTAAGACGTAGAGTAGCGATGTTGGAAGGTAAAAAAATCATCATTTTCAGTTCAGTTTTTGAGTTTTCCTTCTTCTTCATCTTCATCATCATCACCATCTCCACCCACCTTCATCTTCTCAGTTTTTTCCATTTTTTAGAGTACATTCACCTTGCTTTTTACTTGTGGTTGTGAACAAGAAGCTTAGAGGGGGGTGCGGAATTGAATCGCTGAAGAAAAACTCTTGAAAGACTCTCTAAATACCAAGAATCCGAGCGGCCATTTTCGTGAAGTGATAAAACCTGCGCCAAGTATCGTGAGTGCAATATCGCAGGTTTGAAGGAAGATTTGGCACCTACAGACACATAAGAGTGACAAGGAGGACACAAGGTACTCATATTTGAAAAAAGTTTTGAATTTGGACTCCAAAAAATCCAAGTATCGTGTTTCTCCCGCGGTTGAGGTATCGTGATATCTGACAAGTATCGTGATCTCCTGTGGTTGAGTATCGCGATACTTCACAATTATCAAGTATCGTGACATCCCTGATCGCGATACTTCACAAGTATCGAGTATCGTGGTTGCCCGATTGCGATACTTCCCAAGTATCGTGTATCGAGTATCGCGTTTGCTCAAGTATCGTGTATCGTGAGTCTCTGATCGTGATACTTGTTGGATATCGTGTATCGTGGATACTACTTTCCTGATACCTGACAAATATCGAGTATCGTCTTGAATTTCCTTGCGATACTTGTCGTGTATCGTGTATCGTGTATCGTGTGATCCTGGTTGCGATACCTACCAAGTATCGAGTTCTCTGAGTATCGAGTATCGTGAACATCAAGTATCGCAATATTTCCCAAATATCGTGTATCGTGACATCCCAAATATCGAGTATCGTGACAAGGTAAGTATCGTGTATCGTCTGCTTCCAAGTATCGCGATACTTGACAAGTATCGTGTATCGCCTGTTTTGAAGCATTTCCAGAGAGGCCTTGTTTCCCTATTTTAACCCCCAGAACCCTGAACTGGCATAACTTTCTCATACGAAATCCGTTCGGAGTGATCTTGGGTTTGTTGGAAAGCTCGTGGGGAGTTGACCCTCAAGTTGGATTAGGAAGCAAGGGGTTCCACAAGATTTTGAGCAGTTCAAAGGACAAATTGTGGACTTGGAGACAAGGCTTATGAACCTAAGATCAAGTTGATACTTAGGAAGAGATAGATAAAGTACCAAATCACTTGAAACTAAGTTCAACTGCACAACCAAGTCAACTCAGGGGTTAACACCACGTGCTGAGTTCATAGACAAGTGAGTCAAAAATGTCACTTAACTGGGAGGGACTCTTGGCTTCTGAAGACATGCATAGTTCCATACCTAGGGAAGGCCTTATGTCCACAATGGAAGGGGAATATAGGATGTCTCTTCAATACATATCCACCAACTTACACGGAATACCCATCTACCTTGATGGTCTACAGAGGACAGTAGCAAGAATGATAAACACCACAGAATCCGAAATAATTCCAAGACCAGCTGTCAAGTATGAAAGTGGAGTTTATAGGGATAAGATGGGCCAAATATATGTAGTAATTGAAAACCCTGATCAGATTAATGAAAGAGGAGAGTTAGCTCGAGATCAGGCAACTACCTCGCAAAACCCATTCGAAACCCAACAAAGAACAAAAAATGTGACGTTAGGACAAATGAGCCAAGGTAGTATACCCGATAGACCACATGAACAATTCAACATGCCAAGAATCAACCCCCATGGCCACTCTAGCCAGAGAATGGGAAATTTGAATAGACCTACCTTTAGGACAGAACCGCCCCAAGGTGTCCCCATCATAATGCAATCCCCAGAGCCAGGTAAAAGAGTGAGACCAACCCAATTGGCCAAATGTATGAGAAATTGTTACGATGGCACAGGAGAACCCTATGAACACATTGCAGAATTCAAGCAGGTGTTGCGAGCGGAGCAAGTGGATGAATTTTTCATGCAATATGAATCCTTTGGGCTAACCCTCATAGGAATAGCCTTGACCTGGTTTCAATCCTTGGATCCAAGCTGCTTTGAACATATTGAGCAATTCTTCCAAGAACTTATTTGGGAATTCACTAAGCGAGGGATCAAGCACAATTCGTCATCCTTAATACATAGTTTCAAACAAGCTCCTAATGAAACAATAAAAAATGCAGCACGAAGATTTAAGCAATATGTAGCCCGATGCCGTCTAATAGAGAGACCTTCTCAGCAAAAAATGATATCTTTATTTTTAGAAGGTCTAACCAACGGAACATTGAGAATGTTATTATACATAAAACGGCTGCAAACTCTGAGTGAGTGCCTTCAGGAGTGCATGGATTTGGAAGACAACTTAGCAGAGGACCTCAAAATCACACAAGACCCTACCAAATCTGAGGATATGATAAGCAATGAAACTTCTAGTTCGAGTTATGTGGAGGAAGTGACAGAGTTAGTGGCCAAGAAATTAGGGGTACAAGGACAAATGAACTACCAGAACTCTTCCTTGAGAGTGCCAATGTTAGGAAGTTGCACACTTTGCGGTGGTGATCATCCATCTCATGTTTGCACCGGAGAAGCATTAGGGTTATCACAACCTTACCCTTACAGTAGACAACCAACTCAAGAGCCTAACATGTACTCTTATGGTGAGCAGTACATCAACTACAACACCGAAAACTATCCAATGAATAGACAACCACAACCATTTGTACCACCCCAATGTAGACCATATGGTTACCCTCCGACAGAACAAGGCAGAGGAGTTCCTAGGTGTAACCCATGTCCAGGACCACCAAGTGTCCCTAGACTGTACGAACATGAAGGATATAGCCAACCTCAACCTATGCCAAGACAACAATCACCCCACCCACTAGCTCCGACACAAGGGCAGAACATCACGATACAAGTTGTTTGTCTAGAGTGTGGCAAAGAACAACTCCTGAGAGATTGCCCCGGACATCCCGCTAGTGCACCAAAGGTTACACCCATTAATGTAGTAGGCCTAGCAAGGGATTCAAGTTCTAGTAGTAATAATGTGGCTCCTATACATGCAGTAACCAGGGCACAAGTCTTACAAAAAGATAAACTAGCTGAGCAATCAGAGCCAAGTGAATCAGGAGAGCCTAGTAAGAGAAGAACAAGAACATGGAAGGATACTAGAGAGAAGGCCAATCGTAAGTGGACCAAAAAGTTATCCAAACTAGAAGAAAGCCTGAAAGATGCAAAAACAAAAATACAAGATATTGCCTCTCAAAGCCCCTCTGAGCTCAAAACTCCATCCACATCACCTCATCCCCACCCACCAACCAGTGTAAATAGACCACCACAATCAGGGTCTTCTGTTCTTGCAGATCCAACCCCAGAAAACTTGGACATGATGTTCAAGGCATACCAAGCTCTTCAAGAAGGGCCAACACCTGCAAACTTAGACAAGAGCTACCCTAGAGCAGATTTAGAGATTGAACGGACAAAAATGTGCATAAAAATGGTGGAACTGGCTCAAGCTATGTTCGAGGCCAATCAATCATTCAAACAGATGAATGCTATTACACCGGGTTTGCACTTCCAGGGCTTACTAGAAAGATTAGAGCAATTGGTAAATAAACCGCAAGTTTCCTTACCTCCACAGGCTCAACTAACTATTGAAAGAGAAAGCTCATCACCAAAGAAATTCTATGTTCCTGACTCCATAAATGATGGAGAACCTCTCTCAATTCAACAACACACTCAAAAGTTCTTGCGGGAAATACAAGAAGCAAAATGGGCCAAGGAGAAGGATGTTCCCCCTCCTATTCTTGAGATTGATGATCTTCATGACCAGTTTCCCCAAGACATCCCGTCTGTCTATGGAGACCAAACAGAGCAACAAGAAGATGAACGATTATATTTTGAATCTAATTCCTTACAAGAGTTGCCACAGTTCACAGGCCCATGGGAATCTGAATCTCTCCATATCAGAGCTCCCACGATAGTGATCAGAAACAAAGACTCGGTGGTTCCAAGAAACACTGACGTAGTGAAGAACACTAAGGTTCAGTGTCATCTCACGGTAGAGGAGCTGCTCAAAGCGAAACCTGAGCTATGGAATCACATGAAGGATAAGGTTCTTGGACTTGATTCCAAAATGCCAAAAGCAAGCTCTAAAGAGAAAGTTCCAGAGATACCTCTTGATAAGATAGGGGACATGAGTGAAGGTGAAGAAGGTAATACTTATCTTCCAATCACCTACCAAGGTTACACAACCAAAGCGATCATAGATTCAGGTGCTGGGGCTGCTATTGCAACCACCTCCTTGTGGAAGCGATGGGGCAAGCCCACATTAAGACCAACTAGAATGACTCTTCAAATGGCCAACGGTCATTATGAAAGACCTCTAGGATTGCTCGAAGGGATAACTCTAACCACCTGTGGTGTAGAGTTTGAACACACATTTGCTATATGTAACTTTGAAAAAAATAATGTCTACGAGATGATTCTAGGAAGGCCCTTTCTACGACAATTGCAAGTTCTACAGGATTGGGGAACCAACTCCTTATACTTGCAGCACTTAGGGGTCACAACCAAGGTCAATTTGAAGGATTACACCTTCAGAGATGTACCACCCCTACAGTGGAATCCTATCCACAAGGAGCAAGAAGACTCAATCTCTATGCATTCTAAGAGTTCGGCTGATACATCTTGGATGCATGAAGATACTCATTTGTGGATGTGCAAGGTCGCAAAGGAAGAGGAGAAACGCTTAAAGGAAAGAGAAAAAGGAATTTCTCAAGGAGATAGACCAGTTCGAGACCCAGCCTATACGCCGATGATATTTCTAGATGAGGAATTTGAGCCTCATGGTTGGGCAGAAATCTTAGCCACCATGGATATTGCTGTCAATGAAGAACAATGGACACCTCATTGTGATGAGGAGGGATATGATATTTCAATGTTCATGTGTCAGCCCTTGCTAGAAGAATGTGACCCTCGTGAATTCATAAAAAAAGAAGAGAACGATGATGATCTAGAGTCCATTCTGATGGATAGTTGCTTTATTTCAGAGGAGCACTATCTAGAAGATATAGGAGTATTTACACAAAAAGAAGAAGAACCTCTCACAAGCATCAAAACTGTAAATTGAAAGGATGGGAGTGAAGGTAGTCAGAAGAAAAATAAAGGAAGAGTAATGAAACAGGACAAGGAGGAGCCATTGTTCGAAGTACCAGAAAATTTCAAAAAATATGAAGTTGAGGACCGAAAAATTTTGGTACGAATGCCTAAGAGAGAGGCCACAACAGGGGAAGCATATGATAACAAAGAAAAGACCAAAAAAATCGCAGTCGCCATTGAAGAGAACAAAGAGAGATGTACATACATAGGAGATGACCTAAGTAAAGAAGAGGAAGCAGAGTTGGTAGCCTTGTTAAGGGAATATAGGGACGTGTTTGCATGGCACTATAGAGACTTGAAGGGAGTAGATCCAAAAATTTGCTCTCATACGATCCCCATAATAGCAGATGCCAAGCCCACCAAACATAAGCCCTACACATATAATGACACTTATGCAGCCAAAATAAAAGAAGAAATTAATAGATTGATTGAAGCTGGATTTATCTATGAGATTGAGCATACAGAATGGGTGTCCCCCATTGTAGTGGTGCCCAAGAAGAATGGAAAGTTACGTGTGTGTATTAACCTTAAAAAAGTTAATGCCACCACGATAAGAGATAGTTATCCGCTTCCAATCACTGAACATTTATTGGAGCGTGTTGCAGGCAAGGAAGTTTATAGTTTCCTTGATGGATTTTCAGGTTACAATCAAGTAGCCATTGCCCAAGAAGATCAACATAAAACAGCTTTTGCCACAGAGTGAGGGATCTTTGCATTTTGTGTGATGCCATTTGGGCTCACCAATGCAACGCAACATTCCAAAGGCTCATGTGTCATGTCTTCAAAGAGTTCCTGCGAAAGAGCTTAGAAGTATATGTGGATGATTTATGTGCTCATTCCCAAGAGCGAAGATACCACATACCTGAGCTCAGACAGATCTTCAACAAGTGTAGAGAATATCGAGTGTGTCTGAACCCAGAGAAGTGTGTGTTCATGGTACGTCAAGGTAAAATCTTAGGTCACTGTTGAGGGAGAATCAAGTAAAAGGAAGAAAAGAAGAAGACAACGAAAAAAGCTTCACTAAAAAGGAATATCTGAAGATATATCTCTGCAAGAAGCCCCGCAGGGGCGCAACACCCATCTTTGCACAGAGCCCCGCAGGGGCACACACACCAAGGAAAGGACGCAGCCCACAAGGGTGCTTCAACCTCTTGATCTTTGGCAGGTCCAGATCGAAGACTGAAGCACCACATCCTCAGACCTTCCACTGGTGGCGTGTGTGGCAACCCAACTTATCAAGCAACACAAATGTATCAGGCCTAGAGGATGTAAAACAAGAATTAAGAAGAGGCCGTCAAAACTAAACACCTGTTTTATAAACAGGTAAAACTGAGCAAGGGTTGCGTGCAAAGAAAAGAAAGTGAATAATACAGCAGGGTCCGATGTGTGCAACCAAGACAAATCAGAGGACCACTAAAACATAATGCAAGACTGATGAACAGGCAAAATTGACCAAAAAATGCATGTGGACAACAAACTGAAGACAAGAAGTAAAGCCTGTCAAGGGACGACAGAGACGAAGAGGGGGAGAGTGTTGCAGAGCTAAAGAAAGCACAAGGCAGAGAAAAAGACGGGCCCCAAAATTTTTTCGAATTGGACATCATATTTTTGTATCATAATCATCTTGTAATATATTTTCCGTTGTAAATGCACTAGAGGAGTCCTCTAGATGCATCCGCACAGAAGATTAGAAGCTTACCCATGTAAAATAGTAGGAAATTAGTCTTTTAGTGAATAAAGTGCTAGTCTCTTGTGTGAAAGGACCATTTTTAGGGCACAAGTATATAAGCCAATTTGTGACTCTTTGTAAAGACTTTTTGCCATTGTGAGAATAGAGAGCACAAAAATTCGAATTTGTGTCTTCTTCACTCTGTATCTTCTTCTCTGTGAGCTTGTATGCATGTGTATTGCTTGGAAAGAGTGTTAGGAAGTGTTGTCTATCCATGAAAGTGTTTGTTTGCTGTAGTTAAGGTGTGTGCGAAGTGTAGGAAGTGCTGAAGTGTAGGAAGGTTTTCCCGCGACTCAGTATTTTGCTCATAACTTGAAGTAGGAGTGTCAGAATTGAGTGAAACCACCGCCATTGAATGCGTCTTCTCGAGAGATTTGAAACACATATGCTATTCACTATATTTGGAGTTCGGAGCTGAGAGAAAAGTCCAAATTACTGATGGCTGCTGTACCAAGCATCGTGACACCATGACTAACAGTTGAAGCTTGTTTGGATTAGTCTTTGCCTTGTTTGCACTCTTTGAGTAGTTCATTTGCATTGATCATCACTTGATTGCATGTCCTCATACACTCGGCCAGGTTTGTATACTCATCAGATTGATAATTAAAGCGTGAATCCCCACTATATGCACTTGAGGGGGATTGAGGTATAGTCTCTTTCTCCACAAGTCCCTAAGTTGGTACTTAGGTCAACACATTTTTTGGCGCCATTGCCGGGGAGTGTCGAATCAAACCGAGGTGTTCGTGTGATGGTAAGTAGCTTTTTGCATTGAAGCAAGAGGAGGAGTGGTGATTTTCTCTTCTTTGGTAAGTCACTTTCAGCTGCACTTACTACTTCTCATTCTTGGAGTGTGCGTAGTGAGTTGTTAGTTTAGGGAAGTGTGTGGAGTGAGTGGAATAGGTGCAGTAGGAAGTTAGACTAGATTCCATTCTCTTTTCTCTTTGTTCTTTCAGTCTTTTAACTAGGAAGAATTCTTCAAAAAAAGTATAAAAACCCAAAAACTTGTCTTTTGTACTTCACTTGTGCTCAAAGCAAGTATCGTGAGATTCTGAGAGCGAGTATCGTGGACGAGGAGTTGAGCAATCTGAGCTATGCAGAGCTAGTCAGGAGGGGTAGAGGGCTGAGATAGAGTCCTAAGGTAAGTTCTTGCATCATTCCATCAACTTCATTACACAATTCAAATTTTTTCAAAAGGAAACGATCTACGTCAGGTATCGTTTAGGACTTATAGGGGTCAAAAAGTGTGATTTTGAGTGATACAGAGAGTGAGGAGAGGGTAGAAGATCTTTTAAAACATCTGTGTGCAATCAAAACTTAAAAAATCTAGCAAAAATTTGAAAAAGGGTCAAGTATCGTGTTCTCCCGCGGTCGAGTATCGCGATACTTAGCAAGTATCGTGATCTCCTGTGGTTGAGTATCGCGATATTTCCCAGATATCATGTATCGCGTTTCAAAGATCGCGATATTTTGCAAAGATCGTGTATCGTGTTGTCACCGATCGCGATACCTACTAAGTATCGTGTATCGTGATCTATCGATCACGATACTAGAGAAGTATCGTGTATCGCATTGTACAAGTATTGTGTATCGTTTCAAGAAAGATCACGATACTTCCGAAATATCGTGTATCGTTTGAGCCAAGTATCGTGTATCGTGTCTTCACAGATCACGATACTTATCGCCGATCGTGTATCGTCTTGGTCAAAGATCGTGTATCATGTAGTCAAAGTATCGTCCCTCCTGAGTATCGTGTATCAAGTATCGTTTCCACTAAGTATCATGTATCGTGTGGTCCAAGTATCGTGTGCAGCAAGTATCGAATATCGTGGTTCACAGATCGCGATACTTGATAAGTATCGTGTATCATGGACATCCAGAGATCGTGTATCGTTGTAGTTGAAGTATCGTGTATCGTGGACATCCAGAGATCGTGTATCGTGGTCCCTGTTCAAGTATCGTGTATCGTTTGTGATCAAAGGTCGAGTATCGTGTGACTTTGAAGTCAAGTATCGTGACTAGAAAATTTCTTTTCAGTCATTTCCCAGACAAAATTTTTCTGGAATTCTAATCCATAGTGAAGAGTTCTGGAAGTTAGAGGATAGCAAGGACTGATCAGAGTTGTGAAGTGGATGAACCTGAGATCCGGAAGAACCCTAGGAAGCCGAAGAAGTGTAATCTCTTCTGTAGGTAGTGTAGCTGAGCCAAGTAGACGTTCACATTACTCGGAGACCTCCAGTGAGTCAGAGGAAGAAATTCCCATGGCTTCAGAGGTTATGCAGAACACAGTACCCATGATTGGCATGATGTCAATCATTGAAGGAGAGTACAGAACCTCCTTGGAGTATGTGAACACCAACCAAAATGAGATCCCTATTTATTTGGATGGTCTAAACAGATTAGTGGCCAGGTTAAAGAAGGCTTCAAAGGCTTACATAGTGCCTAGGCCAGCAACCAAGTATGTAGGAGGATTTTACATGGACAAAAGAGATATCCAGTATGTCGTCACAGAACACCCGGAAAACATTAATGAACATGGGGAAGAAAACAATGCTTCAAACCTAAATGGGGAAGGGAATGAAGAGCAAGTAACTACACCTAGAGGGAGATCTACTGTTGCTAGGATTTGGAGAGGAGACCTGATTCCTCAAGATGACTCCCTAATGGATGTGTATTTGATCAATGGGATGGAGCATCTTCTTAGAGCACATTCTTCAATTTGGGAAGCTGCCCCAAATCCTGTCACCATCTATGAGTTACAAGATCCTGATTTCCCCACCATCATCACATATTTGGATAAGAATCAGAGAAGATATTGGCCCTTAACAGAATTAGAAAGAGCGGAGTTGAAATATCAGAATATTCCAGTGTTTCCCCCTAGGGACCAAGCCACTACTTCAAGAAACCCACTTGGAACATCCTAGAATGAGTCATATCAACAGTCAGGACAAACACAACAAACAAAAATCCCGGTCAGACCACATGTGCAGTTTGCAATGCCTGCAAATAACCCTAATTACTGACCTCAACCAATTGTTGACCCAAGACATGGAATGCCTGCCCCAGTCCGACCATCGGTAGCAAGAGGACCAGGCATACCCATAGGAAGACCAATTTTCCTAGTAATGCCTAGACCGCCCGAAGCAGGAAGAAGATTAAGGCCAATTCAAGTTGCCAAATGCATGAGGAACCATTATGATGGCTCTAGTGAACCTTACAATCATATAGCCGAATTCAAACAAGTCATCAGAGCCGAACAAGTAGAAGATTTTTTGATCCAATATGAGTCCTTTGGTCTTACTTTGTCAGACACTACGTTAGCATGGTTCCAGCCTTTGGACCCTAATAATTTTCAAAATATGGAACAAGTCTATCAAGAAATGATAGAGGAATTCACTAAGTTAGGAATTAAAAACAACTCGTCATCTTTGATCCATAGCTTTAAGCAAGCCCCTACAAAATCAGTAAGATTGGCAGCAAGAAGATTCAAGCAGTATGTGGACAGATGCCCAGTAGAAGAGAGACCTACCCAAAATAAAATGGTGTCATTATTTTTGGAAGGATTATTGAACGGATCCTTAAGATCGCTGGTATATGTAAAGAGAGTTCAAACCTTGCAAGAATGCATGAAGGAATGTATAGACCTAGAAGACAACCTAGCAGAAGATCTGAAAAAATACCTCAAGGTAGCTTGAAAAGTGAAGATTCGGCCAGCAGCACATCAAACCCTAAAAAAAATGTAGAGGAAATAGCCGATCTGGTAGCAAAGAAGCTGAATGTTCAAGGACAAAGGAACTACCCCAATAACCCTATAAGAGTGCCCATGCTCAGAAGATGTATGCAGTGCGGAGGTGATCATCCTTCTCACTTGTGTATTAGGGGAGTAGTCCCACCACCTGCTTATGCTTATAATAGACCCACCGCCCCAAGACCTCTACAATAGTGCAATATAGAACAAAAATATACAAATCAGAGTACAGAAAATTGCCCTTACAATAGGCAATCAAGACCAGCTCAGCCATATATGAGACCTTATGGATACCCGCAGAGAGAGCAAGGAGGTGAAGCATGGAGATACTCTACCTATCAGCAGCAGGCACCAGTGCCACGACCATATGCGTATCAAGGATACACCCAACCACAACCAGTACTAGGACAACAACCGCCCCATCCTCAAAACATTGTCCCAGTCAAGATGGCTCAACCTGAAGAAAACCTAGAGAGAGCAATAGTCCCAGCCACACCATTGGCTAGTAATGAACCATATGACTCATCTTACGACCATAGTCAAGGAGCATATCCCAGTTATGAAAGCTCAATGATAGAATATGGACAACTGTACGAACCATATGCCTATGGCATGGAAGTACCAGATAGTTCCTACGGATATGAGCAGGACTATGTGTCATTAATGTACACAGCCCCTAGAGCAACCCTACCACCCCGACCCATGAACAGACCGCCTGTGCCCAGAGGACCATGCTACAGATGTGGAGGTGATCATTATATCATTGAATGTACATTGCCAAACCCACCACCACCACAATGAATTTGGGAAGGCTACTGTAGTGATTGTGGTAAGGAACACCTTTTCAGAGATTGCCCCAAGAACCCCAACAAGGTTACATCCAACGTGCAAATCAATGTGATAGAAGTAATCAAATCATCAGGGAGCGATAAGGAATACACTGTACTGTTGAAGGTGATCACAAGAGCCAAAGCTAGAGAGACCCCAGAAAAACCTGAAAAACACAATCAAAGTGATCTAGAGATGAATACACCCACACCTCAGAGAGTTGAAGACTCGGAAGGGCCTGAGAAGAGTGTTGTAAGTAAACGAACACAAAGATGGAAGAACCGTAGAGATAGGATAAAAGAAAAGAAGTTGCTGCAGAAGAAGGAAAATGAGAAGAGCGAACAAAACCCAAAAAAGGAATAGAAAGTTGAAGAAGAAAATAAAAATGGAAAGCCTAAAAAAGAAGAGGTAGGATCTGTTTTAGCAGATCCCATGCCTGAAGAATTAGCCATGTGGATTCAAGCATACAAGGCATGAATAAGAGCAGGACCGACCATCAAACAACATGAAAGAGAATACCCTAGAGGTGACCTAGAGAAAGAGAGGTTGGAGATCTGCAAAAAATTAATAGAAGTTGCTCAACAGACCTTAGAGAAACCTGCAGTGCCATTACCCAATACCCGAATTTCCGAAAGATAATTCCAAGAGTGTGTCATCACCAATGACCACGAAAAACCTGAAGTAAGTAATACACAGAATGGCAATTATTGTGAGGATAAAACGGAAGGATCCATTGTTCCCGAAGTAGAAGGGGAATGGCCTAAAGTATTGTGGGCAAGAGTCCAAGAAGACAGATGGAAGAAAGTAGAAGGAATTGAACCGCCCTTTGAAGAAATAGAAGCAGAAGATGGAATAGAGGATTCAATATCTGAGTTGAATTCAAATGAAATATTACCAATTGATCCGAGTAACGAAGAAAATGAGAGTGTAAAGGTTTTGACAAATTACACAGGAGAGTACGAACATAATTCAGAATTGTATTGCATCCCCTCGATAAGGAAAAAAGAACCGAACCCATCAGTCCAAACATCGGACATCGTACAACACCTTAGAAAGGTAAAAATCCCTTGTACCCTAACATTAGAAGAACTGTTGAAGATCAAACCACATTTGAAGGAGAAATTAACCAGTCAAATGGAGATCAAGACGGAAGAAAAAGAGATATCTGATGAAGTAAACACCGTAAAGATCCCTGTGGATAAGGTAGGAGATTTTAGTGAGGAGATGAGGGAAATACTTGCCTATTAATTACCTATAGGGGTTATACCACCAAAGCCATCTTAGATTCCGGAGCTGGTGTAGGCATTGCGACTAGAGAAATCTGGGAGAAATGGGGAAAACGCGTATGAAAATACAAATGGCTGACGGACACACAGAAAGACCCTTGGGATTATTGGAACGAGTAGTTTTCACCACATGCGGAGTTGAATTTGAACACACCTTAGCAATTTGTCAATTTGAAAGGCCAAGCAATTATGAAATGATACTTGCGAGAACTTTCATGAGACAGCTAAAGGTTGTCCAAGATTGGGGAACAGATGCAGTATACCTACAACATGAAGGAACTACCACGAGAATAAATATCCACACTTATACATATCAAGATGTTCCCCCTATACAATGGAATCAAATTCATAAGGAGGAAGACGATCAATCAATTCACAGCATAGGTTCTAGTGACCAATCTTGGATGAACGAGGACACTCATCTATGGATATGCCAAACTGCCAAAAAGGAAGAGGATAGGAGAAAGGGATGGCTGCAAAGGCAAGGAGTAGCTAGGTCTGTACAAGATCCAGCTTACATGCCTCAAGTCTTTTTGGATGAAGAGTTTGAACCTCACGATTGGATGGAGATTTTAGTGACCCTCGATGTATGTGTGAACGAAGAAGTAATAACCATGAATGAATGTATTGATGAGGAAGGCTATGACGTTAGTCTATACGTAGTAGTCCTTCAGGAGGCTGAAGAAGGAGAAGTGATAGAGAAAGAATGGAAGGAGGACTATGAGAGCATTGAGATGGAGCCAGAACCGATGGAACCAGAGGACGAAAATCAAAAAATAGGCACCACAGCTAACGAAAACAACCAAGAACCTACACAGGAAGAAGAGCTGGAGTTAGATAAAGAGCCAGAAGATGAAGAAAACAAGCCACAATATCAGTTTGAAGTGCCAGCCCACTTCAAAAAATATGAAGTAGAAGAGAGAAAAATTGCTATCCAAATGCCTAAAAGAGAAGCACAACCAGGAATAGCATATGACAATAAAGAACAAACCAAGAAAATAGTAGTAACCATAGAGGAAGGAGAAGAATGATGTACTTTCATAGGATAGGATGTCTCAATAGAGGAAGAACAAGAGTTAATACGCCTCATAAGGGAATATCGGGATGTCTTTGCATGGACCTATAAGGACTTGAAAGGAGTAGATCCATCTATATGTGCCCATAGAATCCCCATGACATCAGAAGCCAAACCTTCTAAACAAAGACCATATACATATAATGATGTGTATTCAGCAAAGATAAAGGAAGAGATAGATAAATTGTTAGATGCTGGATTCATATATGAGATTGAGCACACAGAATGGGTGTCACCCTTGGTGGTTGTACCGAAAAAAAATGGGAAGTTAAGAGTGTGCATAAATCTGAAGAAAGTAAATGCTACGACCATAAGAGATAGTTACCCACTACCAATTACGGATCATCTCTTGGAAAGGGTGGCAGGGAAGGAAGTTTATAGCTTTTTGGATGGCTTTTCAGGGTATAATCAGGTAGCCATTGCTCCTAAGGACCAACACAAAACAGCGTTCGCAACTGAATGGGGAGTATACGCCTTTAGAGTCATGCCTTTTGGTCTGACGAATGCCCCAGCCACTTTCCAAAGATTGATGTGCCATGTATTCAAAGAATTCCTAAGAAAAAGTATGGAGGTATACGTGGATGATCTATGTACTTATTCAGCTATACGATCAGAGCACATCCCTGAACTAGAAAAGATCTTTGTGAAGTGTCGACAATATCGAGTATGCCTTAATCCAGAAAAATGTGTCTTCATGGTTCGACAAGGAAAAATATTAGGACATATTGTCTCTAAAAATGGAATTTCAACTGATGAAGACAAAATCAAAGTAATTCTGGATTTACCAAGACCAAAGACTGCTAAAGAAGTACAAGCATTTATGGGACACTGCGGATATTATCGAAGATTTATACATATGTATGCCATAATTGCTAGACCTCTCTATGCACTCTTGACTCAATTTAATTGGACCGAAGAATGTGAGAAAGCCTTCAATGAGTTAAAGAATCGATTGAGTTCAGCACCAATCCTTCGAGTACCTAACTGGAATAAGCCATTTCACATTCATGTGGATGCTTTCAAGTTTGCCATTGGTTGCATCTTAGCTCAACCTGCAGATACAGGAAAGCTAGATCACCCTATAGCCTATGCCAGTAGACAATTAAATCAAGCAGAACGCAATTATACCACCACTGAGAGAGAAGGCCTAGGGATGGTGTACGCAGTGAAAAAGTTTAGACAGTACCTGTTGGCAAACAAATTCAAATTCTTCATTGATCATCAAGCCCTGCTGTACTTAGTCAATAAACCTTGCAATACAGGAAGGCTAGTACGATGGTTTTTATTGCTAATGGAATTTGATTTTGAGGTAGTAGTCAAAAAAGGAAATACCCACATAAGAGCAGATCACTTATCAAGAATGACCCATGGAGAACCACCCATGGGAGTACCCGATGATCTGCCAGATACATACCGTTTTAACTTGGAAATATGTCCCCAATGGGCAGAAAATTTGATCCCTATACTCACGCATGGACCTAAAGATGGGATCACACCAAACCGAACCCAGGACCTTTGGAAGACTAAAAACCTTCATATCATTGCAGGAAGTTTGTATCATCAAGATTCAAATGGATTGTTAATGAGATGCGTTGAAGAGGAGGAACAGGAAATGTGGCTTCAGAAAGCACATGTGAATCAATGGAAAACTCATTTGAATGCAAACGGAACATGGCAAACCCTGAGGAGGTTAGGCATATATTGGCCAACCATGCAGAGAGACGCACATAACTATGTATCAGCTTGCCAAATTTGTCAAGAACAAAATCTAGAAGAGAACTCCACTCTATGCTATTCCACAGTAGCACCAAGATGGAGCATGCCTCTGGTAAAATTCTTAAAGACCCAAGAATACCCAGAAGGAGCCACAATAGCAAGGAAACGTGCACTAGTAGAACAGAGCAAGGATTATGCCATTATAGGAAAACAACTTTGCAAGCGAGGGAGAGATAATCAATTACGATTGTGCGTTCATGAAGATGAATATCTTGCTGTTTTAGAGATGGCACATACAGGAGCTGCAAGAGGGCACTTCTCTGCAGATAAAACAGCAAAAATGATCCTCTTTGCTGGAATGTGGTGGCCAACTCTACATCAAGATGCTGTAACATATGTGCAACGATGTGATACCTGTCAACGAACAAAATATCCAATTAGAAGAGATGAAATGCCACTGAGACCCATGATGAGTGCCAGAGCTTTCACCAAATGGGGAATAGACTTCATAGGACCGATTAGCCCACCAGCGAAAGGATCCCATGCTGAATATATAATTGTAGCCACAAACTATCTGACCAAATGGGTTGAAGCCAAAGCAACCAAGAAAAATGACGCAAGAACCACGGCCAAGTTTCTCTTTGAGAATATTTTCACTAGATTTGGACTACCAATAGAAATTGTGAGTGATAGAGGTACGCACTTTGTGAATGAAGTTATAGAAGCTTTACTGAATGAATTCTTAGTAATTCATAAGAAATCAGCTCCTTATCACCCCCGAGCCAATGGACAAGCCGAAAGTTCGAATAAAATCTTGTGTACAGTTCTCACAAAAATTGTTAACAATGGTAGATCTGATTGGGATAAGCAATTACATCATGCTTTATGGGCATTTCGAGTAGCCTATAAAACCGCCATAGGCACTACTCCTTTTAACTTAGTGTATGGACAAAATGCTATTTTGCCAATTGATTTCTTAATTCCCACTCTCAGAGTAGCAACCACTTACGAGTGGACGGGACATGAACTATCAGCTCAATTGGATCAAATAGAAAAGCTTCACGAAACTAGGCTACAAGCACTAGCAGGCATTTATGCTGCTAAACGGCGACAGAAAGCCTACTTTGATGCTCACATTAAAGACAAAAATTTGAAGGAAGGTGATTTAGTCTTGGTATATACCTTAAAACAACACTCTAAGAAGTTGCAGAAGAGAGGGTATGGCCCATTAATCATCAATCGCATATCGACAAGTGGAGCCATCAGCTTAGCAACCCTAGATGGGGAAGTATTACCAAACTATATCAGCGGATGTCGAGTGAAAAAATATCTAGAACCGTTGACTGAAGAAATAATTTCACGATTAATGAAGGGCAAGAATAGACGCATCGAAGAGGAAATGATACGAGAAGAAGCGAGACAGGAAGCCCTAGAACGAATTAAGAAACGGAAAGAGTGGATGAGAGAGCGAGATGAGAGATATCGATTAGGAGAAGAACTCATCCCAATGGCTAATTTTATAGCCACTAAAAACCTAGGTTCACAAAGAACACAACCATATTTGAATTTGGGAGCAAGTAAAACGGAGTACCACTTAGTGGATGCTCTCATTGACACAGGAGCTGCCATAAGCTGTATCAAACTTTCTTTGACTCAGAAACTCAAGGAGGAATTACGTCCATCGATGGCACAGTTGATAGGAATAGGAGGAACAATTACTCAATGTATAGGTGAAATCACCTTACCTCTGCATCTTGGCAACAACACTATGGAACAGAAGCTATTAGTGTGTCGTGATCAAGATTTACTCGAAGATGTAGTGTTAGGTCAAGACTGGATTTATGAATATGAGGTGACCATTCAATTGGCTTTAGGATACATCTCAGCCAGGATAGGACATCGTGAAGTATTCAGTTTACTAGACGAACGACCAATCAAAGCCGCTAGTATCGAGCCAAAAGTTCATTCCAATGAACAAAGTCATGAGTGTATGTTCACTAGCACTATAGAAACCCCTTCGTCAAGTACTATATGTGCGGACACTTTGATACCATCTTCTAGTCTAGCAAGTCACAAGAGTGTCAATCAATCTGAAGCCAACCTTAGTGAAGCACCATGCACAAGAGCGACTAGTCCTCTGAATAATCCAAAATCTGTACCTATTAAAATATACCCTATTCCGTACACTCAACAAGCTTGGATAAGGAAGGATCAAGCGAAGGAATACCTTCGACGACAGAAGCACTATCGACATCGGAGCAACCAATCAAATAACAAGGCAAATCATTTTGAGCACCAAAGTCAACAATGAAGTGCTAGAATATGGATTCCAAAGAAAGTAGTAGCCGCCCAACCGGATCGAGTGCAAATATGGATTCCAAAATCATGTGCTCCAAAGACGCTAAACCGAAACTATGAACCTCAGCATAGAAGAACCAATATGAAATACGGGCAAAACAGCCAAATAAGAATAGCAACAGGAAAAAGAAGGAGTCGGCGAATACAACACAAGCCAGTCTGAGATCCAAAAAGCAGAAAGAGCAACCGTCCAACAGGAGAAGCACCACTTCATCAGGAATGTGCAGAATACAATATGTCCGAACAGAGTGAGACAGATTTGGGTGCCGAAAGACAAAACAAACTGCATGCATCATCCAACTACTTTCAGTTGCACACATTTGGAGTTATCAGTACCCAAAGTATGCATGATAGGGCCACATTACAAGGCCAAGCATTCGGCACATCTTTCTTCTATTTTAGGATAGTCGAGCACATTTTCCTCTTGGAAAATAGGAGAGCACTTGTACATACGTTAAGAAAATCACTCAAAAAATAATAACCGCTTCGGCTATGATCTAACTTTTCTCTTTTTCCTTTCAGATGAAAACATAAAAAATCTATAAAATATGGCAAAATCCAGGTATTACCTTTCTCACACCCACAGGAAAGGACGACACTATTCACTCGGAGCAATGTCAAGCGTATGACGAACAAACAAAGGAGGATTTCTAAGAGTATATGGCCACTAATTCATACTCTATATTGAGTGCAGATGGCATCTACGAATTCCGAAGCTACGCAAGAGGAAGAGGTCCAGCTTCTTCCACTCGAATCTATAACAAAAGCAAGAGGACATTGGTTTCGGGATGACCAACCAGTGTCAGATCTCATTTTCATGGCCACTATCAAGATCATGGATAGGGATCATTATTTCCCTATCATGTCGCAAGAGTTCAAAACTATAATACAAGGATTACCACATATCGAGGATGTATGGACACAAGCATGCATAGAGGCATTTCTCAAATTGCCTATTTACCTACCAGATTTTCAAAGATGCACGCAAGTAATGAATACACTACAGCCTGCCGCAACGAAGATATCAGTTCCAGAAGCACGAGTATTGGATAAAGTAGGGACATGGAAAACTATTCAATTCACACATGAACTAATCAACAGAGCCTTCGGATGGAATCAGGACGGAATCACTAATGTCAAAGAAGAATGCCATGATCCTAAAAGGAGGTCATTTTTAGATATAAACAGGATTGATATTGAAGAGGCTGTTCGCCTGGTGCACCAACATTTTTGTTTCCCAAGTATGCACAGGTATACTGCACCACAAAAGATTGTCGTACAACTACTTTCGCATGCAATGAGACAAGTGGGAAATAAAGTAAACATGACTGGTTATGTCCAAGAAAGATTATTTGAAGCCCAAAAGAAGTGGGGCCAGAAGAAGTTTCTAAATGGGAGTTCAGCTTTAACATTACTTATATATGAAGCTCTTGAAATGAAAAACTGCTTACGTGAGATGCCGACCTCAGAAGGGCTAGCCAAATATGCTAAATCCGCTACGGTCCCCAAGAAAAAGAAAGCAGTGGCTGTTATTGAAGAAGAAGGAACCAGTTCACAGAAACCCATGAGGGGTACAAAGCGTCTACGAGAGGAGGAGGCCCAAGCTACACCCCAATCGAAGCGGACACATGTTCTTCCAATGATTACGAGAACTCAAATGCCTATTACTAAAAGAGATCTCTCCGCCGCCCCTGAAGAGACACATCAGTACATGCAAGGGCAAGTAAATCTGAATGTTCAAGGTCATCATTATAGACAAGCAAGTCAAGAAAAACAACAAATGAGTAAAGAAAAGACCCCAAAACAACCTGGGAGATACAAAGAACTGGGCATAGATGATTCTAGTTCCAATACAGAATCCAGTCCCGAAAAAGACACTCTGGACACTGACATAAGGACAGAAACTCAAGAAGAAGAATGGACTGAAATAAATCAAGTCGAAGTGATGCCAGACAACCACGAAGAAAAGGAAAAGAACAGAGAAGATTCTCATGAACCTGAGCATGTCATTCAATTGAATGATACTACAAAAATCAGCATCAAGGAAGCTCCAACCACTGTTACATATGCAAAACAACCTACCAAAGAGGAAATACAAACTCCAGTAAACACGGATTCAGAGCTTTTACAAAACCAAGAGCAGATCATGATTGAGGTACTAGATGATACACCTCAAGGAAACAATGAAAACATGGTGGCTGAGCCAAGGATCCAGCTTCAGATTAGGCAGCCCCATGACACTACATTACATGTGGCACAGGGCAAAGATGTCACAACCGGCGAAGAACCGAGTATCCCAAAAACATGACTCAATGTGGATGTCACTCAGCTGAAACCTGTAGTCAAGCAAATGATTCAGACAGCGATGGATACACAACAGTAGATGATGGACATAGATGCAGATTATGATAAGGCCATGAGAGAAAAAAGTCAATTCCAGATAATGAGCGAATAATTGTCATCGCAATTAATCCAGACTCAAAAGGAAATAACAGTCAGAAGCATGGAATTGCTAGAAGTCCAAACGCAATATGACACATTAGTCACTCAGCATCGCCAACTCCAAGCAAATCTCGCGGATTTACAGAGATTATATGATGCAAGCGAAGCTGACAAAGAAAGAATGAAGGCTAGAAGCACTTTACTTGAGACACAGCTCAAGTTGTACATGGAAGAAAATGACACTTTACGAAGCAGGAATAAGGAATTGATGAAATCATTGTTATATGATCAACCTATTGAGCAACAGGAATTATCTGAAACTAGAGAAAAAGAATTAAGAGATCAGCTAACACAACATATTGTTGAGACAAGAGCAAGAAGTGAGAGAAAAATCGGACCGGAAGTACAGTCAAGAAATAAGTGAATTAAAAAAGCAGTTGAATACAGTACATGGGAAACTTGCAGCAAGCTACAATGAAAACATGGACAATGTCGCTGAAATCGGAAATGAATTGCTTGCAGCAAAAGCAGCGCTCAGAGCAGCCATGCAAGAAAATAAAGAGAAGACTGAACGCATAGAGCAATTAGAAATTCACATCAACCAGAGCGCAACGATCGGGACACCAGTAGTGCCACCGAAGGAAAATCCTACTGACGAGGTAGAGGTACGTCCTCTATCTCCCCCGATCTATAATTCTTTAATACATGAGAAGATGGCGGATATACATGATGATCATCCCATGCCATACACTGCAGAAATAAGTCAGAAGGAAAGGGCACTAGTGGTGTCCCGATTGACGGAAAATTTTGAAAATGAAGTCATTAAAGTAATGAAAGAAGCCAAGATCAAAGGTAAAGACTTGGAAAAGGTTATGAAGCCTTTCAACATTCCGTATGGACTATTGAAAGAGAAAACCAGATAATATATAAAGAAGATTACAAAGAAAAGTCTAGATGAGCAGCTAAATTTTAAACAGGACACATTCGCATACAATCAAGAAGAATTCGAAGCTGCACAACCTATTTGGCGAAGAAAATTTTTGGAGAAACATCCCACACTATAGGTGCATTGGCAAGCAGCACCATATTTATTACAGGTAAACCCTTCATTTTGTCCTATACCACGTAGAAGGGATACTAGAGAATTTTTGGACATGCAAAGAAATGGCACTATAAATAAACACTGGCTGAATTACCCGCTGCTTCCGAGCCCGCCACATAATTACTTGCCAACTGAAGATTATATGGTAAAAACCATCAAATTTTGGCTGCAGAATTATGCAACAGTACCCGACCTAACTGTCAAAATGACAGATAAAATACTCAGCATGATACTTACAGTTTTGAAGGTCTTTAAGCATGCGGCATACACATTTTTGAACTTCATTGGTATCAATCAAGGCACAGAGATTCTCATTTTTGACCTATCTATTATGCCTAGCCGGTCAACAATAATGGCTTATTATTCCAGATTGATGTTCTTGACAAGTGTATATATGCAAACGTTTGAAGAAGCGTTCTTTACAGGATTTTTTGAAATTGATTCAGAGGTCTTTTTGAAGATGTCATCTAATTTGAATGCCAGATTAGTGGCATACGAACTTAGCTTCTTCGCAGATCATAGACAACCACCCAATGACGGTATGAAGGCAGAACAATGGAAACAATTAATGATACGTGAAGCCAATTTGCTTAATGAAACAGAGCAGAAAATATATAGAACCTATGCCCGTCGCTCGTCAAAGCCTGTCGGGGACGACAGAGTCTAGGAGGGGGGCAGTGTTGAGGGAGAATCAAGTAAAAGGAAGAAAAGAAGAAGACAACGAAAAAAGCTTCACTAAAAAGGAATATCTGAAGATATATCTCTGCAAGAATCCCCGCAGGGGCGCAACACCCATCTCTGCACAGATCCCCGTAGGGGCACACACACCAAGGAAAGGACGCAGCCCACAAGGGTGCTTCAACCTCTTGATCTTTGGCAGGTCCAGATCGAAGACTGAAGCACCACATCCTCAGAGCTTCCACTGGTGGCATGCGTGGCAACCCGACTTATCAAGCAACACAAATGTATCAGGCCCAGAGGATGTAAAACAAGAATTAAGAAGAGGCCGTCAAAACTGAACACCTGTTTTATAAACAGGTAAAACTGAGCAAGGGATGCGTGCAGAGAAAAGAAAGTGAATAATACAGCATGGTCCGATGTGGGCAACCAGGACAAATCAGAGGACCACTAAAACGTAATGCAAGACTTATGAACAGGCAAAATTGACCAAAAAATGCATGCAGACAACAAACTGAAGACAAGAAGTAAAGCCTGTCAAGGGACGACAGAGACGAAGAGGGGGAGAGTGTTGCAGAGCTAAAGAAAGCACAAGGCAGAGAAAAAGACGGGCCCCAAAATTTTTCCGAATTGGACATCATATTTTTGTATCATAATCATCTTGTAATATATTTTCCGTTGTAAATGCACTAGAGGAGTCCTCTATATGCATCCCCACAGAAGATTAGAAGCTTACCCATGTAAAATAGTAGGAAATTAGTCTTTTAGTGAATAAAGTGCCGGTCTCTTGTGTGAAAGGACCATTTTTAGGGCACAAGTATATAAGTCAATTTGTGACTCTTTGTAAAGACTTTTTGCCATTGTGAGAATAGAGAGCACAGAAATTCGAATTTGTGTCTTCTTCACTCTGTATCTTCTTCTTTGTGAGCTTGTATGCATGTGTATTGCTTGGAAAGAGTGTTAGGAAGTGTTTTCTATCCATGAAAGTGTTTGTTTGCTGTAGTTAAGGTGTGTGCGAAGTGTAGGAAGTGCTGAAGTGTAGGAAGGTTTTCCCGCGACTCACTATTTTGCTCATAACTTGAAGTAGGAGTGTCAGAATTGAGTGAAACCATTGCCATTGAATGCATCTTCTCGAGAGCTTCGAAACACATATGCTATTCACTATATTTGGAGTTTGGAGCTGAGAGAAAAGTCCAAATTACTGACAGCTACACCATGACTGACAGTTGAAGCTTGTTTGGATTAGTCTTTGCCTTGTTTGCACTCTTTGAGTAGTTCATTTGCATTGATCATCACTTGATTGCATGTCCTCATACACTCGGCTAGGTTTGTATACTCATCGGATTGATAATTAAAGCGTGAATCCCCACTATATGCACTTGAGGGGGATTGAGGTATAGTCTCTTTCTCCACAAGTCCCTAAGTTGGTACTTAGGTCAACAGTCACATTGTCTCTAAGAATGGAATTTCAATGGATGAGGACAAGGTAAAAGCCATAGCGGAGTTGCCGAGGCCAAGGAATGTTAAAGAGGTACAAGCCTTTATGGGCCATCGTGGATATTACCGTAGGTTTATTCACATGTATGCAATTATAGCTAAGCCTCTTTATTCCTTGTTGACAAATTTTGAGTGGAACGATGACTCCGAAAAGTCCTTCAATGAGCTGAAAAAATGCTTGTGCACAGCACCAATACTGACCACTCCTGATTGGAATAAGCCATTCCATGTACACGTGGATGCATCCAATTATGCAATAGGATGTGTGCTGTCACAACCAACTGGTGAAGGGAATTTAGATTTGCCTATAGCATATGCTAGTAGGCGATTGAATGCTGCTGTACGAAACTACACCACAACCGAAAGAGAAGGCTTAGGCATGGTATATGCAATAAAGAAGTTTAGACACTATCTATTGGCCAACAAGTTCAAATTTTTCACTGATCATCAAGCTTTACTGTACTTGGTCAATAAACCTTGCAACACAGGACGCTTAGTAAGATGGTTCCTCTTACTAATGGAATATGACTTTGAAGTGGTTGTCAGGAAAGGCAAGACCCACCTTAGGGCAGATCATCTTTCTCGCATCACCTCAGGTGAGGCACCGCAAGGAGTGTCTGATGAATTGCCCGACACCGATCTGTTCAATCTAGAAGTCGTTCCTAAATGGGCAAATAAGTTGGTACTAGTCCTAACCTTCGGACCTGCAAATAAGAATGTAAAAACCAAAAAAGATGAAATTGTAAAATCACAAAAATATCAAATATTGGCAGGAAACATGTATAAACAAGACATGGAAGGTGTTCTAGCTTGTTGTGTCGAGGATGATGAGCATTGTAGTTGGTTGCAACAAGCCCATGAAGGAATTCTAGGGAATCACTATTCTAAACAACAAACACTGCAAAATCTAAAACGTTTAGGAGTGTATTGGCCTAGTATGGATAAAGAAATTCATGATTGGATTAAGAATTGTCCAATGTGCAAAAAGAGACCCCCGGTGGAGCATGCAACTCTTTATCACGTATCATTAATTCTAGATTGGAGTGCTCCTTTGGTAGAATTTATGAGATCAGGCACATTACCTAAGGAGGCTAGTCTAGCAAGGAAACGAAGCATAGAGCAAGAAGCTCAAGACTATGCCCTCATAGGAGATAACCTATACAGGAGAGGAAAAGATGGTTACTTAAGATTGTGCATTCACGAATCAGACTACTTGAAAGTCTTAGAAACTGCCCATAGCAGTGTTGCAGGCGGACATTTTGGTCCTGACCGAGTAATTAAGACTATTCTATTCTCAGGACTTTGGTGGCCCACTCTTCATATGGATGCACATACCTATGTGAAGAAATGTGACACATGTCAACGTGCCCAGTACCCAATTCGAAAAGATGAGATGCCTTTGAGGCCAATGATGGGAGGGCGTGCATTTTCAAAATGGGGTATAGACTTTGTAGGTCCTATCAACCCTCCAGCTAGAAACTCCCATGCCGAATACATTATTGTAGCCACAGATTACCTCACAAAGTGGGTAGAAGTCAAAGTCACAACAAAGAATGATGCTCAAACAACGGCAAAGTTCTTATTTGAGAATGTGTTCACGAGATATGGATTACCAATAGAGTTAGTTAGTGATAGAGGTACACATTTCTTGAATGAAGTCATTGAAAATCTTCTCCAAGAATTCTTGGTGATACATAAGAAGTCTGCCCCCTATCATCCACAAGCTAACGGACAAGCTGAGAGCACGAATAAGATCCTATGTAATGTATTGACAAAACTCGTAAATAACAAACGCTCTGATTGGGACAAACAACTTCATCATGTTGTTTGGGCCTACCGAGTTGCCTATAAAACGGTACTCAATGCCACCCCATTTCAGATGGTCTTCGGACAGAATGTTGTGCTACCATTGGACTTCCTAATCCCAACTTTAAAAGTAGCACAAGAGCATGAGTGGAATGGACATGAATTATCCTCTAGGATCTTTGATCTAGAACGCTTAGGTGAGACAAGGTTACGTGCGGCTGCGGGCATCTATGCTGCAAAGAAAAGGCAAAAGGCATACTTTGATGCACATATCAAGGATAAAGGCTTGAAAGAGGGAGACCTAGTGTTGGTTTATACACTAAAGCAACATGCTCGTAAATTGGAAAAAAGAGGATATGGACCCATGATCATTAATAGAATTTCCACTAGCGGTGCAATTCAGTTGGCCACACTAGAAGGCGATGTCTTATTAAACTATATCAGTGGTTGTCGAGTCAAGCTATATCAAGAACCTCTTACAGAGGATATGCTAAAGAGACTCAACACTGCTAAGAAGTGAAAAGAAGAAGAATTAAGGGTTAGAGAAGAAGCACATGCAGAGGCAAGAGAATGCATTAGGAGAAATAAGTTAAGACGCCAAGGCCTAGATATCAATCATGAGGCCCCAAGATACCACATGGCCATGTGTCAAACATCAAGTGCAATTGCTTCTCAAATAATTGATCGACGTCCCTTTGTGAACATCGCGGTAGGACAAGGGAAGAATGCAAGAACTGTGAGAGCATTGATTGACTCAGGTGCATCAACTAGTGCAGTTAGACTTTCATACTGCCAAGACTTGTAATTGAACATAAAGCCTATAGAAGCCTATCTCATAGGTTTGGGAGGTGTGGAAACCCCTTGTTTGGGAGAGGTGGAACTTCCCATCTACCTTCACGATGTTCCACTGAAAGTCAAAATGCTAGTATGTCATGATGAAGACATTATAGAGCCACTTGTCTTGGGTCAAGATTGGATTTACGACCATGCAGTCAACATGAACCTAAGAAGTCAAATCCTTCAAGTTTGGGCACATGAACAATGTATCACATTAGAATTAGAGAATTGCATGCGCACAAAGCCAAGTAGCACACATTCTCTTAGTTCTTCCGAAACTAATCTTTGTAAAGAAAATGTCGTGTGTGTCACAAACCCTACGAAGCAAAAGGACTCAATCATGGAAGCACAAGCTCATAGGCCAGCAACCCTCTCTTCTCTCTCACATACTAATGCGAGTGTAACTCGACCAAAGAGGCAAGCAAAAAAGACATCTGCTATATCAACTAGATAGACAAAATTCAAGAAGAAAGAAGCTCAGGGCATGAAGCAAATTTGGGTACGAAAAGAAGAACAACCACCAGCTCTGCCACAACCCTTCCCAGTGAGGCAAGCCAACCATGCTAAAAGAAGCATCAAGAAACGAGGACCAGCTTAATCCTACGGTCTTCAACAAATTTGGGTACCAAAGCAATCAAGGGAGGCCGACCATGATAACGTACGAATTTGGGTGCCAAAGAAGTTAGTTGCAGCTCAACATGGGCGATTACAAATGGGGGTACCCAAGACACTCTTACATGCACAAACGCCACAAATCTCCCTCCCAAGCAAAGCTTACACAAAGACGTGAAGGAGAAGCGAGGGTCAACACGAGGCACAAAGAACCAAAGCAGATCAACCCACCTCTTCGACAATCATAAAAAGGCAACCAAAAAGGGTATGGGTTTGGAAGCCAAAAGTATTAGCAGCTTCCACAAAATCAAAGAGCCAACCACGCTGGATACCAACTTTTAGACACCATTCCACGATGAAGGGGCCAGAAGTGATCTCCACAAAGCCACGTACCATTCTCAAATGGATCCCTATAATGAGGATTACATCATTGCAAGATTCAATCGACACCTCCAAACAAAGATTGCATCAAGTCTACAAGTAACATCAAAAGCCTCGACCAGCAAAAACCATGTGCCTTTGGCATAACCTTGTCTTTTGCACCATTCCAGTCATGCATTTCCAAAGTATGCATTAATATAGGGCCTCCTCACACGGCAGTGCATAGACACAATTGAGAACCGAGGCACATGATACACGTATGGAATATGTAAAATATTTTATTGATACAAACACCTTTCTTCTTGTTTGATTCCATTGTTCCAAAACAAAAAAAAAAAGGGAAGAAGAGAGAGAGAGCGACCGGACAAGGGTGTGCGCTCGAAGAATCTCTTATGCGAACCATCAACAAGAACATCCGTCAACCACCAAAGATAAGTTGATGGTCAATCACCATGATGGAGTACCACACGAAGAGATGAAGATCGACGGACCTTTCAACATGGTAAGATGTGCATGCTTCAACAACACTATAACCATGATAGATTAGGAAACCTCTTCGTCGGCATACCCTTGAGCAGTTCGCTCAAGACCCAATTTCTTGCACCATACTTCTTCCCATGCATTTTCCAATACGCATACATAGGGCCACATTACAAGGCCATGCACAAGGCACATATTTTGTTCAACCCATGCACTAATGCACTTACCCATCATACATTAGGGGTTACAAGTACTTGGCATGAAAACTATGAAATCCATCTTTGGAAGAATCAGAGGACATCAAGGTGACCACTACAAGAGCAAGAAAGCCATCCACCACCGAGAGTTGCTCAAAATCAACATTGACCACCTCCTTTGAGCAACAGGAGTTTTAGAAACCTCACAAATGCACCATCAAGATGGAATACAAGGAAGAAGTACATACAAAGGGACTACAAACTGCAAGAGCTAGCAGTGGCAAAGTGAAGAACTAGACAAACGACCAGGATACATTGGGAAGATGGATCGCTCCTGTTGAACGGAAAGGACACTACCTCTCAACGTACTACATGGAACAACCACTACAACAAGGGTCTATCAGGGACGACAGACTCAAGAGGGGGGGGGGAGTGTTGAAGCTCAAGGTCAAGCACAGGCATAAAAGCGCATCAACGAAGTGGAGACACAAGAAGAAGGAGCAAGTAGGGAGCTCCAAGAAGCACCTGTCAAATTTTCAGAAGAAATCCCTATAAAAATAGTGATTTTTATCACTAAAAATCATTGTAAATACCATTTTCTATTTTTACAACTCCATTTTGTTCAAGCCAAGGAGTCCTTGAGCTTGAGGAGTATTAGATGTGTCATACTACCAATTTTCATAATTTTTAGATTCCGTTTGAGCCCCCAAATAAGCCCTAGAACCTAATTTTTAACTAGGCCGGACACTAGGTCTGGACAAGGCCAAAACCACTCAAAAACTATAAAAAGGGTTGGAGAGCTCATTTTTGGGGTTAGCTTGTTGTAGATTTCAGCTTTGTAAGAGAGTTCTTTTGTAATTCAAGTCCTTCCATTGTTCCACTCTTTGCTCTTACCTTGTGCGCGTGTGTGTGTATGTGTGTGCATATTTGTATGCTTTCACTCACGCACTTGTGCACTTCACTTGCTCTTGGTCTTCATACCGGTCCACACGTCTCCGCGGATTGACATTTATGAGGTGAAGCTCCTCACGTTGGTACTTGCCATTGTGCTAGAGTGACACCATGACTCTCCTATCATCTATCTCATATCTTTTGAAGTTCTTGGGGACCTCAAACAAGGATTCTTCTTCCTCCGGAGTGACTTCCTTCTTCTTTCTTTTCTTTCCTTCACTTTTAGTGGTCACTTGTGTGGTTAATTTCATATCCTTAATGATCTCTTCATGTCTCTGAGGGTGAACTTCTACCTCATAGAAGTATTCTTCATCTCATGCAAAAGGTGGGTCCATAATGATTGACTCTAGATCCGAGTCACTTGCATCCTCGAGTGCATCAGGGCTAGGTTCGCATTCTTCTAAAACCGCATCTCCCATGATTGGCTCTATTGAGAAAACTGAAATGTCATAGCCATCCTCATCATAGTGGCGTGTCCATTGTTCTTCATTGATGGCTACATCCATGGTTGCTAAAATTTCCGCCCAGCCGTGAGGTTCAAACTCTTCATCAGGAAATACTACAGGTGCATAGGCTGGGTCTTGAATTGATCTATGGGTTTCCTTCAAACCTAGATCTCTGGCTTTCTGTCTCTTCTCTTCTTCTACTGCTACTTTACACATCCATAAGTGAGTGTCTTCATGCATCCATGAGGATCGTGATCCTATGGAATGCACTGACTTCGTGTCATCCTTGGCTCTATGGATGGGATTCCATTGGATGGGAGGGACATCTCTATGAGAGTAATCCTTGAGATTGACTTTGGTTGTAACACCTAAGTGTTGCAAGTACAAAGAATTGGTTCCCCAGTCCTGTACCACTTGCAACTGCCGCATAAATGGCCTTCCCAAAATCATCTCGTAGGCTTGGTTTTTGTTAAAGTCGCATATAGCAAAAGTATGCTCGAACTCAATGCCACATGTAGTGAGAGTTACTCCTAGAAATCCTAAGGGCCTCTCAATATGACCGTCAGCCATCTGCAATTTCATTCTTGTTGGTCTGAGTGCGGGCTTGCCCCAATACTTCCATAGGGAAGTGGTAGCAATTGCAACTCCTGCTCCTGAGTCCAAAATTGCCTTGGTTGTGTATCCCTGATGGGTAATTGGGAGATAGGTATTTCCTTCTTCTCCTTCACTCATGTCTCCTATCTTATCCAATGGTATTATTGGCACTGTTCTATGAGATCCTACCTGGGAACGCGATTTCGCTATGTCTGGCACTTGTTTGGCTACGTGTTTCCACACTTCTGGCTTAACTTTGAGTAGCTCTTCTAAAGTGAGGTTGCACTGCACTTTAGTATTCTTTACTACCTCCGTGTTCCTAGGTATGATCGAATCTTCATTTCTTATCGTGACCGTGGGCGCTCTCATGCATGTTGACTTAGTTTCCCATGGGCCTGTGAAATGTGGTAACTCTTGCAAGGAATTAGACTCAAAATCTAATCTTTCATGAGATTGGGCACTCTCCTACTCTTCATAAATAGAAGGGATGTCTTGCGGGAATTGATCATGTGTGTCATCCAGAAGTTCAATGGGAGGAGGGACATCACTTTCCTTTGCCCACTTCTCTTCTTGAATCTCTCTCAGGAACTTTGGTGAATACCTATTCATAGAAGAAGAGGTGTATGGTTCGGTGGAATTAGGCACATATACTTCCTGGGGAGGAATGCTTATTCTATCTCTTGCTCTCTCCTTAGCCTGGGAGGTGGCTCCTTTTCTAAACTTTGCAATTATCATCTCCAATCTGTCTAACAGACCATCAAAATGCAACGGTGTTCTAGTGGAGATAGGGCTATTGAACAAGCGACTGGCTTCGAACATGGCTTGCGCCAACTCTACCATCTTAGCACAAAGTTTTGTTCTCTCTACCTCTATATCGGCTCTAGGGTAACATTTGGCATGACCAGTCACATTTGGCCCTTCTTGGATTCTGGCCTGATATGCTCTAAGCATCATGTCAAGATCCTCAGGAGTGGGATTGGCTAGGACTGATCCTACTCTGGGTGGTGGGTGGGTTATGTGTAGTGGATTAGAAAGTTGGGGAGTGGGAAGTGATGGGTTGGCGGGAGGTGGAAAGGATGGTGGTGGGGTAGTGTGAGAGTGGTTTTGAGATGCGAGTTCACTTATCTTTGCTTTGGTTTCTCTCAAGCTTTCTTCAAGTTTGCTCATTTTTTGTGACGACTGTCTTTTCATTCTCTCCCGACTATCTCTCCATGCTCTCATCCTTTTCTTGGTTATACTCTCTGTCTCACTAACCTCAGAACTCTTTTCCTGCCCTACTCCTTGAGTTTGCTGCAAGGCTTGAGCTCTAGTGACCACATGCACTGGGGCAGTGGAAGTTACACCTCCTGTAGAGTCTACTAGTCCAATGACGTTAATAGGAGTGATTTTTGGCAGGTTATTGGGGTTCTTTGGGCAATCTCGTAAGAGATGCTCTTTTCCGCAATCTTGACAGAAGCCCTAAATTGTCACTCGTTGGGGTTGTGTCGGGGCAAGCAGGGGAAAATCACGTATGAGGTGATCTCCCTGACATCTGAAGCATGGTCTTCTAGGAAATGGGGGTCGTACCTGCCTAGGTTCAGGTCTAGAGTTGGGGTTTGTGTACAAGACATTTGCATACTTAGGCTCCCCACTAGGTTCACTCGGGTCCTCATAATAGTGTGACTCGTCATGCTCAGGTGACTGCATGTAATAAGCTTGCGGGCTTTCAATGTGAGTAGAGTCAAAACTATGATCACCGGGATCACTTTCAGAGAACAATGGTGTCACTGGCACTATGGCTCTATTCAGATTCTCTTCTACAGTTGTGTACTTTACTGGAATCACATTGGTTGGAGCAGGGGGTTGTTGCACTAACACGGGTTGAGGCCTTTGTTGGGTTTGATAGGGTTGTTGTGGTCTACCATATTGTTGAGGTGGGTATTGGTTCTGGTATCTTCCTTGTTGCGGGTATGGTTGTGGGTACGTTTGCCTAACTGCTTGCTTATTGTATGGGAAATCTTGTGCAGTGTGATTGGTGTACCTCCGTTCTACGGTGCAGTACTGGCTATTAGGATTCACTTGGGGTTGGGCCATAATGGGACATACATTCGCCATATGGTCGCCTCCACTGGTATAGCATCTTTTCACTGGTGCAAACCTTGGTATTTGTTTACTTGAGACTCCTAGCTTTTGAGCTACTTTCTCAGTGAGTTCCTCAATAGAGGAGGATTGCGAGGAAGAGAGGCTAGTAGAACTATCTGAATCTTTGTAGATTTTTGAAAGTTCTAATTCCTCCCCTAGGTTATCCTTGATGTCGATGCACATGCGTACACACTCTTCTATGGTCCTAGGATCCTTCAGATACACATATGACCTGAGCTTGGTGCTCAACAATCCATCTAAGAACAGAGCCACTTGCTTGGTTGGTGTGGGTAACTCAGGCATTGGGCACCTCTCTAGGTATTGCCTAAACCGTCCTCCTGCTAGTCTGACCGTCTCTTGAGGTGTTTGCTTAAAGCTATGAATTAGGGAGGAGGTATTATGTCGTATGCCACTCTTAGAGAACTCAGTGACAAAAGCCTCTAAAAGTTGGTCTATGCTCCTAAACTGCCTCTCATTCAAGGGTTGAAACCATGTAAGGGCAGTGTTCCTAAGGGTTGGACCAAAAGCATTGTATTGCGTGAATAGGTCCTCCACTTGTTCAGCTCTCATGACTTGTTGAATTCAGCTACATGATCGTATGGGTCTCCTGTGCCATCGAAATAGTTCTTCATGGACTTCACCAACTGAGTTGGCCTTAGGGTCCTAGTGTGTTCTCTTGGCCTTGGCAAAGGGAAGTTGTCAGCATTGCTTTGGTTCCTTGGGGCTCTAGGTCTCTCCGATTCTTCTCTATCCGTTTCTGTTCTCATCCTTTCTCTTCCCAAGGGGTTGGCAAAGCTTACCTCAGGTCTGTCTCTACTTCTATCCCGTTGAGCTCCATGAGCTTGGGAGGTCCCAGCTCCTTGGTGGCTGTAAGACACATGGGACCGAGGTTGGGGAAAAATAAATTCACCTTTCCAAGTGTAGGCATGTCTCCCATGGTCAGAGACCACAAAGATCTGCTCTGACGTATTGTCTAGGTAAGTTACTTTGCATGGGCTTTCAGGGTCTTTAAACTCATAAATGGTGAGGGCTCCTACTTCTTGAGGTTGGGCAGGCTTATACCTCCAAAAAGCCTCATCAGTTTCACGATTTAAAAGCAAATCTATACTTTTATTGTCCTGGGGAACCCACTCTGGTGTCATGATTCTGGTCAGGACTGATTTACCTCGAGGGGTCCTCGGCTCTCTCCCTAAGTTTCCTTGCTCTATGTCACCTATGTCCGTTTCTAGGATCACATTACCAAATTTGTCTGTCCTGTCTGGGTGATCAGTGACTACATACATAGTTCCCTCTTTGTCTAGGTATGCGCCATTTTCAAACTTCACTGCTGGATGTTCTAGTCCAATAGGTTGATACGGGTTTTTAATCTGGACTATGGATCTTCTTAGACCGTCCTCATAGATGTAAGCACCTAATCGGTTGGTTCTAAGATATTCAAGTTGAGTTTTGTAAGGACCTTGAACCTTTTGTAGGTAGGCCACACCTAAACTTCCTGTGGGCCTCTCAATACCCTGAGACATCTCGGATTTGCTAGACTCAGAGTTAGGTTGGTTTGAATAGCTGCTCAGCTGCTGGGCCCAAGACCTAGCAGTGTGATTGACACTAGCTTCAGAGGATCTCAGGCTTTTTCTGTCTCGGCCTAGGTGTCTTCCTGACCTAAGGTTCATATGCTTGGTTTATCTACCCCCTTGGTCCCAAGTACACTCTCGTTGCAGGTTAATTTGTTCCAATCACTTTGTTCCTTTTAGTTGAATATTATGTTAAGCTCTTGTTATGAATCACGTTGTCAGGAGTATTTAAGTGAATTTTGCACTTGATAAGTGATCGATTCAAGTTGACTTTTGTCCCTTAGGGTTTTTGCACTTAAGACCTACTTAATGCTTGCACTTAGGTGATTAGTTCTCTTGGAATTGATTCGTGACTGACGTTACCCTATTTAATTACCACACCTAAGTCGTACTTAGCTTAAGCTAGGAATTGACGAAGGAGGGTTGAGAGAACTTCCAACCTCAATCCTCTGGTTGCTCAGACTGCTACACCAGCCCAGGAATCCTTCTCCCAAGCTTGGTACTCACCCTTGCTAGCTTGCCTTGGAATGCCTTGAGTGCACGCAATGTTCCTGCAAAAGTTCACAAGTTAATATAGCTCCTTTACCACAATGGATTGAAAGACACACATCAACAATTATAGGCCCCCCTTGGAGTATCCGACTATACCCCCAAAACCTTATGACCACCTAGTCCCACCTAAAGGCCAACTCAAAAATACATGTTCTAAAACTCCACGTATGATTCTCAACAAGCTTTCCAACGAGACCAAAATCTCATCAATCAGAGTTCGTATGATGAAGTTATGACCATTCAGGCATTTAGGGGTCAAAACAGGCTCTTAGGGTTCAGGAAATTCCTCCCTGCTTTTTAGGTATTTTTCCCACTTCTAAGGCTCTAATATCATCCCAATGTGTCCAAAATTAAGCCCAAAAGTACCTCAATTCAATCAATTAATTCACCCTAAAAATTCATGCGTTAAGCCGGTGTATCGCGATAGGTCGGGTCGGTGTGTCGCGATAGGTGGAAGCGTCGCGATAGGTCAGTGTGTCGCGATAGGTCGCTATGCTGCAATAGGTCGGTGTGTCGCGATAGACGGGTGTGTCGCGATAGGTCGGTGTGTCGCGATAGACTGGTGTGTCGCGATAGGTCGGTGTGTCACGATAGGTCGGTGTGTCACGATAGGTCAGTGTGTCGCAATAGACGGGTGTGTCACGATAGGTCGGTGTGTCGCGATACCTTGGTGTGTCGCGATAGGTGGAAGTGTCGCGATACTTGGGAGTGTCGCGATACTTGGGAGTGTCGCGATAGGTCAGTGTGTCGCGATACCTCGGTGTGTCGCGATAGGTGGACGTGTCGCGATACTTGGGAGTGTCACGATACCTCGGTGTGTCGCGATACCTCGGTGTGTCGCGATAGACGGGTGTGTCGCGATACCTCGGTGTGTCACGATACCTCGGGATATGGTGAATTTTTCTGATCTGGCTAGTGATTCTAGGAGCTCTCAGCCTGCGCAATGTCGTGGTGCACTCAGAATCGTGATTGGGTCAACTTTTCGGTGTGTCGTGATAGCTTGAGCTCGATGCGTCGAGGCATGGGTAGAGAAGTTCCATACCTGTTGAGCTTGCTGGAGATGGTGAGGATGCTCAAACCTTCAAGAAACATGCAAAAACACACAAAAACAAGAACGCACACTCGCTCTCTCTCAAACTCGCACAAAGCAAATGAGGAGAATGAATCGGAAGTGGGAATATGAGGTGGAGAAGGAGATGAAGATGGAGATGGAGATGGAGATGGAGATGGAGATGGAGATGGAGATGGAGATGGAGATGGAGATGGAGATGGATATGGAGATGGAGATGGAGATGGAGATGGAGATGGAGATGGAGATGGAGATGGAGATGGAGATGGAGATGGAGATGGAGATGGAGATGGAGATGGAGATGGAGATGGAGATGGAGATGGAGATGGAGATGGAGATGGAGATGGAGATGGAGATGGAGATGGAGATGGAGATGGAGATGGAGATGGAGATGGAGATGGAGATGGAGATGGAGATGGAGATGGAGATGGAGATGGAGAAAAAACAAGAAATTTACCTACTACTTACCATTCCAACACGTCCTCTCTACATCTTACCATCACACGCTCGTCCTCAAAGCTCGAATCCCCGACAACGGCGCCAAAATTTGGTGTAGCTTAGTGATGAGTAGCACTTCCTTTAATGTCAATCTGGGAAGACATGATGATGGTATGAAGACCTCGAGCAAGTGAAGGCACAAATGTGTGAGTGAGAAGCACACCAACATGCACACACATACACGCATATGTGCACACACAACAAGAACAAAGAGAGCAAGACAATGGAATCACTTCTATTGCAACAAGGTTCTCATACAAATTCAAAACTACAAGAAGCTAGCCCCAAAAATGAGCTCTCTAGCTCTATTTATAGTTTTTGACTAGCTTTGGCCCTGTCTAGACCTAGTGTCTGGCCTAGTTAAAAATTAGGTTCCAGGGCTTATTTGAGGGCTCAAACCAGGTCTAAAAAATATAAAAATTGGTAGGCAATTACTTCTAAGGCTCCTCAAGCTCGAGGACTCCTCGGCTTGTACAAAATGGAGCTACAAAAAAGTGAAACGGTATTTACAAGGGTTTCTAGTGATAAGAATCACTTTTAAAATGATGTAAGGTTTGGAAAAATTTAATGGTTTGCCTTAGTGCTAGATCTGCATGCATGCCCGTACTTGCTTCTTCCCATTGATGGCAACAGACCTTCTTCTTCTTCTTCTATTACATAAAAGGAATGTACAAGAATGACCTTAAAAACAAGAATACAACAAGTGCAATATATAAAGATCAGTACATAAGGAAAAACCTACTGTCTACGAATGAGTGAGCTGGCAAGGAACAAATGTGCCATCACTCTCGGTAGATAAATCTAATAAAGCTCAATGAAGTACACCTGACATATACCGGCATGACCACTACACATGTCAGAGAAACGAAAAACTGGTACATGTCATCCTCGATCATCACATGTTGAGCTTGATATCTCAACAGAGGATGCCAAACATATTCTTGGCATGCGCATTTCTCCCATAGTTACTTTGGCCATATTGGCCTTTCGTGGGAAACTTCTTTGTATATGTTCTTTAATAAAACATATAGTGGCCTGGTCAGTGACAAACTGTAAGTTTGGCCGCATTTGTAAGACCTAAGAAGTCTGTCTTCGTATTCCCTGTGTACTGTGTTTTTTTGCATATTTTTGTAGCCTCTGTGCGGAGTACATTGTGTGGCCTTAGGAGTTCGGTTCTCTACTCCGAGGATATCATCGTGGAGCTCTCAAGAAGGAGAGCGCATTATGGTGCATTGCTATCGAATTACTTCACCTTGGACAATCTCTCGGGAGATGTTCTTAATCGCACTCAAGAAAAAAGCCTTGTATTGTGATGGTCTGCCCTTGTCTTGGAGCCAGTGGGTGAGGATATTGATGAATGGTCACCCTGACATCTAAAACATGGTCCTCTAGGGGCTTGTGGTCTTGTTTGTCTCAATTGGGGTCTAGGGTTAGGATTTGTATACATGACATTGAAGTATTTTGGCTCCCAATTTGGTTCCATAGGTAGTGCCTCACATTGATACAGATAAGTCTCACTATGCTCGAGTGACTCTATGTAATAAGCTCGTGGACTATCTTCATGGGTGTAGTCAGAAATTTGAGCATGAGGGTCATTTTTTGAGACTAAAGGGGTCATCGGCACCAATGCTCTATTAGGGTTCTCCTCTTTCATTGCATACTTAAATAGAGTCACATTGGCAAGAGGTAGTGGTTGGTTTCCTAGGATCAATTGTGGCCTTTATGGTGCCTGATATTGCTATTGGTATTGAGGTTGATATTGCTATTGTGGCCTATAATACAACTTTTGGTATTGGTTCTTATACCTACCCTGTTGGTAAGGTTACTGATAAGTTTTTCTGATGGCCTACCGATTGTACAGACAATCTTGAGCCATATGGTTCATGTATTTTTTTTTTTAATATAAAGAAAGTTCGGCATTAGCCTACTCTCTCGGACTTGAATTAAATAAAGAAAGAAAAGTACAAGAGAAGGGGACTAGTGCCCACGGGACCCCCCAAATCCCACAAAGTAGGGGAAGCTTTTACAGAGCTTAGATGGCATTACAAAGAAGGTTAATCACCCTCATGAGGGGCCCACTTGGATTTAAGCTTGTTATTGATCAAAAGGAGAACTTGATGATGCCTGAAGGGGAGCGGGATTTCTTACAGTTAACAATCCTTTTGCCAAGGAGGAACCACGATTTCTCAATTGACCACTCCTTGGGGGAGTCACCGAAGTTGAGAGCACATCTTTCCCGCCAGATTTTCCATGGGACCTCCCCTATGATGGCGTTCCAGAGAGTCTAGGAGCAGCCGATCGCTTCTCCCAGCATGGCTTGTTGCCAACTGAGATGTTTCTGAAGTCTAATTTTCTTTCCAACCGTCTGCCAGAGTCTGTTGGAATTGGGGCAGGTAAAGAAGATGTGTGGAACATCTTCGATAGACCGGTAGCAGCGTTTGCACTAGGGAGGAATCCCACAAAGTTTGCTAGCCTTAAGGTTGGTCCAGATTCCATGATGAAGAATTTTCCATAAGAGGACAGACTTTTTGATTTCTATGAGGGGGTGCCAGATAGCCATGAACTTCGTGTCCCACAGAAGCCGCGTCATGACAGGCACCACTTCTTGTTGAGGTTAACCTGATACTCAATCGTTTCTTTGATGTTCGGGATTAGGCTATTCCCATTGTGCCATTTGAGACCACACGAGCTCGATGTGTCGTGTCCCATGAGAAGGTGAGTTTTGTGTCGATCCCAGGTGAGACATCTGCTTTGCAAAGTGTTCCATTCTTCATGTATTTTTTGTCAATAATGCAATATGGAGCATTCAGTTCTCTCACATTCTAGTTTTGCATTGGGCATACATTAGAAATGTGGTTGCCTCCACAAGTATAACATTGCTTCAATGAGGTGACCCTTGGTGTTTGTCTATTTTTGAACTCCTAGCTTTTTGGCAACCTGCTCAACTAGCTCATCTATTCAAGTGTAGGGTTTGGAAGTATGAATAGTAGAACTATTAGACTCCTTATAGAGTTTGGAAAATTCTAACTCCTTGCCCAAGTTGTCTTCTATGTCAATACACATTCTCAAGCATTGATCTAGTGTGATTGGCTCCTTGAGATATACATATGATCTAAGTTTCTTGCTTAGAAGTCCATCTAAAAAATCAAGGAAACTTGTTTTGCTTGTGTAGGTAATTCAGGTGTGGGACATCTTTCCACATATTATTTAAATCTACGTTCGGCTAGCTGAACTGTTTCTTGGGGTGTCTGCTTGAAGATGTGGATCAAGGATGATGTGTTATAGCTCCAAAGATGTGTATGACACTTTCCTACCTCTTTTTAGAGGTGGACAGTCTAGTGTTGGTCCAAATGAGGCAATTTCTTAGCCTTTATAGGTTCTACATGATGATGCATATCATTCCATTTCTGATGCAGATTTACATGATGCACTTGTTGATGAGAGTTTTCATATAGAGGAGGCAAAAACTATGCCTAAATGGTTGATGCACACTTTATGAGATAGCAAATTAGATGCACCTCTGTCATATTGTATTTGTTCAGGCTCCCATAGTGCTTCTTTTGCATCAGATTGCTATGCTATGACTACCTCTAGTCTTTGTGATGAGAATGAGCCTATTTCGTTTGATGAAGCACAAAATTTAGAAAATTGGATGGCTGCTATGCAATCAAAATATGATGTTATTATGAAAAATGGTACTTAAAATTTATGTGACTTGCCTCTTGGCAAGAAAAGCATTGACACTAAGTGGGTATACAAGTTGAAATGTGAGTGTGATGGAATAGTTGATAGGTATAAGGCTAAGCTTGTTACAAAAGGTTATGCTCAAGAAAGAGGAATTGATTTTGATGAGACCCTTGCTCCTACATGTTGAATGACTACTGTTCATAGCTTCTATGCACTTCGAGCTCATCATGGTTGGAATGTACATCAGTTGGACATTAAAACTACATTTTTGAATGGTGACTTGCATGAAGAAGTGTATGTTTTTCAGTCCTATGATTTTGTGTAGAAAGGGCATGAAAACAAAGTGTGTAAGTTTAAAAAGGCATTATATGGTTTGAAGCAAGCACCACATGCTTGGTATGAAAAGATTCATGCCTACTTGATTGCACATGGTTTTGAGAACAATCCAACTGAGAGCACCTTATATGTTAAGCGTGCAAATGATGTGCTTCACATCATTTTTGTCTATGTTGATGACATGCTGCTCATTGGTCCTAATGAGAAGCATATTGCTGGTTTTGTGTAGAAAGGGCATGAAAACAAAGTGTGTAGGTTGAAAAAGGCATTATATGGTTTGAAGCAAGCACCACATGCTTGGTATGAAAAGATGCACGCCTACTTGATTGCACATGGTGTTGCAGAGCTAAAGAAAGCACAAGGCAGAGAAAAAGACGGGCCCCAAAATTTTTCCAATTTGGACATCATATTTTTGTATCATAATCATTCTTGTAATATATTTTCCGTTGTAAAGGCACTAGAGGATTCCTCTAGATGCATCCCCATAGAAGATTAGAAGCTTACCCATGTAAAATAGTAGGAAATTAGTCTTTTAGTGAATAAAGTGCTGGTCTCTTGTGTGAAAGGACCATTTTTAGGGCACTAGTATATAAGTCAAATGTGACTCTTTGTAAAAGACTTTTTTGCCATTGTGAGAATAGAGAGCACAGAAATTCGAATTTGTGTCTTCCTCACTCCATATCTTCTTCTCTGTGAGCTTGTATGCAGGTGTATTGCTTGGAAAGAGTGCTTGTGAGTGTTGTCTATCCATGAAATTGTTTATTTGCTGTAGGTAAGGTGTGTGCGAAGTGTAGGAAGTGCTGAAGTGTAGGAAAGTATTCCCGCGACTCAGTATTTTGCTCATAATTTGAAGTAGGAGTGTCGGAATTGGGTGAAACCACTGCCATTGGATGCGTCTTCTCGAGGGCTTTGAAACGCATATGCTATTCGCTATATTTGGAGCTCGGAGCTGGGAGAAAAGTCCAAAATACTGACGACTGCTGCACCAAGTATCGTTTCGCCATGACCAACAGTTGAAGCTAGTTTGGATAAGTCTTTGCCTCATTTACACTCTTTGGGAAGTTCATTTGCATTGATCATCACATGATTGCATGTCCTCATACACTCGGCTAGGTTTGTATACTCTTTGGATTGATAATCAAAAGCGTGTATCCCCACTATATGCACTTGTGAGGGGATTGAGGTATAGTTTCTTTCTCTGCAAGTCCCTAAGTTGGTGCTTAGGTCAACACACTTTTTGGCGCCGTTGCCGGGGAGTGACGAATCAAACCGAGGCATTCGCGTGATGGTAAGTAGCTTTTTTGCATAGAAGTAAGTGGAGGAGTGGAAATTTTCTCTTCTTTGGTAAGTCATTTTCAGTCGCACTTGCTACTTCTCATTCTTGGAGTGTGTGTAGTGAGTTGTTAGTTTAGGGAAGTGAGTAGTAGGAGGAGAGTAGGAGTAGTTAGAGAGTAGACCAAGTCATTAGGGTAGAGTTTAGTTTTGTTCAGAAAAGTTTCTTTTTTGTAAGCAAGAAAATCCCAACTATAAAAGCCAAAAAAATTCATTTTGCAAGTTACTTGTGTTCTGAGCAAGTATCGTGAGAGAGACTGTCGAGTATCGTGAGTGCTGTGGCAGAGATCGTGGACAAGGAACTGAGCAATCTGGGGTTGCATAGAGCAAGGGGTAGTGAGAAAGCAGTGGGATCAACTACCAAGGTGAGCTAACCCACCATTTTGATCAAAATTTCTCTGCAAATCAAGTTAGGAAGGAAAAACGATCTGCGTCAGGTATCGTCTGAGATCTACAGGGGGTAAAAGGAGTGCTTTGCTTGATACAGAGAGTGAGGAGAGAGGAGAAGTACTAGTAAAACAATTGCTTTGAACCAAAACTTAAAAAACAATTCTCAAAATTTGTCTAAGGGTCAAGTATCGTTTTGCTCCCGCGGTCGAGTATCGCGATACTTAGCAAGTATCGTGACCTCCTGTGGTCGAGTATCGCGATATTTCCCGTCGATCGTGTATCGTTTCATACCGATTGCGATACTTGGTCAGAGATCGTTTTGCCAGCGATCGTCGATCGTGTATCGTTGATCGTGTATCGTTTCGTGCCGGTCGCGATACTTGAGAAGTATCGTTTGGTCAAAGATCGCGATACCTAACAAGTATCGTGTATCGTTTTGCCAGCGATCGTTTGTGAGAGATCGTGTATCGTTTAGCTTAAGTATCGTGTATCGCCTGGACTTCAGAGATCGCGATACTTGCTAAAGATCGCGTATCGTTTTATTCAGGTATCGTGTATCGTCTGGTCTTCAGAGATCGCGATACTTGTTGTCGATCGTGTATCGTATGTGCCCAGTATCGTTTGTCCAAAGTATCGTGATAGTCAAGTATCGTGAGAGATCACGTATCGTTTGGGTAAAGTATCGTGTATCGCTTCTCGGAGATCGCGATACTTACCACATATCGTGTATCGTCGATCATTCCACTTCAGAGATCGTGTATCGCCTGTGCCCAAATATCGTGTATCGGTTTCTTCCAAGTATCGGTATCGTGTCACTCAAGCGATCGGTATCGTTTATCAGATATCGCGATATTTATCAGGGATCGTGTATCGTCTAAACCCAGAGATCGTGTATCGTGGAATTTTTGGAGACAAGTATCGTGGTCGGGAAAAACTTCTTCTTCAGTCATTTTTTTCTCTCAGCCAAAGTCTTCTGGAAATTTTTGACCTGTAGTTAAGAGTGCCAAAGGCCCAAGGGTAATAAAGACTGATCAGAGTTTAGAAGTGGATGAACCTGAGATCCGGAAGAACCCTAGGAAGCCGAAGAAGTGTAATTTCTTCTGTAGGTAGTGTAGCAGAGCCAAGTAACCGTTCACATTATTCTGAGACCTCCAGTGAGTCAGAGGAAGAAATTCCCATGGCTTCAGAGGATATGCAGAACATAGTACCCATGATTGGCATGATGTCAATCATTGAGGGAGAATACAGAACCTCCTTGGAGTATGTGAACACCAACCAGAATGAGATTCCTATTTATTTGGATGGCCTAAACAGATCAGTGGCCAGGTTAAAGAAAGCTTCAGAGGCTTACATAGTGCCTAGACCAGCAGTCAAGTACTTAGGAGGATTTTACATGGACAAAAGAGATATCCAATACGTGGTCACAGAACAACCAGAAAACATTAATGAAATAGGTGAAGAAAATAATGCTTCAAACTTTAATGGAGGAGGGAATGAAGAACAAGTAACTACACCTAGAGGGAGATCTACGGTTGTTAGGATATGGAGAGGAGATCTGATTCCCCAGGATGACACCTTAATGGATGTGTATTTGACCAATGGGATGGATTATCTTCTTAGAGCACATTCTTCAATTTGGGAAGCTGCTCCTAACCCAGTCACCATCTATGAGTTACAAGATCCTAATTTCCCCACCATCATCACATATCTGGATAAGAAAAAGAGAAGATATTGGCCCTTAACAGAAGCGGAAAGAGCTGAGTTGAAATATCAGAACATCCCAGTGTTTCCCCCTAGGGACCAAGCCACTACTTCAAGAAACCCACTTGGAACATCTCAGAATGATTCATACCAACAGTCTGGCCAAACACAACAAACACAACAAACACAACAAACACAACAAACACAACAAACTCAAATTCCAGTTAGACCCCATGTCCAGTTTGCAATGCCTGCAAATAACCCTAATTACCGACCTCAACCAACTACTGACCCAAGACATGGAACTCACGCTCCAGTCAGACCGCCGGTAGTAAGAGGACCAGGCATACCAATAGGAAGACCAATTTTCCCAATAATGCCTAGACCACCTGAAGCAGGAAGAAGATTAAGGCCAATCCAAGTTGCCAAATGCATGAGAAATCACTATGATGGCTCTAGTGAACCATACAACCATATAGCTGAATTTAAACAAGTAATCAGAGCCGAACAGGTAGAAGACTTTTTGATCCAATATGAGTCCTTTGGTCTCACATTGTCAGACACTGCGTTAGCGTGGTTTCAGCCATTGGACCCTAATAATTTTCAAAACATGGAGCAAGTCTATCAAGAAATGATTGAGGAATTCACCAAGTCAGGAATTAAAAACAACTCTTCATCATTGATCCATAGCTTTAAGCAAGCCCCTACCGAATCAGTGAGATTAGCTGCAAGAAGATTCAAACAGTATGTAGACAGATGCCCAGTAGAAGAGAGACCTACCCAAAATAAGATGGTATCATTATTTTTGGAAGGATTGTTGAACGGATCTTTGAGATCATTGGTATATGTAAAAAGAGTTCAGACTTTGCAAGAATGCATGAAGGAATGCATAGATCTAGAAGACAACCTAGCAGAGGACCTGAAAATACCTCAAGGAAGCTTGAAGAGTGAAGATTCCGCCAGTAACACATCAATCCCTAAAAACAATGTAGAGGAAATAACCGATCTGGTAGCGAAGAAGTTGAACGTTCAAGGACAGAGGAACTACCCCAATAACCCTATGAGAGTACCCATGCTCCGAAGATGTATGCAGTGCGGAGGAGATCATCCTTCTCACTTGTGTACTAGGGGAGTAGTTCCACCACCTGCTTACACTTATAATAGACCCACTGTCCCAGGATCTCTACAATATTGCAGTATAGAACAAAAATATACAAATCACAGTACAGAAAATTGCCCTTACAATAGGCAGGCGAGACCAGCACAACCATACATGAGACCTTATGGATACCCTCAGAGAGATCAGGGAGGTGAAGCCATTAGATATCCTACTTATCAGCCGCAAGCACCAGTGCCACGACCATATGCATATCAGGGATACACCCAACCACAGCCAGTACTAGGACAACAACCGCCCCATCCTCAGAACGTTGTCCCAGTCAAGATTGCTCAACCTGAAGAAAACCTAGAGAGAGCAATAGTCCCAGCCACACCTTTGGTTGGTAACGAACCATATGACTTATCTTACGAACATAGTCAAGGAGCATATCCCAATTATGAAAGCTCAATGATGGAATATGGACAGCTAAATGAACCATATGCCTATGGCATGGAAGCACCAGATAGTTCATATGGATATGAGCAGGACTATGTGTCATTAATGTACACAGCTCCTAGAACAACCATACCACCCCGACCTATGAACAGACCGCCTGTACCCAGAGGACCATGTTACAGGTGTGGAGGTGATCACTACATCAGAGAATGCACATTGCCAAATCCACCACCACCACAACGAGTCTGGGAAGGCTACTGTAGTGATTGTGGTAAGGAACACCTTTTCAGAGACTGCCCCAAGAATCCCAACAAGGTGACATCTAACGTGCAAATCAATGTAATAGAAGTAATTGAATCATCAGGGAGTGATAAAGAGTACACAGTACCATTGAAAGCAATGACGAGAGCCAAAGCCAGAGAGACCCCAAATAAAACGGAAGAGGACAACCAAAATAACAGGGAGGTGAACACACCCATCCCTCAAAGAGTTGAAGACTCAGAAAAGCCGGAGAAAAGTATTGCAAGTAAAAGGTCCCAGAGATGGAAGCACCAAAGAGATAGGATAAAAGAAAAGAAGTTATTACAAAAGAAGGAAAAGGAGGAAAACAAACAAAAACCAAAGGAAGAACCAAAGAAGGAAAAAGAAATTAAAAATGAAAAGTATCAGAAAGAAGAGGTTGGATCAGTCTTAGCAGATCCTATGCCTGAAGAATTAGCCATGTGGATTCAGGCATACAAGGCACGAGTAAGAGCAGGACCTACCATAGAACAACATGAGAGGGAATATCCGAGAGGCGACTTAGAAAAAGAAAGACTGGAGATCTGCAAGAAATTGATAGAAGTTGCACAACAGACCTTAGAAAAACCTGCATCGCCTTTACCCAATACCCGAATTTCTGAAGGAAAATTCCAAGAGTGTGTAAACACTCATGAAAAGCCTGACGTGAGTAGAACACAGAATGACGAATGTGGTATTGAGAGAAGGGAAGGATCCATAGTTCCCGAAGTGGAAGGAGAATGGACTAAGGATCTATGGGAACGAGTTCAAGAGGACAAATGGAAGAAAGTGGAAGGAATGGAACCACCCTTCGAAGAATTAGAAGCAGAAAACGAAATAGAGGGTTCAATACCTGAACTAAATTCAGAAGAAGTTTTTCCAATGGATGCAAGTAACCAAGGAGAGGAAGATGTAAATGAACTGCCCAATTACACAGGGGAGTACGAACACAATTCAGAATTATATCGCATTCCCTCAATAAGGAAACGAGAAACAAACCCATCAGTTCAAACATCTGAGATCATACAACGCCTTAGAGAGGTAAAAATCCCTTATACCCTAACATTCGAAGAACTGTTAAAGGTAAAACCACATTTGAAGGAAAAATTAATCGATCAATGGGAAGTCAAGGAGGAAACGAAAGAGATAGCAGACGAAGTAAACACAGTGAGAATTCCAGTGGATAAAGTAGAAGACTTTAGTGAGGGAGATGAAGGAAATACCTGCCTTCCAATTACTTATATGGGATACACTACTAAAGCCATTTTAGATTCGGGAGCTGGTGTTGGTATTGCTACCAAAGAAATTTGGGAGAAATGGGGAAAACCAGCGTTAAGACCAACACGCATGAAAATACAAATGGCAGATGGACATACAGAAAGACCCTTAGGATTGTTGGAGCGAGTAGTCTTCACTACATGTGGAGTGGAATTCGAACACACTTTAGCAATATGTCACTTCGAAAGACCAAGCAATTATGAAATGATCTTGGGAAGGCCTTTCATGAGACAGTTAAAGGTCGTGCAAGATTGGGGAAAAGATGCGGTATACCTACAACACGCAGGAACCACCACTAGAATAAACCTACATACGTACACTTATCAAGATGTTCCACCTCTACAATGGAATCAAATTCATAAGGAGGAGGACGATCAATCAATTCATAGTCGAGGTTCTAGTGATCAATCTTGGATGAACGAGGACACTCATCTATGGATATGCCAAACTGCAAAGAAGGAAGAGGAGAGAAGAAAAGGATGGCAGCAGAAACAAGGAATAGTGAGGTCTGTACAAGATCCAGCTTACATGCCACAAGTGTTTCCGGATGAAGAGTTCGAACCTCATGGTTGGATGGAAATTTTAGCAACCCTCGATGTCTGTGTAAACGAAGAAGTAGTGACCATGAACGAATGTATCGATGAGGAGGGATATGATGTGAGCGTGTATGTGGTAGTCCTTCAGGAGGCGGAAGAAGGAGAAGTGATAGAGAAAGAATGGAAGGAGGACTATGAGAGCATTGAAATGGAGCCAGAACCAATGGAACCTGAGGATGAAGATAAAAAAGTAAACATCACAGCTAAAGAAACCTATAAAGAACCTCCACAGAAAGAAGAGCTGGAGTTATATAAAGAGTCAGAGAGTGAAGAAAACAGACCACAAGATCAGTTTGAAGTGCCAGCTCACTTCAAGAAATATAAAGTAGAAGAGAGGAAAATTGCTATTCAAATGCCTAAAAGAGAGGCCCAGCCAGGAATAGCTTATGACAATAAAGAACAAACCAAGAAGATAGTAGTAACTGTAGAAGAAGGAGAACAACGATGTACTTTCATAGGACAGGATGTCTCATTAGAGGAAGAACAAGAGTTAATTTGTCTCATAAGAGAATACCGGGATGTCTTTGCTTGGACCTATAAGGACTTGAAAGGTGTAGATCCATCTATATGTGCGCATAGAATTCCCATGACATCCGAAGCCAAACCTTCTAAACAAAGACCATATACTTACAATGATGTGTATTCAGCCAAAATAAAGGAAGAAATAGACAAATTACTAGATGCTGGATTCATATACGAAATTGAGCACACGGAATGGGTGTCACCTTTGGTGGTAGTACCGAAAAAGAATGGAAAGTTAAGAGTGTGCATCAAGTTGAAGAAAGTAAATGCCGCAACAATAAGGGATAGTTATCCTTTACCAATCACAGATCATCTCTTGGAAAGAGTAGCAGGGAAGGAAGTCTATAGCTTTCTGGATGGCTTTTCAGGGTATAATCAGGTAGCTATTGCTCCTGAGGACCAACATAAAACAGCATTTGCAACTGAATGGGGAGTATACGCCTTTAGAGTCATGCCTTTTGGTCTGACTAATGCCCTTGCTACCTTCCAAAGATTGATGTGTCATGTATTCAAAGAATTCTTAAGAAAAAGTATGGAGGTATACGTGGATGATCTTTGTACTTATTCAGCTATACGATCAGAGCACATACCAGAACTAGAGAAGATATTTGCCAAATGTAGACAATACCGAGTATGCCTCAACCCAGAAAAATGTGTCTTCATGGTTAGACAAGGGAAAATATTAGGACATATTGTCTCTAAAAACGGAATTTCAACTGATGAAGACAAAATCAAGGTAATTCTGGATTTACCAAGACCTAAGACTGCTAAAGAAGTTCAAGCATTTATGGGACATTGTGGATACTATCGAAGATTTATACATATGTACGCCATAATTGCTAGACCTCTTTATGCATTATTGACTTTATTTGATTGGACCGAAGAATGCGAAAAAGCCTTCAATGAGTTAAAGAATCGATTGAGTTCAGCACCAATCCTTAGAGTCCCCTAACTGGAATAAGCCGTTTCACATTCATGTGGATGCATCCAAGTTTGCCATTGGTTGCATCTTAGCTCAACCTGCCGATACAGGAAAATTAGACCACCCTATAGCCTATGCTAGTAGACAATTAAATCAAGCAGAACGCAATTATACCACCACGGAAAGAGAAGGCCTAGGGATGGTGTACGCAGTTAAAAAGTTCAGACATTACCTGTTGGCAAACAAATTCAAATTCTTCATTGATCATCAAGCCCTATTGTACCTAGTCAACAAGCCTTGTAATACAGGAAGACTAGTACGATGGTTTTTACTGCTAATGGAGTTTGATTTTGAGGTAGTAGTCAAGAAAGGAAATACCCACATAAGAGCAGACCACTTATCAAGAATGACCCATGGAGAACCACCCATAGGAGTACCAGATGATCTGCCAGATACGTACCTTTTTAACCTGGAAGTATGTCCTCAATGGGTAGAGAAGTTGATCCCTATACTTACACATGGACCTAAAGATGGGATCACGCAAAACCAAACCCAAGACCTCTGGAAGACTAAAAACCTTCACATCATTGCGGGAAGTTTGTATCACCAGGATTCAAGCGGATTGTTAATGAGATGCGTGGAAGAAGAGGAACAAGAAATGTGGCTTCAGAAAGCACATGTAAACCAATGGAAAACTCATTTGAATGCAAATGGAACGTGGCAAACACTCAAGAGATTTGGCATATATTGGCCAACCATGCAAAGAGACTCACATAACTATGTATCAGCATGCCAAATCTGTCAAGAACAAAATCCAGAAGAGAACTCTACCTTATGCTATTCTACAATAGCACCAAGATGGAGCATGCCTCTGGTAAAGTTCTTAAAAACTCAGGAATACCCCGAAGGAGCCACTATGGCAAGGAAACGTGCACTGGTAGAACAAAGTAAGGATTATGCCATTATAGGAAAACAACTTTTTAAACGAGGGAAAGATAACCAGTTAAGAATGTGCATTCACGAAAATGAATATCTTTCTGTTTTAGAGATGGCACATACAGGAGCTGCAGGAGGGCACTTCTCTACAGATAAAACAGCAAAAATGATCCTCTTTGCTGGAATGTGGTGGCCAACTCTACACCAAGATGCCGTAACATATGTACAACGGTGTGATACTTATCAACGAACGAAATATCCAATTAGAAGAGATGAGACGCCACTTAGACCCATGATGAGTGCCAGAGCTTTCATGAAATGGGGGATAGACTTCATAGGACCTATTAGCCCACCAGCAAAAGGATCCCATGCCGAGTATATAATTGTAGCCACAGACTATCTAACCAAATGGGTTGAAGCAAAAGCAACCACGAAAAATGACGCAAGAACCACAGCCAAGTTTCTCTTTGAGAACATTTTCACTAGATTTGGACTACCAATAGAAATTGTGAGTGATAGAGGTACGCACTTTGTGAATGAAGTTATAGAAGCTTTATTGAATGAATTCTCAGTAATTCATAAGAAATCAGCTCCTTATCACCCACAAGCCAATGGACAAGCCGAAAGTTCTAATAAAATCTTGTGTACAGTTCTCACCAAAATTGTTAACAATGGAAGGTCAGATTGGGATAAGCAGTTACATCATGCTTTATGGGCATTTCGAGTAGCCTATAAAACCGCCATAGGCACTACTCCTTTTAACTTAGTGTATGGACAAAATGCTATTTTGCCAATTGATTTCTTAATTCCCACTCTGAGAGTAGCAACTACTTACGAGTGGACAGGACATGAACTATCAACTCAATTGGACCAAATAGAAAAGCTTCATGAAACTAGGCTACAAGCAGTAGCAGGCATTTATGTTGCTAAACGACGACAGAAAGCCTACTTTGATGCGCACATTAAGGACAAAAATTTGAAGGAAGGAGATTTAGTTTTGGTATATACCTTGAAACAACATGCTAAGAAGTTGCAGAAGAGAGGATATGGTCCATTAATCATTAATCGTATATCAACAAGTGGAGCAATCAACTTAGCAACCTTGGATGGGAATATATTACCAAACTATATCAGTGGATGTAGAGTAAAAAAATATCTAGAACCATTGACTGAAGAAACAATGTCTCGATTAATCAAAGGCAAGAATAGACGCATAGAAGAGGAAAGAATACGAGAAGAAGCGAGACAGGAAGCATTGGAAAGAATAAAGAAACGGAAAGAGTGGATGAGAGAGAGAGATGAGAGATATCGATTAGGAGAGGAACTCATCCCTATGGCTAATTTTAGAGCCACCCAAAATCTAAAATCACAGAAAACCCAACCATATTTAAATCTGGGAGCAGGTAGAACGGAGTACCACTTAGTGGATGCTCTCATCGACACAGGAGCTGTTGTAAGCTGTATCAAACTTTCTTTGACCCAAAAATTCCAGGAGGAAGTACGCCCATCGATGGCACAGCTGATAGGAATAGGAGGAACGATTACTCAATGCATAGGTGAGATCACCTTACCTCTGCATCTTGGCAACAACACCATGGAACAAAAGCTATTAGTGTGTCATGATCAAGATTTACTTGAGGAGGTAGTGTTAGGTCAAGACTGGATTTACGAATATGAGGTGACCGTTCAATTGGCTTTAGGATACATCTCAGCCAGGATAGGACATCGGGAAGTATTCATTTTGCTAGAAGAACGACCAATCAACTCTGTGAGCATAGAGCAAAAAGTTCATCCCAATGAACAAAGTCATGAATGTATATTCACTAGCACTATAGAAACACCTTCGTCAAGTACTATATGTGCGGACACATTGAATTCTGATTGCATACAATATTCTAGTCTAGAAAGTCATGAGAGTGTCAATCTATCTGAAACCAACCTCAGTGAAGCACCATGCCAAAGAGAGACTAGTACTCTGAGTAATTCAAAATCGGTACCTATTAAAATATACCCTATTCCATACTCTAACCAAGCTTGGATAAGGAGAGATCAAGTGAAGGAATATCTTCGACGACAAAAGCACACCCGACATCAGAACAAACAATCAAGTGAGAAAACAAATCAGTCGGAACAACGAAGTCATCAACGAATTGCTACAATATGGATCCCAAAGAAAGTAGTTGCCGCTCAACAGGATCGTTCGCAAATATGGGTTCCTAAGTCTTGCGTTCCAAGGAAACTAAACCGAAAGGATGATCCTCGGCACAAGACAAACCAATATGGTCCGCAAGCAAAACAGCCACAAAAAAGGAGTTACTGGAGAAAGAAGGAGTCTGTAATGGCAACCCGAGCCATTCCGAGAATTACAAATCAGATAAAGCAGACATACAACAAGAAAAGAACCACATTCATCGGAATTAGGCAACGTACAACAAAGCCCAGCAAAATGAAGCAGATTTGGTTACCGAAAGACAAGACAGAATGCATACATCAACCAACTACTTCCAGATGCACACATATGGAGTTATCAATACCCAAAGTATGCATGATAGGGCCACATTACAAGGCCAAGCATTTGGCACACCCTTCTTCTATTCCAGGATAGTCAAGCACATTTTCCTCTTGGGAAATAGGAGAGCACTGGTACATTAAGAAAATACTCCAAAAAAGTTTTAATAACCGCTTCGGCTATAGACTAACTTTTCTGTTTTCTTTTTTTAGATGAAAGTATAAAAATACATAAATATGTGAAAAATCCAGGTATTACCTTTCTCACACCCACGGGAAAGGGACGACACCATTCACTCGGAGCAATATCGAGCTTATCACAAATAGACAAAGGAGGATTTATGATAAGATATGGCAACTAATTCATGCTCTACATTGAGTGCAGATGGCATCTACTAGTTCTGAAGCTACCCAAGTGGAAGAGGTCCAGCTTTTCCCACTCGAGTCCATTACAAAAGCAAGAGGTCACTGGTTTCAGGATGATCAACCAGTGGCAGAGCTCATCTTCATGGCAACAATCAAAATTATGGATACAGATCATTACTTTCCAATCATGTCACAGGATTTCAAGACAATAATACAAGGATTACCTCATATTGAAGATGTATGGACACAAGCGGGCCTAGAGGCATTTCTCAAATTGCCTATATATGTTCCAGATTTTCAGAGATGTGCACAGGTAATGAATACCATGCAGCCTGCAGCTACAAAAATGTCAGTTCCAGAAGCACGAGTATTGGATAAAGTCGGAATTTGGAAGACCATTCAATTCACACATGAGTTGATCAATAAAGCTTTTGGATGGAATCAAGCAGGAATTACTAGTGTCAAAGAGGAATGTCATGACCCGAAGAAGAGGTCCTTCCTGGAGATTAACAGAATAGACATTGAAGATGCTGTCCGTCTGGTGCATCAACATTTCTGCTTCCCCAGTATGCACAGATACACGGCTCCACAAAAGATTGTAGTACAACTATTATCACATGCCATGCGACAAATAGGAAACAAAATTAATTTAACAGGGTATGTCCAAGAAAGGCTCTTTGAAGCCCAGAAGAAATGGGGCCAGAAGAAGTTTTTGAATGGCAGTTCTGCATTAACATTATTGATATATGAAGCTCTCGAGATGAAAAATTGCTTAAGGGAGATGCCGACCTCAGAAGGGTTCGCCAAATACGCTAAATCTGCTACGGTCCCTAAGAAAAAGAAAGCAGTTGTGTTGGTTGAGGAAGCTGGAACAAGCAAACAAAAACCCATGAGGGGTACAAAGCGTTTACGGGAGGAGGAAGCCCAAGCTACACCACAATCAAAGAGAACTCATCTCTTACCGAAGATAACGACAGCTCAAACGCCTATTACAAAGGGAGATCTTTTCGCTGCCCTCGAAGAAACACATCAGTACATGCAAGGGCAAGTGAACTTAAACATTCAAGGTCATCATTATAGACAGGCAAGTCAAGAGAAACAACAACGGAATCCAGAGAAGACACCAAAACAGGCTGGAAGATACAAAGAACTAGGGATCGATGATTCCCGTACAAATACGGACTCCAGCCCTGAAAAAGATACCTTGGATACTGATATACGGACAGAAACACAAGAAGATGAATGGAATGAGATCGATCAAGTGGAAGTGACGCCAAGAACTCATAAAGAAAAGGAACAGAATGTAGAAGATCCCGTGGAACCGGAGCATGTAATTCAGTTAAATGACACTACAAAGATCAGCATCAAGGAAGATACAACCAGCGTTACACAGGTAAAACCACCTATCAAAGAGGAAGTACAAACTCCAGGAAACGTGAATTCGGAAGAGCTCCATACTAAAGAACCAATTGTAATTGAGGTACAGGATGACACACCTCAAGGAAATAAAGACGACATGGGGGCTGAGCCAAGGATCCAGCTTCAGATTAGGCAGCCCCATGACACTACATTACACGTGGCAAGGGGCAAAGATGTCACAACCGGCGAAGAACCAAGCATTCCAAAAACATGGCTGAATGTGGACGTCACTCAGCTGAAGCCGGTAGTCAAGCAGATGATTCAGATAGCCATGGACACACAACAGCAAATGATGGAGATAGATGCGGAATATGATAAGGCTATGAGAGATAAAAGTCAATTCCAGCTCATGAGTGAACAACTGTCATCACAGCTCATTCAGGCACAAAAGGAGATAACGGCCAAAAGCGCTGAGTTACTCGAAGCCAAAACTCAATATGAATCATTAATTACTCAGCATCACCAACTCCAAGCACAGCTCGCAAATTTACAGAGATTATATGATGCAAGCGAAGCTGATAAAGAGAGAATGAGAGCTAGAAGTACGTTGCTCGAGACACAGCTAAAAGTATATATGGAAGAAAATGACACGTTACGAAGCAGGAACAAAAAATTAATGAAGTCATTATTATATGATCAACCGATCGAGCAAGAGGAATCCTCAGAAATAAAAGAAAAAGACTTAAGAGATCAGATTGCACAATATGCAGATTTGTTGAGACAAGAACGTGCAGTGAGAGAAGAATTATAACGGACACACAGCCACGAGACCAATGAATTAAAAAAGCAGCTACATACAGCACATGGAAAACTCGCAACAAGCTACAGTGAAAACATGGATAATGTGGCTGAAATCGGAAATGAATTACTTGCCGCAAAAGACGCACTCAGGGTAGCCATGCAAGAAGTAAAAGAGAAAGATGAATGCATAGCACAATTACAGACTCAAATAAAAGAGAAAGCACCGATCGGGACACCAGTAGAGCCAATAAAGAAAAATCCTACTGACAAGGTAGAGGTACGTCCTCTGTCCCCCCCGATCTATAATTCTCCAATACATGAGCAGATGGCGGATATACATGATGATCACCCGATGCCATACACTGCAGAAATAAGTCAGAAGGAACGGGAACTAGTGGTGTCCCGATTGACGGAGAATTTTGAAAATGAAGTCATCAAGGTAATGAAAGAGGCCAAGATCAAAGGTAAAGACCTGGACAAGATCATGAAGCCATTTAATATTCCATACGGACTCTTGAAAGAGAAAACAAGACGTTATATACAGAAGATTACACAGAAGAGTCCAGATGAGCAGCTGAATTTCAAACACGACACGTTCACATACACTCAAGCAGAGTTTGAAGCTGCACAACCCGTGTGGCGACGGAAATTTTTGGAGAAACATCCCACACTACGGGTGCATTGGCAAGCAGCGCCATATGCATTCTAGGTAAACCCTTCATTTTGTCCAATACCACGCAGAAGGGATACCAGGGAATTTTTGGATTTGCAAAGAAGCGGCACTATAAATAAGCAGTGGCTCAACTATCCTATGCTTTCGAGACCGCCACATAACTACCTGCCAACAGAGGATTATATGGTCAAAACCATCGAATATTGGCTACAGAATTATGCGACAGTACCCGACTTAACTGTCAAAATGACCAACAAAATACTTAGCATGATCCTTACAGTTTTGAAGGTATTCAAGCATGCGGCCTACACCTTTTTGAACTTCATAGGTATTAATCAGGGCACGGAAATCCTCATTTTTTATCTATCAGTTATGCCTAGCAGACCAACAATAATGGCGTATTATTCCAGATTAATGTTCTTGCCAAGTGTATATATGCAGACTTTTGAAGAAGCCTTCTTTACCGGATTTTTTGAGATTGACTCCGACGCAACACCCATCTCTGCACAGAGCCCCGCAGGGGCACACACACCAAGGAAAGGATGCAACCCACATGGGTGCTTCAACCTCTTGATCTGTTGGAAGGTCCAGATCGAAGACTGAAGCACCACATCTCCAACCTTCCACTGATGGCGTGCGTGGCAACCAGAATTACGATGGCAACCTAGAAGTAATAATCCTATAGGTGAATTAGACTGCGAAATATCAGGTAGTCAGTCAAACTTCAGGGGTTGCGGGCGAGCAAAAGAGAAGAATGTAAAACAAGGATTAAGAAGAGGCCGTCAAAACTGAACACCTGTTTTATAAACAGGTAACAATGAGCAAAGGTTGCGTGCAGAGAACAAACTGAGGACAAGAAGCAAAGCCTGTCAAGGGACGACAGAGACGAAGAGGGGGAGAGTGTTGTAGAGCTAAAGAAAGCACAAGGCAGAGAAAAAGACGGGCCCCAAAATTTTTCCAATTTGGACATCATATTTTTGTATCATAATCATTCTTGTAATATATTTTCCGTTGTAAAGGCACTAGAGGATTCCTCTAGATGCATCCCCATAGAAGATTAGAAGCTTACCCATGTAAAATAGTAGGAAATTAGTCTTTTAGTGAATAAAGTGCCGGTCTCTTGTGTGAAAGGACCATTTTTAGGGCACTAGTATATAAGTCAAATGTGACTCTTTGTAAAAGACTTTTTTGCCATTGTGAGAATAGAGAGCACAGAAATTCGAATTTGTGTCTTCCTCACTCCATATCTTCTTCTCTGTGAGCTTGTATGCAGGTGTATTGCTTGGAAAGAGTGCTTGTGAGTGTTGTCTATCCATGAAAGTGTTTATTTGCTGTAGGTAAGGTGTGTGCGAAGTGTAGGAAGTGCTGAAGTGTAGGAAAGTATTCCCACGACTCAGTATTTTGCTCATAACTTGAAGTAGGAGCGTCCGAATTGGGTGAAATCACTGCCATTGGATGCGTCTTCTCGAGGGCTTCGAAACGCATATGCTATTCGCTATATTTGGAGCTCGGAGCTGGGAGAAAAGTCCAAAATACTGACGGCTGTTGCACCAAGTATCGTTTCGCCATGACCAACAGTTGAAGCTAGTTTGGATAAGTCTTTGCCTCATTTACACTCTTTGGGAAGTTCATTTGCATTGATCATCACATGATTGCATGTCCTCATACACTCGGCTAGGTTTGTATACTCTTTGGATTGATAATTAAAAGCGTGTATCCCCACTATATGCACTTGTGAGGGGATTGAGGTATAGTCTCTTTCTCTGCAAGTCCCTAAGTTGGTGCTTAGGTCAACACATGGTTTCGAGAACAATCCAACTGAGAGTGCCTTATATGTTAAGAGTGCAAATGATATGATTCGCATCATTGTTGTCTATGTTGATGACATGCTGCTCATTGATCCTAATGAGAAGCATATTGCTGATTTTAAGGCTGATTTGCATGCCTCATTTGAGATGTCTAATTTTGGGCATTTTCATCATTATTTGGGCATTCAATTTATGCAAGTTGATGGTGGAATATGTTTGCATCAAATAAAATATATTGACACATTATTGCAATGTTTTGGCCTTGAAGAATGCAAGCCTAACTTCACTAATTTGGAAACAAGTTTACGATAGATTCTTCATGATGTTGGAGATGTATTTGATGACTTCTCTATCAACATGTTGTTGGATGCTTGATTTATTTATGCATTACTCGGCCAAATATTTAGTTTTTTTTCTCATAGATGATAAGGTTTATGTTGTGTCCCATGTGTCAAGCATTGGTAGGTGGTTAAGTGCATCTTTCACTACTTGAGTGGTACTCAACTACTTGGATTGTTTTATCCCAAGGGGGGATCATTACTGCCAAATTTATATGCTTTTTCTGACCTTCACTGCAATGGTTTCTATGAAACTCATGTGTCCACTTGTGTTTTTTGCTTCATGCTTGGTAGCTCATGCATATCTTGGTTGAGCAAGAAGCAGGCTATGGTGGAGACTTCTAGTTGTAAATCATTTCTATATCCATCCAACATGTCTATACAGAAGTTATGCTAGAAAACACAAGCCCAAAAACCAAGGAAAGAAAAGTTGACTGCTAAAAGAGAGAAGCCGATGAAACATCGTATTGAAGCTTTTGACACTTACTTAGAAGGATGGGAAGACTATTGATATATTTTAATAGTGATGTGTGTGAACAAAATTAGGACCATATGAGCACTTTTTCCCCTCTTTAGGAAGATTTTTACCCTTAGTTTTTGTATATGCATATAACCCTAATGGATCAATTATCTTTGAACATTTAGTTGGATGTACAATCATTATTGTTTTGTTCTCCAAGATTCTTCTTCTTTCTTTTGTTGCTTGTGTGCTTTCATAGTTCTTCAACTCCAACAATCAATATCAGAGAAGGTTGCTACTTTCTTTAGGGCATCATCAACAACCTTTTGGTCATAATATCAAAATCCCATGAAAATTGTGAGCATAATTGAAGTGGCATGATGGGTTCTCCTTTTCTAGAGCTTCATGGTAGAAAACTGAGCTCTAGATGCCACACACAATACTTCGCACAGGACCTGCATAATACGTCAACCTACACAGTACCTGAGAGTATGAACACATGTTTCCTAAGTTTTACAAATGCGATCAAACTTACATTCTTTGGATGATGAGAAGACTATATGTTTTGTTAAAGAACATATACAAAAGTGTTCGGTGACCATTTGGCCTTTCATATTGACATTAATGGTAACAATCTCCCACTAAATGCCAATATGGCCAAAGTGACTATGGTAGAAAAAATAAAGAATAATAAAGAATACTTGAGTGTAAGTATACAAGCTATACCTCCCACCTAATGGACATGTTACATAGTTTACAAGTAACTGTATAAGATCATGAATCAAATAACCCCCATCAAGTGACAATAGTGTCAAAAGCTATCCTATGGTAGAGATTTAGTCAAAGCATCCACAACATTATACTGAGTGTGAATCTTCTCAAGAATAACGTACTCAATGGATCATACCTCACATCAATATGCTTGGTCTATGAAGGATAGATTGTATTCTTAGCCAAAGCAATGGCACTCTAACTATCATTGAGCAAATGAGGTACATGTTGGGATAGATCCATATCACAAGCACGATGAGAAAGCCAAAATGCTTCCTTACATGCCTCACTTGCTGCAACATGCTCTACTTCTATAGTAGAAACAACTCTACATTCTTGAAGACAAGATCTCCAAGAGATAGCATCTCCAAAAAAATGAAAAATATACCCTGATGTAGACTTCTGATTTTCTACACAATCATCATAATCAAAATTTTTGTAACCAGTAATGGATGCCTTTCCTCTACCCAAACATAAAGACTTCCTTATTCTCACCTAGATATCTCAAAATCATCTTGATTGCTTCCCAATGCTTCTTGCCATGATTATACATATATATCCTCACAACTCCCACTACAAATGCAATTTCTGGTCTCGTAGCTACCATAGCATACATGAGATTACCAACAGCAGACCGATAAGGAATTTTGCTCATGAATTCCTTGTCTTTCATCCAATTTGGGGCAATCATCCTTGCTCAATTTCACATATGTGGGTAATGGTGTTCTCAATGCCTTGCCACCCTACATATTGAACCTATGAAGTAATTTGGATATGTACTCACTTTGAGACAAGTACATGCTTTTTTTACTCATATCACGAGTAATGTGCATGCCAAGTATATGTTTGGCATACCCCAAATCCTTCATATCAAATGTTTCACTCAACTTCTTTTTGAGAAACGTAAAGTCATTAAGAGGATTTCCAACCAATCAACATATCACTAACATATAGTATCAAGCATATCAAGCTACCATCTTAGCATCTCTTTGTGTAGCGAAAATGATCCTCATTGCTTCATAATGTTGGAGCAAGTCTATGACAAGCCTAAGTATTGGCTTGAGTCCCACAAAGTCATAGAAGAAGCCTTAAAATGAAGACTATGTAAAGTTCACTTGTGAACTACCTCTTGTAACTTTTGAAGACTTTACTTAATGTAAAAGTGAAAGAATCTTAAGTGGTTGAGTCCACTTGATCAAAAAGGGAAAGAGGAGCCACGAATTCGTGATTTTTGGTAGGTAGAGAATCAAATCAATCACTAATTGATTGGAGAGTGATTGAGGGAAGTTAGCCTCCCAAGCTCAACTATAAATAGATGGCAGTTTTAGTCATGGTTAGAGAGACCTATGTGAAGACCTCCAAGAGTTGAGCTTTATGCCATATCAAGGTGTGATTACAAGGCACACATATGTATCAGTAAGTCCATTGTATTGTACAATCAATATACGTTCATTTTCATGATCATTTGAGTTCATATTTCCATGTTCTTGTGAAGTCTACTACTCTGCCATATCTCTTAGTTTTCTCAGTCAGATTGCAGATATGGTTTCTCTGAGCTTGGTGCATCATTTTCAGTGATTTAACTTGGTAAAGTTAGCTCTATGAGTCTACTATATTCTCACTAGTTTTCATTTCATTTCGGTATTGCAATCTTCAGTTATGTTCAGTTGAAGTTAACACTGTCTGTTCATTTTCACTTCTCTGTCAGGTACCCGACTTTTTTACTCATCTTGTCAGAGCTGTTTCGCAGTGTGTACTTATCCAAATTCAATGATTTAAAGCTTGTTAGATTCAACTTACTATCTAGTATAACCATAAAAATTTTCATAGTAATTGAATTCTTAAATCTGGAGTTATGTTCATTTTTCTGCTCACTAGTCTCATTACTGTAGCAGCCCGTGAAAATCGGGATGATGTCATCACTTGTTAAACATCATTCTCAGTGTATGGTTCATTATTTTTTATGCTATTACTCCTGAAAGTTAGCTATTTAAGTTAACTAGACTTTCCCAAAAGTAATTAACCTAATTGCTGTTGTGCTCAGAGAATTATGCAAAACACACTGGACAGGTGTATGAACCAAAATAGCAAGTTCTTCACCTCTGAGCTAACTCCAACTTATCTGTTTTGATCTATCTTTTTGAGAGTGATCTTCCAAGGTACATAGGGTGTCTAATACATCCATTGGCAAGCTAAAAGGGCCCACCATATACTCTTGGAGTTCATTTGGCTGGTGTAGATCAAGGATTTTGCAACACCTCTTCATCTTCAAGCACATACCTATCCATCTCTTTACAGTGGTATCAGAGCAAGGTCGGACAACATGGCAGATGGATTTCCTTCATCAATCGACAAATTGGATAGAGGTAATTACTCAGCTTGGTCATTAAGGACGGAAGCTTATCTCCAAGGTAGAATTTTATATGGTTATGTGGCTGGAGATGAAGTTATGCCAAGTTTCAGGAACAAAAGTCAACCAACACAAGAAGAGCAAGAAAGATTGAGCACATGGTGCTCCAAGGATGCACTTGCAAGGTCTTATCTCCTCAACTCTATCTCAGATTTTTTGTTGCCTCACATTAGATGTTGTAAGACATCTCAGGAAGTGTGGGATGCACTTGAAGCTTTCTTCTCTTCAAGTACCAAAGCTAGGAAGCTTCAACTATGGCTGGATTTCACAACTCTCAAGAAGGCTCCCAAACAAAATGTGACTGATTTTGTCACAAAGCTCAAGGACATAGCAGATCAGTTGGGAAGCATTGGAGAGGTAATAGACCAAGAGCAAATTGTAAGGCAGGTCATCAATGGCTTGAAGGCAGATGACAAGTGGGAAATCAATGTTCAGCCTTATATACTGATAATAGAAAGTCCAAAGATAACAAAGGAAAGGCAAAGAAAGTGGATGATGAAGCAGGTACATATCAAGCTAACTATGCAGGTAGAGGAAGACATGGCAGAGATAGAGGAAGAGGAGGTAGACAAGGCAAGGGGAGATCCCAAGTCTCCAGCTCATGTTCTATTTGTGGACTAACTAATCATACAACTGAAAATTGCTTTAGGAATTCCAGGAATCAAAGAGGCAGAGGATACAATAGAGGAAGTTATGGCTACGCAAGAGGAAGGTTCAACAATTATCATGGTAGCTACAACCACTAGAATCATTCAAACTATCAAGGAGGCTACAAAGGAAGGAGAGACTACAATAACTACACAGAAGAATCAAACAAAGAGGATTCATTATTGATCATGAACATGGCTATGCCACAAGGTAAATCTGATGAGCATGTTTTCTACATAGATTCAGGTTGTTTTCAAATCATGTGGCAGGAAATGTGGCACTCCTATCAGATTTAGAAGATCCAAGGAATAAGCATGAGGTACAAACAGGAGATGACACAAAACATCCTGTGGAGAAAATAGGCAATGTCAAAGCACGTGATGGAAACATCAACCTACTCAGTAAGGTATTCTATGTCCCTACCATTACAAAGAATTTGATAAGTGTTGGGCAGATAGTAGAGAAAGGGTTGCAAGTTAGGTTCACAAAAACAGGAGCATTTGTTGAAGATCCAAGTCAAGGATTCAAAAGAATTGCAAAAGGTGAAAAGACAGGTAGATTGTTCACATTTGAATTACAAGACACTAGAAACATTGCTCTCTTTAATTATGGTAGTCATACACTCACAGAATTGGAAGTATGGCACAAAAGGTTAGCACATATTGGTGAAAGGCCATTAAAGCAAATTTGCAGGGACCAAAGTGTACTTGGACTTCCTAACTTGTCAAAACAACATATGATTTATAAGTGTAGTGCATGTCAATTTGGAAAGTCTCACAGGTTACCATTCATGAAGAAAGGTTATATACATGGAGATCTCTTCGAGTTGGTTTATACAGATGTATGGGGACCTAGCAAGGAAGCTTCAATATCTAGATCAAGGTATTATGTCTCCTTTATTGATGATTGCAGGAGATGGACTATCCTATTCTTTATGAAACACAAAGATGAAGTTTTTTCATGTTTCAAAAGATATTTGGCTCTTGTGGAGAATCAAACAGGTAAATCACTAAAAAGGCTAAGGTTAGATGGAGGGGGAGAATACTTCTCCCATGAGTTTGATTCTTTTCTTCAAGAAAGAGGAATCAAAAGAGAGGTAACTACAAGGTACACTCCTAAGCAAAATGGAGTGGCAGAAAGGAGGAATAGGACAATTGTTGAAGCTGCAAGGTCCATGTTAAATGAAAAGCATTTGCCTAATTATCTATGGGCTGAGGCTGTATCTACAGCCACTTACTTGATTAATAGATTGCCTTCAAAATACCTTGATGGGATGACTCCATATGAGGCTTGGAATGGAAGAAGACCAAGCTTAGATCATTGTAAAATTTTTGGATGTATTGCTTTTGCTCATGTTCCTTCACAGGTTAGAGGCAAGATGAATCCAAAGGCAAAAAGGTGTGTATTTATTGGATATGACAACAATCAAAAGGGTTACAGGTTATACAACCCTACCAACAAAGCATTCTTGCTAAGCAGAGATATAGTTTTTGATGAAAACAATTCATGGTATGAAGATTCATGCAGGAAGGTCAATTTACCATATGATCTTGAAGACGATTTTCCTAAGGTTGGTAGAGAACAACCAAAGATTGAAGAACAAGACACCTCGGAGGATGATGAAGAATCTCAAATGGAAAAGATCAAAGCATGGAATTCTAAAGGTAAAGCAAAATTGTAGGAACTTGGACATGAGGCAGAATCATCACATCATGGCCTAAGAAGATCTATGAGGGAAAAGAAAAAACCAGAAAGGTATGGGTTTGACACCTCATTAGTAACGAAACATTCTATCTACATAGCACAGGATATAAACCAAGAGGAGCCATCATCCTTTGAAGAGGCCAAAGCAAAATCAAAATGGAAGCATGCAATGAAGGAAGAGATTGAAGCACTTGAGGAAAATAACATTTGAGATTTTGGTGCCCAAGACTTCATCCATGAAGGTAATAGGCTCAAGATGGGTCTATAAACTCAAGAAGAATTATGATGGTTCCATTAACAGTTATAAGGCAAGGCTTGTAGCAAAAGGCTTTGCAGAAACTCAGGGAATTGATTATGAGGAGACCTTCTCTCCTGTGGCAAAGATGCCTACTATTAGGGTTTTGCTTAGTATTGCCTCTTCCAAGAATTGGAAGATACTTCAACTAGATGTAAAGAATGCATTCTTGAATGTTTGGATAACAGAAGAGGTATATATGGCACAACCACCTGGTTTTGAGAATCAAGTTTATCTTGATTATGTGTGTAAACTTAACAAATCATTGTATGGTCTCAAGCAAGCTCCAAGAGCTTGGAATTTCAGACTTGTTTCATTCTTGCAAGACAAAGGCTTTCAACCAAGCAAGGCAGATCCTTCATTCTTTATTAAAAAGAGTAATTCTCATATCATCTACCTATGTTGTTGAAGCTCAAAGTCAAGGACAAAGCACAGAAGCATATCAAAAGGTGGACACACAAGGAAAGGGAGCAAGTAGGGAGCTCCAAGAAGTGTATATCAAATTTTCAGAAGAATCCCCTACAAAAATAGTGATTTTCATCACTAAAAACCATTGTAAATACCATTATCTAGTAACTCCATTTTGTTCAAGCCGAGGAGTCCCCGAGCTTGAGGAGTATTAGAAGTACCATCGTACCAATTTTCATAATTTTTAGACTTCATTTGAGCCCTCAAATAAGCCCTGGAACCTAATTTTTAACTAGGTCGGACACTAGGTCTGGACAGGGCCAAAACTAGTCAAAAAACTATAAAAAGAGCTAGAAAGCTCATTTTTGGGGCTAGCCGGTTAGAGAATAGAACTTTTGTAAGAGAACTCTTTGGCAATCTAAGCTTTCCATTGTTCCGCTCTTTGATCTTCCTTTGTGCGCGGGTGTGTGTATGTGTGTGCATGTTTGTGTGCTTTCACTCACGCACTTGTGCCTTCACTTGCTCGTGGTCTTCATACCAGTCCTCACGTCTCCGCGGATTGACAAGTAAAGGAGGTGGTGCTTACGCTTGAGCTACACCAAATTTTGGCGCCGTTGCCGGGGAGAGAGCTTGGAGGACGAGCGTGTGACGGTAAGACGTAGAGTAGCGACGTTGGAAGGTAAAAAAATCATCATTTTTCAGTTCAGTTTTTGAATTTTCTTTCTTCTTCATCTTCTTCATCATCTTCATCTCTAGTGCATCAGGAAAGCTTGGAAAAGGTAAAAACTTCACTTTCTGTCAGAAATTTCCGAGTGTGGCGGACCATCGCGATGGTCTGCAAAGTTCGGAATTTGGAGAAGGCGACCACACCAGCGTGTAGAGCACACTTGCGCCACTAGGAATCCATACTTGCATCTAAAAAATTCACATTTTGGTGGACCATCGCGACGGTCTCAAACCATCGCGATTGTGTCGCACCATCGCGATAGGCTCACGCCATCGCGACGGCTCGGCCGGACCATCGCGACGGTCTCGGACCATCGCGACGGTTCACTTGAGCCATCGCGACGGTCCACTTGGACCATCGCGATTGTTCAGCTGACCTCGGGCCATCGCGATTGGCCCATGCCATCGCCACGACAGTGCCACGTGTCACGATAGACCATCGCGACGGTTCAATTTTTGGACCATCGCGACACTTCGAAAATTCGGACCATCGCGACGGTTCGACCTCACGCCATCGCGATCGTTCACTTCGGGCCATCGCGACGGTTCATTTTTTCGGGCCATCGCGATTGTTCCCCGTTGACCGTTGACTCGCGCCATCGCGATTGTCCACCTTTGACCGTTGACCCACGCCATCGCGATCGTCCACCTGATCGAGCCATCGCGACGGTTCGACCTCACGCCATCGCGACGGTTCGCTTGGACCATCGCGACGGTCCCAGACCATCGCGATTGTCCACCCCAAACGCAAATTTTAGGGTTTCATTTTTTGGCTAATTTTGGGGGAATTTTTGAGAAATTTTTGGACCATTAGACTCATAGGAGACCCCTTAGCTCATATTTGGAGAAAAACCTGTTTGTCAGTTTTTACCCCCCAGGGCCTGAACGGTCATAACTTTTTCATCCGAAGTCCGTTTTTTGAGCTTAATAGCTCATTAGAAAGCTCTTGACGAGTACTACGTGACCTCAACTATTTTTTTCTTAAAGGATACGCCTATTTTTAGATAAGCTATTTTGAGGTTGACCTAGTTTGGGACTAGGAAGCCAGGGGGCAAGCATTGAAAAATTGGGCAAAAGGAAAGGGACTCAAAAGGTGTATATACTCAAGTGCTTGATCATCCAACTGTGAATTGGTCTAATATTGGATTCTTCCAGGTCTAGTAAGGACAATCAAAGGCAATCCAAAGCAAGCTAGCAAGGGTGAGTACCAAGCTTGGGAGAAGGCTTCCTGGGCTTGTGCAGCAGTTTGGTCAACCAGCTAATTGAGGTTGGAAGATCTCTCAACCCTCCTTTGTCAATTCCTAGCCTAGGCTAAGTACGACTTAGGTGTGGTAATTAATTAGGGCAACGTTAGGCATGAATCAAGTCCAAGAGTATTAATCAACCAAGTGCAAGAATTAAGTAGGTCTTAAGTGCGAAAACTCTAAGGGACAAAAGGTAAACGGGAGTCGATCACTCATCAAGTGCGGAAATTCACTTAAGTACTCCTGACGACACGATTTCAGACAAGACCATAAACATAATATTCAACTCAAAAAGAACAAAGTGATTGGCGTAAATTAACCTGCAACGAGAGTGTGCTTAGGTTCAAGGGGGTAGATAAATCAGGCATATGAACCTTAGATCAGGCAGGCACTTGGGCCGAGACAGACAAAGCCTCAGATCTTCTGAAGCTAGTGTCAACCACACAGCCAAGTCTTGGGCTCAACAGCTTAGTGGTTATCCTTACACACGAAGTTCAGAAACCAGTGACTCAGAAATGTCTTTTAGCATGGAAAGACCCACACGTGGCACAGGCATTGCCTATTTACAGACACCAGAAGGTCCCTATAAGACCCAATTGGAGTTTATAAGGACCAACCAATTAGGTGCTCGCATCTACGAGGATGGTCTAAGACGATCAGTGGTTCAACTCAAAAATCCTGACCAACCCTTTGGGCTTGAACACCCAGTGGTCAAGTTTGAAGAGGGTGCTTACATTGATAAGGAAGGAACCATGTATGTGGTTACCAACTTACCAGATAGGACAGATGAGTTTGGAAATATCATTCCCGAGAATGAGATAGGAGACCTAGAGAAAGGGGACCTAGGAGGAGAACCCAAGACCCCTAGAGGTAAGTCAATCTTGACTAGAGTGATCACTCCAGAATGGATTCCTCAAGATAACAAAAGCATAGAACTATTCGTGAATAGAGAAACGGAGGAAGCCTTTTGGAGATTTAGGCCAGATCAACCCATCCCAGTAGTCACCATCTATGAATTCAAGGACCCAGAGACACCAGGGAAAGCTGTCTATCTAGATCACACATCTCAGAAATTATTCTTGGTATCAGATCATGACAGACATGCTTACACTTGGCAAGGTGAATCAATTTTCCCTCCACCAAGATCTAATGTTTCCCAGGGCCTTCAAGGAGCCGGATCATACAAGGCTCATGAAACCCAGAGGGAAAGAACTAGAGAGAGACCGGAGGTAAGCTTTGCAGACACTGTAGGCAGAGATAGATCAGGATATGGGACGGAAAGACCTGAAAGGGAGAGACATAGAGTTTATAGGCATCAAAGAGATGATCATGATTTCCCATTGCCTAGACCACGAGAGCACTCAAGAACCCTTAGACCCTCTCAAGTGGTTAAGACAATGAAGAACTACTTTGATGGATTTGGAGATCCTTATGATCATGTGGCGGAGTTCAAACAAGTGCTAAGAGCTGAACAGGTTGAAGACTTATTCACCCAGTTTGAGGCATTTGGTTTGACTCTTAAGGGTACTGCCTTAGCTTGGTTTCAACCTCTAAACAGTCGCAACTATAGAGAGATAGTTCAGCTGCTAGAAGAATTCATTGTGGAATTTTCCACAAGTGGTATCAGGCATAACACATCATCCTTGATCCACAGCTTCAAGCAGACACCCCAAGAAACAGTGCGACTTGCAGGAAGAAGGTTTAGACAGTACTTGGAAAGATGCCCTGTACCAGAATTACCCACATCAGCCAAACAGGTGGCACTATTTTTAGATGGCCTATTGAGCACAAAATTAAGGTCATATGTATACTTGAAAGAGCCTAGATCCATAGAAGAATGTGTACGGATATGCATTGACATAGAAGACAATTTGGGTGAGCAGCTAGGACTATCCAAACTCTATAAGGACTCTGATAGTTCCACAAGTCATACCTCTAGAACCTCCACTGAAATAGATGAGATAGCTGAGCAAGTGGCCAAGAAGCTGGGAGTCCAAAATAAACAAACACACAGAGTCACTCCAGTGAATCGGTGTTATACTTGTGGGGGCGACCACATGGCTAATGTATGCCCAATGCAAAACCAAAACATTAGAGAAATGAATGCTCCATATTGCACTATTGAGAGAAAATACACAAACCACACGGCTCAAGATTGTCCCTACAATAGGCAGGCTGTTAGACAGAATTATCAGCAACCTTACCCACAAGGTAGGTATCAGAATCAGTACCAACAGCCATATTATAGGCCACAACAATATCAACTTCAATACCAGCAGCAATATCAGGCACCATATAGGCCACAACCAGTCCTTGGAAACCAACCACCAGCTCCTGCCAATGTGATCCCAGTTAAGTATACAATGGCGGAGGAGAACCCTAATAGAGCATTGGTGCCACTAACCCCATTGGTCTCAGAAAATGATTCTCACGCTCATGGTTCAAACTACTTCCATGAAGATAGTCCACATGCTTATTATATAGAGTCACCTGAGCAAAGTGAGACTTCTCAGTGTCAATATGAGACACCACCTATGGAACAAAATTGGGAGCCAGAATACTCCAATGTCATGTATACGAATCCAAATACTAGGCCCCAATTGAGACAAGTAAGACCACAAGCCCCTAGAGGACCATGCTTTAGATGTCAGGGAGATCATTTCATTCGTGAATGTCCCCACCAACCAACTCTGGGACTAGGACAACACATCACAATACAAGGCTTTTGTCCTGAGTGCGGCAAGGAACATCTTCCTAGAGAGTGTCCCAGGAATCCCTCTAGTGCACCCAAGGTCACACCCATCAACGTGGTAGGCTTAGTGACAGATTCAAGTTCAAGTAGCAGTAATGTGGCTCCTGTACAGGCAATTACTAGGGCACAAGCTGCACAACAAGCAAAACCATCCGAGCAATCTGAGTTTAGTGAGGCAGGAGAGCCTAGTAAGAGGAAACCGAGAACATGGAAGGATACCAGAGAGAAGGCTACTCGCAAGTGGAACAAAAAACTATCCGAGCTAGAAGAAAGCCTAAGGGATACCAAAACAAAAATAGAAGACATTGCATCTCAAAGCCCCTCACGTACCGAAGCTCCATCCACTCCACCTCATTCCACCCCACCACCCATTGTAAATAACCCACAACCAGGGTCCGTTCTTGCAGATCCAACCCCAGAAGGCTTGGACATGATGTTCAAGGCCTACCAGGCTCGTCTTCAAGAAGGGCCAACAGCTGCAAACCTAGACAAGAGTTACCCTAGAGCAGATTTAGAGATTGAACGAATGAAATTGTGCATGAAAATGGTGGAACAAGCTCAAGCTATACTTGAGACTAGTCAAAAGTTCAATCAGACAAACTCTATCAAACCAGAATTGCATTTCCAAGGCTTACTAGAAAGATTAGAGCAGTTGGTAAACAAACCACAAGTTTCTTTACCTCCACAGGCTCAACCAGTTATTGAGAGAGGAAGCTCACCACCAATGGGAGCTTATGTTCCTAATTCCACGGACGCTGGAACACCTCCTTCAATTCAACAGTATTCTCAAGAGTTCTTGCGGGAAATACAAGAAGAGAAATGGGCCAAGGAGAAGGGTAATTCCCCTCCTATTCCTGAGATTGATGATCTTCATGATCAGTTTCCCCAAGACATTCCATCTATTTATGGAGATGAGGCAGAACAACAAGAAGATGAAAGATTAGATTTTGAATCTAATACCCTAGAAGAGCTGCCTCAATTTCCAGGCCCATGGGAATCTGAATCTATCCAGATCAGAGCTCCCACAATATTGGTAAGAAATGAAGACTCAGTGATTCCAAGAAACACTGATGTCGTGAAGAACACTAAGGTTCAATGTCATCTCACGATGGAAGAGCTGCTCAAAGCAAAACCTGAGCTCTGGAATCATGTGAAGGATCAGGTTCCCGAACTCGATTCCAATATGCCAAAAGTAGGCTCTAAGCAGAAAGTACCAGAGATACCTCTAGACAAAATCGGGGACGTGAGTGAAGGTGAAGAAGGTAATACTTATCTTCCAATCACCTATCAAGGTTACACAACCAAAGCAATCATAGATTCAGGTGCTGGTGTTGCTATTGCGACCACCTCCTTGTGGAAGCAATGGGGCAAACCCACATTAAGACCAACTAGAATGAAACTTCAAATGGCAGATGGTCATTTTGAGAGACCTCTAGGATTGCTTGAAGGGATAACTCTAACCACTTGTGGTGTAGAGTTTGAACATACATTTGCTATATGTGACTTTGAAAAAAATAATGTCTACGAGATGATCCTAGGAAGACCGTTCCTACGACAATTGCAAATAGTACAGGATTGGGGAACCAACTCCTTGTACTTACAGCACTTAGGGGTCACCACCAAAGTCAATTTGAAGGATTACACCTTCAGAGATGTACCACCCCTACAGTGGAATCCTATCCACAAAGCGAAAGAAGATTCTATCTCCGTGCATTCTGGAAGTTCACCTGATCCATCATGGCTGCATGAAGATACTCACTTGTGGATGTGCAAGGTCGCAGAGGAAGAGGAAAAGCGTCTAAAAGCAAGAGAAGAAGGAACTTCCCCAGGAGATAGACCAATAAAAGACCCAGCCTATACACCGATGATATTTCCAGATGAGGAATTTGAGCCTCATGGTTGGGCAGAAATCTTAGCCACCATGGACATTGCAGTCAATGAAGAACAATGGACACCTCATTGTGATGAGGAGGGTTATGATATTTCAGTGTTCATGTGTCAGCCCCTGTTGGAAGAGCGTGATCCTAGTGAGTTCATAGAAGAAGAAGAAAATGACGATGATCTAGAATCCATTGTGATGGATACTTACTTTGACTCAGAGGAACACTATTTAGAGGACATAGGAGTGTTAACACAAAAAGAAGAAGAACCCCTTACGAGTATTAAAACGATAAGTTCAAAGGAAAAAAGTGAGGAAGGTCACAAGAAAAAGAAAAGAAAAGGAGTGAAACAAGAAGAGGAAGAATCATTGTTTGAAGTACCAGAAAATTTCAAGAAATATGAAGTGGAAGACCGAAAAATTTTGGTACGGATGCCTAAGAGAGAGGCCATTATAGGAGAAGCATATGACAATAAGGAAAATACCAAAAAAATTGTAGTAACCATTGAAGGGAACGAAGAGCGATGTACGTACATAGGAGACGACCTTAGTGCAAAAGAAGAAGCAGAGCTTGTAGCTCTATTAAGGGAATATAGGGACGTGTTTGCGTGGCACTATAGAGACTTGAAGGGAGTAGACCCAAAAATTTGCTCTCATACTATACCCATGACGGCTGATGCCAAGCCCACCAAACAAAAGCCCTACACATATAATGACACTTATGCAGCTAAAATAAAAGAAGAAATTGATAGGCTGATTGAAGCTGGATTCATATATGAGATCGAGCATACTCAATGGGTGTCCCCCATTGTAGTGGTACCCAAGAAGAATGGAAAATTGCGAGTGTGTATTAACCTTAAAAAAGTTAATGCTGCTACGATTCGAGATAGTTATCCACTTCCAATCACTGAACATTTATTGGAGCGTGTCGCAGGCAAGGAAGTTTATAGCTTCCTTGATGGGTTTTCGGGCTACAATCAAGTAGCCATTGCCCCAGAAGATCAACACAAAACGGCTTTCGCCACAGAATGGGGAATCTTTGCATTTCGTGTGATGCCATTCGGTCTCACCAATGCACCCGCAACTTTTCAAAGGCTCATGTGTCATGTCTTCAAGGAGTTCTTGCGAAAGAACTTAGAAGTATATGTGGATGACTTATGTGCTCATTCCCAACAAAGAAGATACCACATCCCTGAGCTCAGACAAATCTTCAACAAGTGTAGAGATTATCGAGTGTGTCTGAACCCAGAGAAGTGTGTGTTCATGGTACGACAAGGTAAAATCTTAGGTCACATTGTTTCTAAGAATGGAATTTCAACAGACGAGGACAAAGTAAGAGCAATAGCAGAGCTGCCCAGGCCAAGGAATGTTAAAGAGGTACAAGCCTTTATGGGCCATTGTGGATATTACCGTAGGTTTATCCACATGTATGCCATCATAGCTAAACCTCTTTATGGGTTGTTAACAAATTTTGAGTGGAACGAGGAATGCGAGAATTCCTTCAACGAGCTGAAAAGACGTTTGTGCACAGCTCCAATATTGACTACTCCGGATTGGAGCAAACCCTTTCATGTCCATGTAGATGCCTCCAATCATGCAATAGGATGTGTGCTAGCACAACCCACAGGTGAAGGAAACCTAGATTTGCCGATAGCATATGCTAGTAGGCAATTAAATGCAGCTGAACGAAATTATACCACAACGGAGAGAGAAGGCTTAGGCATGGTATATGCTGTGAAAAAATTTAGACACTATCTATTGGCCAATAAGTTCAAGTTTTTCACTGATCATCAAGCTTTACTATATTTGGTCAATAAACCTTGCAATACAGGCCGCTTAGTAAGATGGTTCCTCTTACTAATGGAATACGACTTTGAAGTTGTTGTCAGGAAAGGTAGAACCCATCTTAGGGCAGACCATCTTTCTCGCATCACTTCAGGAGAGCCACCACAAGGAGTGTCTGATGAATTGCCCGATGCTTATCTGTTCAATTTAGAAGTTGCTCCTAAATGGGCAAATAAGTTGATACCCGTCCTAACCTTCGGGCCTGCAAATAAAAATGTGAAAACAAGCAAAGAAGAAATTGTAAAATCACAAAAGTATCAAATATTGGCCGGAAGTATGTACAAGCAAGATACTGAGGGCGTATTAGCTTGTTGTGTCGAGGATGATGAACATACTAGTTGGTTGCAACAAGCCCATGAGGGACTGCTAGGAAATCACTACCCTAAACAACGAACATTGCAGAATCTAAAACGTCTAGGAGTGTATTGGCCTAGCATGGACAAAGAAATACAGGAGTGGATCCAAAATTGTCCAGTGTGCCAGAAGAGAACCCCAGTGGAGCATGCCACTCTTTATCATGTGTCATTAATCCCAGATTGGAGTGCTCCATTGGTTGAGTTCATGAGATCGGGAACATTACCCAATCAAGCTAGTCTTGCAAGAAAACGGAGCATGGAGCAAGAGGCTCAAGACTATGCCTTAGTAGGAGACAACCTATATCGAAGAGGCAAGGATGGTTACCTAAGACTGTGCGTTCATGAATCAGACTATTTGAAAGTCTTAGAAACTGCACACAGTGGTGCTGCAGGTGGACACTTTGGGCCTGATAGAGTAATTAAGACCATTCTATTCTCAGGACTTTGGTGGCCCACTCTTCATATGGATGCACATACTTATGTGAAGAAATGTGACACATGCCAACGTGCCCAATATCCGATAAGAAAAGATGAGATGCCTTTAAGGCCAATGATGGGAGGACGTGCATTTTCAAAGTGGGGTATAGACTTTGTAGGCCCCATCAACCCCCCAGCTAGAAACTCCCATGCAGAATACATTATTGTAGCCACAGATTACCTTACAAAGTGGGTGGAAGTAAAAGCCACGACAAAGAATGATGCTCAAACGACGGCTAAGTTCTTATTCGAAAATGTGTTCACTAGATATGGGTTACCAATAGAGTTGGTTAGTGATAGAGGTACGCACTTCTTGAATGAAGTCATTGAAAATCTTCTCCAAGAATTCTTGGTGATACATAAGAAATCAGCCCCCTATCACCCACAAGCCAACGGACAAGCCGAGAGTACCAATAAGATCTTCTGTAACGTATTGACAAAACTGGTAAATAATAAACGCTCTGACTGGGACAAACAACTTCATCATGCTGTTTGGGCTTATCGAGTTGCCTACAAAACGGTACTCAATGCCACCCCATTTCAGATGGTCTTCGGACAGAACGCTGTGCTACCATTGGATTTCTTAATCCCTGCCTTAAAAGTAGCACAAGAGTATGAGTGGAATGGGCATGAATTGTCCTCTAGAATCCTTGATCTAGAACGCTTAGGTGAGACGAGGCTACGGGCAGCAGCAGGCATTTACGCTGCAAAGAAAAGGCAAAAGGCATACTTTGATGCCCATGTAAAGGATAAAGGATTGAAGGAAGGAGATCTAGTGCTGGTTTATACGCTAAAGAAACATGCCCGCAAGCTGGAGAAACGAGGATATGGACCCATGATCATTAATAGACTCTCCACTAGTGGTGCAGTTCAATTGGCCACTTTAGAAGGTGATATCTTACCAAACTATATAAGTGGTTGTCGAGTCAAGTTATATCAAGAACCTCTTACAGAGGAAATGCTCATGAGACTCAACACTGCTAAGAAGCGAAAAGAAGAGGAGTTAAGGGTTAGAGAAGAAGCACAAGCAGAGGCTAGAGAGTGCATCAGAAGAAATAAGTTACGACGACTAGGCCTAGATGTCAACACAAAAGCTCCAAAATATCACATGGACATGTGCCAAAAATCGGGCATAACTACTTCTCAAATAATTGATCGACGGCCCTTTGTGACTATAGAAGTAGGACGAGGAAAGAGTGTAAAGACTGTGAGAGCATTAGTTGATTCAGGTGCAGCAACTAGTGCAGTTCGACTTTCATACTGCCAAGACTTGCAGTTGAAAATCAATCCCATAGAAGCTTATCTCATAGGATTGGGAGGTGTGGAAACCCCTTGTTTGGGCGAGGTGGAACTTCCCATCTACCTTCAAGATGTTCCAATGAAAGTCAAAGCGCTAGTATGTCAAGACGAGAACCTTACAGAACCACTTGTCTTGGGTCAAGATTGGATCTATGACCATGCAGTTAACTTAAACCTAAGAAGTCAAATTCTTCAAGTTTGGGTACATGAACAATGCATTACATTAGAATTAGAGAACTGCATGCTCCAAAATCATGGCACCACACACTCTCTTAGTTCTTCCAAGACTAATCATATGGAAGAAGATGTTGTATGTGTCAAAAGCTCTATGACGCAGAAGGAGTCAATCGTGGATCTTTCTTCTTCTCCAAAGAATCAAGTAGCCACAGTAGTGAGTCCACCATACAAGCAAACACAACCGTTCACGACAACTGCTGCATCAAATAGAAAGACACCATTCGATAAAAAAGCAGTTCCGAGCATGAAACAGATATGGGTACGCAAAGGAGAGCAACCACCAACCTTGCCCCCACAAATTCCATCCATGCAAACCAACCAGGCCAGACGACGAAGGAAGCAGCTCAGACAAACTCAATCACAAGGTATCCAACAAGTTTGGGTGCCTAAGAAGTTAGCTGCAGCTCAACAAGGGCAATTACAGATGTGGGTACCTAAGAAGCTCCTACATCCACAACAACCTTTGTTCTCCCACATGCAAGAGGTTTCAACAAAGAAGCCAAAAAGAGAAAAAGGTAAGAACCACGTACAGAGACCAAAGGAAGATCAAATCAGCTATTCAACATTAATAGGAAGACATGCAAAAAGGATATGGGTTTGGAAGCCAAAAGTGCAAGTAGCCTCCACCGAACCAAAACGTCAACCACACTGGATACCACAGTTCAGAAAGCATCCAAAGAGAAAGACGCCTGAAGTGACCTCTACAGTGCCAAATGATGTTCTAAAATGGACTCCAATAAGGAGGATTACATCACTTCGAGACTCAATGGATACCTCCACCAAGGTCGGCATCAACCTCCGCAAGTAACATCAAAAGCCTCGAACGAGCAACAACCATGTGTTCCTTGCACAACCCTATCTTTTGCACCATTCAGGTCATGCATTTCCAAAGTATGCATTAATATAGGGCCACATTACACGGCCGTGCATAGACACACTTGAGAATCCCACGCACAAGAGCACAGTGACATATGTCACATATTTCTATTGATACTAACTTTTGTGTTCTTGTTTTGTGATATCCTGTTCCAAAAAAAAAAAAAAAAAGGGGAGACAGAAAAGCGGGAGAGAGCTTGTTCCCAGGTTTGGCTTATGAAACATGAATGAGTCATGCTTAGTTGAAGGTGGAACTGTTGATTACTAGGCAATTATTAATTTGGATAGAAGTGTGTCTCGGCCAGCAGTGAGATTATTACTGCCTTATCTGGTAGATGACAAGCATTTGGCATGAACTGGGCATCTACAACTATGATTTTCTCTTACCATGGTAGGAATGCAGAGTTTGAAGGTCCGCAACTTGAGTGATGCTTGATTACTTCATGTACCAGAGCATCCAAGGAGATATCTGCAAAGGGTAGTTCTAGAGGAGAAGACTCCTGCATATGGCGAGCTAAAGAGAATATGTGGAACTCAGCTTGGTGTAGTTACCCGATGTTGCTTGCCAAGGAATATAAAGCAATTCACTTCTCAGTATCTCCTGAACCAGTATGGAACAGTAGCACTGATGAATGGTCTATGTCAATCAGCATGGTAATCTCTTAGAAACCGGCACGTGTCCAACATTCCTCTGAGTGTCAATATAGGGAAGTGAACGTGCATGAGCCCAAGCTCAGAAATGCACATTGTTACTGACAAAGGTTGCTTTGAAAAGAGAAGAGGGGATCCACCACTCAAAAGATCTCATCAGTGGACAATCAACATGGACATTCATCAACAAAGTTCCATCCCAAAGACAGAGTGTACAACACGAAGAGACAAACATCCATCAACCTTCTCCATGGTAAGTATCTTCACTCTGCAAACACCATAACCATGCTAGTTTAGGAAACCTCTTCGTCAGCATACCCTTGAGCACTTTTTGCACCATACTTCTTCCAATGCATTTTCCAAGTAAGCATGCGTAGGGCTACATTACAAGGCCGTGCACAAGGCACATACTTTTTTCAACCCAGGCACGAACACACTTACCCATCATTCATCATGGGTTATGAGTAGTTGGCATGACTGCTCTCAACATCATCTTTGGAAGAGCTAGCGGACATCTTGGGAACAACATCCATATCTCGGAAGCACATTGAAGCCAGTAGTTGCTCCAAATCACTCTTGACAACCTCTTTTGAGCAACTTGCAGTCTTGAAAGCTCACAACGACACATTCTTGCTGGAATCCAAAGAACCAGCTCATACAACGGATGGACACCACCTCTCAAAGCACTACATAGAACATCCCTTCCAACAAGGGTCTGTCAGGGACGACAGACTCGAGAGGGGGGGAGTGTTGAAGCTCAAAGTCAAGGACAAAGCACAGAAGCATATCAAAAGGTGGACACACAAGGAAAGGGAGCAAGTAGGGAGCTCCAAGAAGTGTATATCAAATTTTCAGAAGAATCCCCTACAAAAATAGTGATTTTCATCACTAAAAACCATTGTAAATACCATTATCTAGTAACTCCATTTTGTTCAAGCCGAGGAGTCCCCGAGCTTGAGGAGTATTAGAAGTACCATCGTACCAATTTTCATAATTTTTAGACTTCATTTGAGCCCTCAAATAAGCCCTGGAACCTAATTTTTAACTAGGTCGGACACTAGGTCTGGACAGGGCCAAAACTAGTCAAAAAACTATAAAAAGAGCTAGAAAGCTCATTTTTGGGGCTAGCCGGTTAGAGAATAGAACTTTTGTAAGAGAACTCTTTGGCAATCTAAGCTTTCCATTGTTCCGCTCTTTGATCTTCCTTTGTGCGCGGGTGTGTGTATGTGTGTGCATGTTTGTGTGCTTTCACTCACGCACTTGTGCCTTCACTTGCTCGTGGTCTTCATACCAGTCCTCACGTCTCCGCGGATTGACAAGTAAAGGAGGTGGTGCTTACGCTTGAGCTACATATGTGTATATGTAGATGATATTATATTGACAGGAAATGATGCAGATGGTATGAAGAAGATCAAAGATCATATGAGAGAAGAGTTCAAGATAAGTGATTTGGGTAGGCTTGGAAGTTGTCTACAAAGATCATGGTTTGTTTCTCACTCAAAGAAAGTACATTAAGGACATGTTGGCAAAATTCAAGATGCAAGATTGTAAGATTGCAGGTACTCCAATGGAGGTCAATCAAAAATTGAGCTCACATGAAGGTGAAATCATAGAGGAAATCACATCATATCAAAGTCTAGTGGGTAGTCTCAACTATGCCACATTGACAAGAGTAGATATATGTTACAGTGTGAGTGTGCTAAGTCAATTTATGCACACACCCAGGAAACCACACATGGATGCTGCCAAAAGGATTCTCAAGTATCTCAAAGGAACCATAAATGAAGGACTTTATTATCCTTATGTATCTGATTTAGGTTTGAAGCTATTTTCTGATGCAGATTGGGTTGGCTCCAAAGAAGATAGAAGGAGCACTTCAGGTTATCTTACCTTTGCAGGTTCAAAGCTTATTTCATGGTCATCCAAGAAGCAACCCACAGTTGCTCTCTCTTCTATTGAAGCTGAATATAGAGGTCTTGCCATAGCTACACAAGAAGCTATGTGGATGAAGACATTATTCAAAGATCTTGGATTGCAGTTTGGAACTCCAACTATTTATGGTGACAATATGAGTTCGATTCATGTGGCTGCTAATCCTATTTTTCATGCAAGGACTAAACATATTGAAGTTCATTATCACTATGTATGAGAGAAGGTTCTAAGCAAAGAGATTCAAATATCATATGTGTCCACTCATCAACAATGTGCTGATATTCTAACCAAAGCATTGGATGGTACAAAGCTTTGCAAATTCCAGGCTATGATTGGTTTACAGGTAATCTTGGAAGATTGAAGACCTCAAGCATACTTGGCTTGAGGGGGAGCTGTTGGAGCAATTCTATGACAAGCCTAAGTATTGGCTTGAGTCCCACAAAGTCATAGAAGAAGCCTTAAAATGAAGACTATGTAAAGCTCACTTGTGAACTACCTCTTGTAACTTTTGAAGACTTTACTTAATGTAAAAGTGAAAGAATCTTAAGTGGTTGAGTCCACTTGATCAAAAAGGGAAGGAGGAGCCACGAATTTGTGATTTGTGGTAGGTAGAGAATCAAATCAATCACTAATTGATTGGAGAGTGATTGAGGGAAGTTAGCCTCCCAAGCTCAACTATAAATAGATGGCAGTTTTAGTCATGGTTAGAGAGACCTATGTGAAGGCCTCCAAGAGCTGCGCTTTATGCCATATCAAGGTGTGATTACAAGGCACACATATGTATCACTAAGTCAATTGTATTGTACAATCAATATACTTTCATTTTCATGATCATTTGAGTTCATATTTCCATGTTCTTGTGAAGTCTACTACTCACTACCATATCTCTTAGTTTTCTCAGTCAGATTGCATAGATGGTTTCTCTAAGCTTGGTGCATCATTTTCTGTGATTTAACTTGGTAAAGTTAGCTCTATGAGTGTAATATATGCTCATCAATTTTCATTTCATTTGTATATTGCAATCTTCAGTTATGTTTAGTTGAAGTCAATACTATCTGTTCATTTTCACTTCTCTTTCAGGTACCCGACTTTTTTACTCATCTTGTCAGAGCTGTTTCTCAGTGTGTACTTACCCAAACTCAATTATTTAAAGCTTGTTAGATTCAGCTTACTGTTTAGTATAAGCATACAAATTTTCATAATCGTTGAATTCTTAAATCTGGAGTTATGTTCATCTTTTTGCTCACTGGTCTCATTACTGTAGCAGCCCATGAAAATCGGGATGATTTCATCACTTGTTAAACATCATTCTCAGTGTATGGTTCATTATTTTTTATGAGATTACTCTTGAAAGTTAGATCTTTAAGTTACCTAGACTTTCCCAAAAGGAATTAAGCTATTTGCTGCTGTGCGCAGAGAATTATGCAAAACACTGGACAGGTGTATGAACCAAAATAGCAAGTTCTTCACCTCTGAGCTAACTCCAACTTATCTGTTTTGATCTATCTTTTTGAGAGTGATCTTCCAAGGTACATAGGGTGTCTAATACATCCAGTGGCAAGCTGAAAGGGCCCACCATATACTCTTGGAGTTCATTTGGCTGGTGTAGATCAAGGATTTTGCAACACCTCTTCATCTTCAAGCACATACCTATCCATCTCTTCACACATAATAGCCTTGAGACTTCATAAATGCATCAATTTTGGCACCATTGTCTAGGGGACTATTTAAGTCCATATAAGCTCTTCTTTAGCTAAAAAACTAGACTTTCTTTGCCAAGAAATACATAACCCTCTAGTTGTTCCACATAGATCGCATTTGTAAGTTCTCCATGCAAGAAAGAAGTTTTCACATCCATTTGGATTAGCCCTAAGTCCTCCATTGCAACAAATCCAAGAAACATGTGCAATGTATTCATCTTAGCTACTACAGAGAAGATTTCCTCAAAATCAACACCATGTTGTTGCTTAAAACCCTTTGCAACAAGTCCTACTTTATACTTTGGAGAAGCACTATTTGATGTGAATTTCAGCTTATATACCCATTTACATGGTAAATCTTTCCTTCTCTTTGGCAAAGGTACTAAATCCCAAGCACCATTCTTGTGAATAGGATCCAATTCACTCTTCATGGCATGCTCCGACTTAACATGATCCTCTATCTACATAGCCTCTTTGTAGTAAAAAGGCTCACTATCATCTATTAGCATAACAAGATCCAAACCTAGAACATATCTATCAAGATGATGTGAGACATGTGCAGTCTCAATGGTTGTTCAACAAAAGCATTTGTTGATTGATGAGATTGGACATTCTCTTGAACATCCCTATGTGTACCATTTTTATGCATGCTAACTAGATGTCACATAATCTTAGGAAGAGATGGTTGAAACATACCTTAAGATAGAGGATTAGGAAGTAATCCTCATCCATGTCTTTTGGGGCTAATGTTAAGCCCATCATACTCTTAGCTAGGAGGCTGTGAGTTCAATTCCCAACATTGGTATCAGAGCCTAGTTGAGAAATATGGGCAACATGGAGGTTGCAAACCTCATATGTGGGCACTTGGGAAGTGCTTGACCATGGATGAGTCTGAAATTGGCCATAGATTAAGGTGCATGTGAGTTTGGGCACCAATAGAGGGTTGGATAGGTCCAAAATAGGTCCAAGCATTAGAGTTTGGGGTTGGTGGAAGAGCTCAAATGTGGGAAGGGGCCCAAGCTGGATTAAAGGGTCCACAAGTGAGCATTGAGGAATATGCTTAATCTAAGGGGGAAGGAATGTCACATAATCTTAGTAGGAGATGGTTGAACCATACCTTAAGAGAGAGGATTAGGAAGTAATCCTCATCCATGGCTTTTGGGGCTAGTGGTTAGCCTATCATACACCTAGCTAGGAGGTTGTGAGTTTAATTCCCAGCACTAGATGACTAGTATCCTCAAACATTACTCTTCTCACTTCAATCTCCTTCATGGGTTGTTTATGCAACTTAGACTCATCGAAAATGAAATCAATACTTCTAATCATTGATCATGTTTTAGGATCCCATAAGTGATATCCGAATTGGCCTTCTCAACCATATCCAAGAAAAATGCATTTCTTTGACTTATGGTCTAACTTTTGTCTAATATTGTTGGGTATATGAACATACACTTCACACTCAAAAACTCGAAGATGATCATAATATGGTGGCTTCCCTATCCATAACTCTTGTGCCACTTTCAGACCTTTGGTAGTACTACATGAAAGATTAATCACACGAATTGTAGTTAATACTACTTCTACCCAAAAGCCTTGTGAAAGGTTTGCATAATGAAATATACAAACTACTCTATCTTGAATAGTTCTATTCATCATTTGACCTAAACCATTTTGTACTAAGACATAGGGAGCTACAAACTCTCTAGGATTTTCTCTAGACTAGAAAAGGTTGAATTCATGTGAGGTATACTCACCCCCATTATCTAAACATAAAGCTGTAAGCTTAGTTCCTTTTCTAGTCTCAATTGAAGCAAGCCATTTTCTAAAAGTAGGGAATACCTCATCCTTGAATTTGATAGGATATACCCAGGATTTTCTAGTAGCATCATCTATGAAAGTGAAAAAGTAATGAGAACCACCTAATGGCCTTGTGGGCATAGGACCACACACATTTTTATGAACAAGATCTAAAGGCTGAATTGAATATTCAATGTGCATCTTATGCACATTCCAGTTTTGTTTCCATATTAACAATGCTCAAAAAATGAAAAATCAGAGAAAGATAACAAAGGTAAGTAGCCAAAATGAGAAATATTTTCCATTTCAATACAAGATATGTGGCCCAAATGACCATGCCAAATACAAGCCATAGGCTCAACAATAATAGCTAACAAGTGTTCTTTATATGATACAAATAAAGGATATAGTGAGCCAACTTTGATTCCTTTTGAAACAACCATATTGCCCTTTGATATGCAAAAGGAATGAGCATAGAAGACCACCTTGTAACCAAGGTCATCAATGTCACGAGGAAGATAACACAGGTAAGCAGCCAAAATGAGAAATATTTTATCCAATACAAGATATGTGGCCCAAATGAACATGCAAAATACAAGACATAGGCTCAACAATAATAGCTAACGTGTTCTTTATGTGATACAAATAAAGGATAAAGTGAGCCAACTTTGCTTCCTTTTGAAACAACCATATTTCCCTTTGATATGCAAAAGGACTGAGCATAGAAGACCACCTTGTAACCAAGGTCATCAATGTCATGAGGAAGGAGATAAGGAAGATAGCTCATGCACACACTCTCACACTAAAAGAGGAGGACACACACAGATTCCCACAAATTTCCTGTAGATATTAGCATTTTCCAATGCTTCACCTGATGTAGTATCCAACTTCAAATTCTGATTTAATGGCATAAAAATTGGCTTACAATCAGCCATGCCATGCTTTGTAGCATACTCAAGGCATATTGCCTTTGTGACATCCATATTCTTGTTTTTGTATGTATAAACTCAATGCCCAAGAAATAGTGTAGCACACTAAGATCTTTCATGTCAAATTCTTGCATAAGGAGTGGCTTTACCTCTTTAATGGTTTCTTCATTATCACCACCTATAATCAAGTCATCAACATAAATAGCCACAATCGTGATGCCTTCATCACCCTTCCTTGCATATAATGAATAATTTTCATCACACATAAAAAATCCAATGGTGGTTAAGTAGCTAGCAATCCTTGCATGCCAACCACGAGGGGTGTTGAGGGGTGAGAAATGGAAGTTAAAGTGGTTAGTCAAAATTTTGGTAACTTTGATGTTGTTGATTTGGAGTTTGTTGAATCCATATTTTGGCCAATCCGATATTTAAAAAGAAATAATTATAAGTTAGTTAAGGGGAATGTCGTGTGATATGATCGAGGTAATCTTATTTGCAAGGAGATGTATGGGTAGAGGAAGCATCTTGCAAGAGTAATGAAAGATGAGAGAAGTAAAAAAGTCTTTGTTCTTGTAATTGCGCAGGCTGAAAGTGATGAGACCTGACGAGTTCAATCAAATAGAATACATATTGCTCTTCTTTCAGCCTAACTTTTTGTATTTCAAAGACATTTCGAAGTATTTCTTTCTCATTCATTTCGCACAGATGTGTGCTGTTTTTAGTTTTGAACATAAAGGTTCTATACTTGCATTATAGTTATCTGAGGGTGGTAAAACTGAAATTTGATACTTGAGTAATTGAGCTGTATGTGAGAAAGTTTTTGTGCTAGGATTTGTTCATGAGAGTAAATTGTTTGAGTCAGTAATTATGTGTTGTTGAACCCCAACACATTTGGCAATCCTACTAGATTTGCTAAAGAAGCAAGAGATGCATGATGGGAAGAAGAGGAAGATTTAGTAAAGTGTACTACACAAGAGCGCAAGCACAAGTGGGTAACATGGATTCATCTTCTAAACTTTATGATTGGTACGAAGCACAAGACAATTCTAATGTAGAATATGAAGAGGAGGAAGGAGGAAGAGGTGCAGCAGAAGCAAGGCTGGTGGGCAGAATACTAGGAGTGTTGATCTTGAGAGAAGCAACTTGCACGAGTTAGAAGGTGACTCCAATTTGACCCACTTGGAGGGAGGAACAAGCAAGAACTAGGCGTACACCTTAGCCAGTGCCCATGGCACAACCATCTCCAAACCCCAAAGTGAAAGAAACGCATTTTAGAGGAGGTTCAAAGGAGGATGTAGATTGTCATGTTGCTCAATTTGAAATAAAGTGGACAACAAATGGATATCCAACAATATATGGTGATGCAATAAAATTACAGCAACTTGCAGCTACATTGGAAGGAAGAGCAATGAGCTGGTTTAGTGAATACAATATTGCTCATTTTGCTACTTATGATGCATTAAGATTAGCATTTTTCCAAATATTTAGGAAAGAAAAAAACTCCTTTGGATGTTTTGAGGAAGCTGAGAGCAGTTAGACAAAAGAACATGTTAGTGGAAGATTATGTGCCTAAATTTAGAATTTTAATGGAAAGATTACAAAGCAACGAGAGACCTACCAATGAGATGTTGGTGGGTTACTTCCTAAAAGGATTAAGGAGTATCATTAGGCATGCAGTGGCAAGTGTGGATATAGCTAACAGTTTTGATGTGTTAGTGTTAGCAACAGCAAGAGTAGAAAGAAGATTTGGTAGATCTAAGAAGAAGCACAATGACTCCAGCTCAGATGCTGAATCCAATTCAAAATCAGAATCAAACAAAGGGATAACTAATTCGGAATCAGGGAGTGAAGATGAAGAGGTTGTGGTAAGAAGACATCCCAAAAACACAAAGGTAAGCAAAGTAAAGAGGAAGCTCTAATTAGTAGACTAAAGAAACATGGATCTTCAATAATAGCTCGCAAGGAAAAAAGGTTTTGCAAAATTTGTGATAAAGGACATACCACAAGTCAGTGCTGGTATAACCCAAAGCATTGAGGGCAAAATTCAAGACAAGACAATAGTAATAATAACGAAGTTGTAGCAAATCAGGCCATTCCGGTTCAAGGACATGGTGGTTTTCAGAGGAAGCAGCAAGGAAGACCTCCATGGAGATATCAAGGGAACCAACAAGGAAATTACCAAGGTAATCAATAAGGGAATCAATAGGGCATACCACCTAGAGTGATGCCATGTGGATATTGCTCTGGACTAAATCATTGGATTGGGCCTAATTGTCCTTTATGGGTCAAGCATAGAGAGGAAAGGGGTATACCGGTTGTTTGTTATAATCAGAATAACGAGCAAGGGTAGCAATAGCAATAAGCTCAACAAGCTGCTCAGGTGAATGTTATAGTAATAGATATATCAGATCGGGAATTTCATAATGATCTAGGTGCAAGTATGTTGCAAAGCAAAGAAGAGTAGAGATGCACAGGGAAAGAAACGCCCCAAAAATTTTTCAAATTGGACACTTTATTTTTGTAACATAGTCACCTTGTAAAATATTTGCCAATGTAAATGCACTAAAGGAGTCCTCTAGATGCATATCCATAGAAATATGTATCATTACCCTTGTAAACTAGTAGGAAATTAGTATTTTAGTCAATAAAGTGCCGGTCTCTTGTGTGAAAGGACCATTTTTTAGGGCATAAGTATATAAGCCATTTGGTGACTCTTTGTAAAGACTTTTTGCCATTGTGAAAAAGAAGAGAAGAAACTCGAATTTGCTTCTTTCCTGTTGATTTCCTCCTTCTCCATGATCTTTTGTGTGTGTGTAATGCTTGGAATGTGTGTATAGGATTGTTAACTATCCCTTCCTGTCACTTTTGACAAAATTGTAGTGTGCATGTGAGCCATCATGAGTTGTGGAGCGAGTGTTGGTGTTTCTTTCCATTCACTATTTTGTGCAAAATATGAAGAGCATTTGTCAGATTTCAGTGAAAATACCACCAATAGATGCGTCTCGTTGAGAGCCTCAAAAGGAACCCACTACTAGCCATATTCAGAGTTCGGAGCTGAGAGAAAACTTTGAATTTGTGCTTACTATTGTAAACGGTATTGCGGCATGCATTTTTAGAGGATTAGTGAGTTAAAGAGGTAGTTAAGTCTTTTCACATGCATTGTAGCTCAGCCACTTCACTTTCCATCATGTGCACACACATCCTCATACACTTGGTTCATGTGGTTCCTCGGATTGATAATAAACATGTATCGATCCACCACTATATGCACTTGTGAGGCGATTGAGATTTAGCCTCATCGACACAAGTCCCTAAGGCTTCTCGACTTAGGTACACACATTTTTGGCACCATTGCTAGGGAAGAAACTTAACCAAGGTGCCTTCGTGATGGTTATAGCTCTGGAGTGAAGGAATCATACTTGTAGAGGTGAATTCGTTCAGTGGTAAGTAGTCAAGCACTTCAACACTTGTTACTTTACACTCATGGGGTGTGTGTAATGAGTTTTTAGGTTTAGGGTTAGGAGTGAGGAAGGAAAGGAAGAGTTAGTGTTAGGCAAGAGAGAAGTAGAGTAGGAAGAAGTAGGAAACATCAAGAAAAAATCCCCAAAAAATTGTCAAAAGTAGCTCAGTTAAGTCTTAGGTAACCCAGGAACTATAAAAACCAAAAAAATTAGTTCAGTTGAACATTTGTGAGAGCAAGTATTGTGAGCAGAGCAGCGATCGGTATCGTCAGCATGGTATCGTGCCTAGAAAGCTAGAGAATGAAGTGGAGAGAACAAAAATTGGTTGAGGAATCATTGAAGGGAAGCTATACAAGTTTTTGGTATCAAGAACACAGTAAGAACACACACACGCGTGATTAAAATCTTTTTCGGTATTGCGGGGTAGAACAAAGAGAGTTTTTGAGAGATTTTAAGTGATTCAGGGGGTCAAGAGTGAAGAGGTGAGGTAAAGAAACACTTTGCACCAAAAATTTTTGAGTTTAGATGAAATTTGGTTGAAGTATCACAATCGGCTGAGTTTTGGTATTGTGATACCAAAATTCCCTAGTATCGCGATACTCGCCTGGTATCGTTCATTGCATACCCACTTGAGGTATCGTGATACCATTCTGGTATTGTATCGCCAAGTGCTGGTATCGCAATCGTGGATTGGCCGGCGGTATCATATCGTCCCATTCACGGTATCGTATTGTCGATCGAGCAGTATCGTATCGCCTACTCAGTATCGTGTTGTGCCTATCTTAGGATCGTATCATGCAAAAAAGTGGTATCTTATCATCCGACCATTCTGGTATCATATCATCCATAATTCGAGTATCATATCGTGTGATTTGCTAGTATCATATCATGCAAAATTTCAGTATCATATCACCTGCAACCCTAGCATTGTATCGTGCAGGGGTCAGGTATCGTATCGCCCACTAACTTGGTATCGTATCATTGAATGCAGAGGTATCGTATCGTGTAACTTCTGGTATCGTATCGTCTCACTTGGTGGTATCGTATCACCAGAGGTTTTTGTTATTGTATCGTGCTAAAACCGGTATCCTATCGTTTGTGTGGTATCGTTGGTATCATCCAAAACCACTTAAGCTATTTTAGGCCAAAAATTGAAGAGTTTGAGGGCTTAGTTAAGGGGGAAGTAGGAAGCCAACATAAGCCCAGAAGGGTGAATGAACTTGAGATCAGGACGGGTGCTAAGTAGTCGGAGGAGTGTCATTTCATTTGCAGGAAGTGCAACTCATGCAAGTCATCACTCTATCTATACGGACATCTCTAGTGATTCAAAGGAGGACCTACCCATGTCCTCAAAAGATATGCACGGTTCTGTCCCGAGGGAGAACTTTATGTCAACTGTAGAGGGGGAATACCACACCTCTCTGCAATATGTGTCCACTAATCCTCAAGTGCGGGTCAGACCTGCAGTTACACACTAATTCACCCACACGAGGACAGGAAGTAAGCCCAATGACTTTCTATAAGTTAAAGGATCCTAAAGATGAGTCTAAAGTAACATACCTAGACTAGAACCAAAGAAGATATTGGCCGGTGGATGCCATTGATAGAGCTCAACTGAAGTATATGGGGTTGCATGTATTCCCTCCTTGAGGATAGGCAACTACCTCCAACAATCCTTTTGGAATGCATCTAGAGCCAGAGAATACAATGTCAAGACAAACGAGCCAATGAAGTGTTCCTAATCGAACTCATGTGCAATTCACAATGCCAGGAGTACAATCACACAATCAAACCCACCCGGGACTAGGCAACATGAATCGGCCACCAGTTAGACCAAGGCCACAACCAGGTGTGCAACCAGGAATACCTCAATTTAGACCAGCAATTCCTCAGATGCCCATACCACCAGAACGATAAGAAGGCTAAGACCAATTTAAGTGGCCAAATGTATGAGAAATCACTATGGCGGAATGGGAGAACCCTATGATCACATAGCTGAGTTTAAACAAGTATTACGAGCAGAGCAAGTGGATGATTTCTTTGTATAGTATGAATCCTTTGGACTTAGCCTCACAAGGATGGCCTTCACTTGGTTCCAACCATTGGATCCAAATCAATTTGGAAATATCGAGCAATTTTTTCAAGAGTTCATTGGAGAATTCACCAAGAGGGGAATTAAACACAACTCGTCATCACTAATCCATAGCTTCAAACAAAACCCAAATGAAACGGTGAAAACAAATATGTCAAGATTTAATCAATATGTTGATAGATGCCCAGAACAGAAAGACCATCCCAACAAAAAATGATATCACTATTCTTGGATGGATTGACTAATGGGACATTGAGAACCCTAGTCTACGTGAAACCGCTCCCGACATTGAGCAAATGTCTTCAAGAATGTATTGACCTAGAGGACAACTTAACTGATGATCTCAAAAGTACACAAAGCCCTACTAAATCAGAAGACACTAGAAGTACAGTGACATCTAACTCCAGTAATGTAGAGGAGTTAGGAGAACTGGTAGCCAAGAAGTTAGGGATCCATGGACAGAGGAATTATCAGCATCCATCAATGAGAATACCCATGTTAGGACGATGCAGCCTATGCGATGGAGATCATCCATCTCACATGTGTGCAAGAGGAGGAATAGGCATGCCTCAAGATTATCCCTACAATAGGTAGCCACCTCGAGGGCCCAACTTGTACTGCTACATAGAGCATAAATGCACTAATCACACTATTGAAAATTTCCCATTCAGTAGGCAATCAAGACCCTTAAATCAACCTCAGTATAGGCCTTATGGATACCCTCCTAGAGAGCCAAGAAGGGATATTCCAAGATACAAACCCTATCCAGGCCCACAAGGAGCACCTAGACCATATGAATAAGGGTAATATGGACAACCACAGCCAATATTAGGACAACATCCACCCCTCCCACAGAACGTAGTGCCAGTTAAATACACTCAACCAGAGGAGAACATGGAGAGAGCCATTGTACCATCTACACCTCTAACTAGTACAAAACCAACGAATCAAGGATACAAGCAAACCCAAGGAGATTACTACCCCTATGACACCAGTGTGATGGAGTATGACCAAAATTATGACCAACCATACTATGGTTATGAAGGATATGACAACACCTATGGGCTGGAGTTTGCAACCCTAATGTACACCGCACCTAAGGCACCAGCACCCATGAGACCACCCATTAGACCACTTGTGCCAAAAGGACCATGCTATAGATGTGGAGGAGACCACTTCATAAGAGAGTGCACTCTACCATATAACCCACCACCTCCCAAGACTTGGGAAGGGTACTGCAATGAATGTGGAAAGGAACATCTATTTAGAGATTGCCTAAAGAATCCCAATAAGACTCATAATACAACACAAATCAATGTGATTGAAGTAATTGAATCATCATGCAGTGATAAGAAGTACACTATACCACTAAGTGCTATCACACAAGCGCGAGCCAAAGTAGACTCTGAACGAGAAAAGAATAAAAACCTAGAACCCAAAGTACAGGTAGTGGAAGATTCTGAAGACCCATGTGAGAGTACCCAGAAAAAGAAGACCCAAAGTTGGAAGGATAGAAGGGAAAAACTTAGAGACAAATGGATGAAAAACAAAATTAAGGAGGACAAGAAGAACATGAAAGAAACCTGAGAAATCGGAAAGATGAGAAGAAACCCCACTTACCTCTCATACACAAGAACTAAACAACCAAGGATCAATCTTAGCAGACCCAAGACCAGACGATCTGGACATGTGGTTGAAAGCTTACCAAGCTAGAATCACGACTAGACCAAACATAGAGCAGCATGAAAAACTTTACCCATAAGGGGAGTTAGAAAAGGAGAGACTTGCGATATGCAGAAAGCTCATAGAAATAGCTCAAGCCACTCTAAAAAAGACTATGCAGCTCTCCCAGAGATGAGAATATCTGAGAATCAATACAAGGAGTGTTTTAAAGAGAATGACTAGAAACCAAAAGAGGTCGATAGTAAGGGAGAACTACCTAGTACTTAGAACAAATCAATTTCTATAATCCCTAAACTAGAAGCTGAGTGGCCAAGAGAGTTGTGAGCCAAGATTTGGGAAGACCGATGGAAAAAGAATGAAAATTCAAGACCACCATTTGAGGAATTAGATGTTGAGGACGATCATCCAACCCCAAATTTGGAGGAAGTATATGAAGAGGTTTCCATAATAGAACGAAATAGGGAGGAAGCACACATCATTTCTACCCTACCGAACTACATGGGGAATATGAGAAAGAATTCATAATCTTCCATGCTCCCACAACACGAGGAAAGGAAAATGAGGCTTCAGGTAAGACCTCTCACAATCTACAAAACTCAAGAAGACCAAGGTACAATGTCAGTTGATTGTGGAAGAATTACTACATGCCAAACCATAAATATGGAAACAGTTAGCAGAACAATTGAAATTAGAGAATGAGGGGAATGAAAAAGAAAATAAAGAAACTGGAGTCCCTTCTACTATACAAATCCTTGTGGATAAAGTCAAAGAATTTAGTGAAGGAGATGAGGGCAACACATGTTTACCCATCACCTATAATGGATACATGAACAAAGCTATTCTAGACACAGGGGCAGGTGTAGGCATAGCCACCAAAGAGATTTGGGAGAAATGGGGAAGCAAGAGAAGTGTTAGAAAAGGAATGGAAGGAAGAGTATGAAAGCATAGAGATGGAACTAGAGTCTGATTCAGAGAAACGTTATTTAGAAGCAATCCAAACCAATAACAGAAAAGGAAAAACCAAGGTGTTAGCAAAAGAAGCAGTTCAGATGAGACCAAACCATGAGAAAACGTTAGATAATGCCAAATCAACCCTTGACCTGTTTGAAGTCCCAGAACACTTCAACAGATATGAAGTGGAGGAGAGGAAGGTCGCCATTCAGATGCCTAAGAGAGAGGCAAGGGAAGGAGAAGCATATGACAACAAGGAACAAATGAAGAAAGTAATAGTGACTATGGAAGATGGGGAAGAAAGATGCACATACATAGGAAAAGATGTGTCACCTAAGGAGGGAGAAGAATTGATAAGACTAATTCGAGAGTCTCGAGATGTGTTTGCATGGACCTAGAAGGATCTCAAAGGTGTATGCAAAACTATGAAAGCAACTCCCTTGCACTTATAATGATGTCTATTCTGCAAAAATTAAGGAGGAGATAGACAAGCTATTAACAGCTAGATTCATTTACGAGATAGAACACACCGAATGGGTGTCACCATTAGTGGTCGTACCCAAAAAGAATGGGAAATTAAGAGTGTGTACCTGAAGAAAGTAAATGAAACTACGATCCATGATAGCTACCCATTACCTATCACTTATCATCTCTTGGAAAGAATTGCGGGTAAGGAAGTCTATAGCTTCCTAGATGGATTCTTTGGATACAACCAAGTAGCTATTGCTACTGAGGACCAACATAAGACCGCATTCGCAATTGAATGGGGAGTCTATGCTTTTAGGGTGATGCCTTTTGGACTCACAAATGCCCCTGCTACTTCCAAAGGTTGATGTGTCATGTCTTCAAAGAATTCCTAAGGAAGAGTATGGATGTATACCTAGATGACTTATGCACATACCTAGGTCAGAGAAAAGAGCATATTTTGGAGTTGCAAAGGATATTTGAGAAGTGTCAACAATATAGAGTGTGCCTAAATCCTGAGAAATGTGTCTTTATGGTGAGACAAGGAAAAATCCTTGGCCACATCGTATCTAGGAATGGAATTTCCACTAATGAAGATAAGGTCAAAGTAATCCTAGAGCTTCCAAGACCGAAAAATGCGAAGGAAGTGCAAGCATTTATGGGTCATTGTGGATACTATCATAGATTTATTCACATGTACGCCATCATTGCAAAGCCACTCTATGGATTATTAACCTAATTCACATGGATGGATGAATGCGAGAAAGTGTTTAACGAACTAAAAAAACGACTCAACACGACACCTATTTTGAAAACACCCAACTAGAACAAACCTTTTCATATCCATGTAGATGCCTCCAACTACACTGCAGATGAAGGAAAATTGGACCACCCTATTGCCTATGCAAGCAGACAACTGAATCAAGCTGAAAGAAACTATACAACTACGGAACGAGAAGGTTTAGGAATGGTGTATGCAGTGAAGAAATTTCGATAGTACCTTCTAGCCAACAAGTTCAAGTTCTTCATAGACCACCAGGCCTTATTGTACCTAGGCAATAAGCCCTGTAATACGGGAAGGCTGGTAAGATGGTTTATGTTACTAATGGAGTTCAACTTCAAAGTGATAGTAAAAAAGGGAAATACCCATGTAAGAGTTGATCATCTATCTAGGTTAACACATGGAGAACCACCTGATGGAGTAGCAGATGATTTATCGGACACTTATCTGTTCAATTTGGAAGTATGTCCTAAGTGGGCGGAAAAATATATTTCAATACTCACCCATGGACCACAACACCCAATTAACAAGGAGATTAGGAAGGGAATTCTGCAATCGTGTAACTTACACATTGTAGCAGGAAGTGTGTACCATAAAGAACCTAACAGTGGATTGTCAAGATGTGTAGAAGAAGACAAACAAAAGACCTTGATTGGGCAAGCTCACATAAACAAATGGAGAATGCACAAGGGAACCCATGAAACTCTAAGAGAATTAAAACGATTAGGAGTTTATTGGCCAGATATGGCCAAGGATGTCCATGAGTATATCGGTAGTTGCTCGGAATGTCAAGAGAATACCCTAGAAGACCATACATCATTACAATTCTCTATGATAGCGCCAGACTGGAGTAGGACATTGGTGAAATTCTTAAAGACACGAGAGCATGAGGAAGGAACAAGTCTAGCTAGAAAGCGATCCATAGAAGAAATGAGTAAGGACTATGTCATATTTGGGAAGCAATTATTCAAAAGAGGAAAAGACAATCAGTTATACTATGTGTGCATGAAGGGGAGTACTCATCCGTATTAGAAATGACACATGCAGGTGTTGCAGGAGGACATTTTTCAGCAGAAAGAACTATAAAAATGATTCTCTTTGCAGGCCTGTGGTGGCCAACTCTGCACATGGATGCATACACCTATGTACGAAGTTGTGAGGTATGCCAAAGAGCTAAGTACCCTATTAGATGTGATGATATGCCTCTGAGACCCATGGTTTGTTCGAGAGCATTGATTTCATAGGACCAATTAACCCACTAGCCAAAGGATCACATGCTGAGTACATAATAGTGGTGATAGATTATCTAACTAAATGGGTAGAAGCAAAAGCAACTAGAAAAAACGATGCTCATACCACAGTCAAGTTTCTCTTTGAGAACATCTTTACTAGCTTTGGACTACCTATAGAGATAGTAAGTGATCGGGGGACGCACTTCATTAATGAAGTAATAGAGTCCTTAATGAATGAATTCCTTGTGATTCATAAAAAATCAGCCCCTTATCACCCTCAAGCCAACAGTCAAGTAGAAAGTTCCAATAAAGTGTTGTGTACGGTGTTGACAAAGATAGTCAATAGTGGAAGGTCAGATTGGGACAAACAATTGCATCAGATTGGGACAAACAACTGCATCAGATTGGGACAAACAATTGCATCATGCAATTTGGGCCTTTCGTGTGGCCTAAAAGACAGCCATTGGCACAACCCCCTTTGACCTAGTGTATGGATAAAATGCAATCCTGCCAATCAATTTCTTGGTACCCACTTTACGAGTAGCACAACAACATGAGTGGACAGGACATGAGCTATCTAAGCAACTCGAGCAGATTGAGAAGTTACACGAAACAAGACCACAGGAAGTTGTGGGAATTTATGTTGTTAAAAGGAGATAGAAAGCATATTATGATGCACACATCAAAGGTGAAGGCCTGAAAAGAAGGAGATTTAGTCCTGATGTATACATTGAAGCAACATGTGAAGAAACTTCAGAAATGCGAATATGGACCCTTACTGATTAATAGGATCTCGACTAGCGGAGTAGTGAATCTAGCCACATTAGATGGAGATATACTTCCTAACTACATAAGTGGTTGTAGAGTGAAACGATATATGGAGCCATTGACAGAGCAGATGTTAGCACGACTTGGAAGAGCGTGAAATAAAAAAAAAGAAGAGGGGAGAATTAGAGAAGAAGCACGCCAAGAAGCCCTAGAGCATATCAAGAAACAAAAATAATGGATGAGGCAAAGGGATGAATGATATCTACAAGGAAAAGAACCCATTCCCATGGCAAATTACCAAGTCCATGAAGCTGACAAAAAGAACCTTAGCACATCCCAACCATATTTAAACCTAGGGATTGGAACCACATAGTATGGATTGATAGATGCCCTGGTCGACTCAGGAGCAGCCCTAAGCTGCATACAAATGAAGTTAATTATGCATCTTCAAACAACCATAAGCCCAACTAAAGCACGCATGATATGAATTGGAGGCCAAGTCATAGAATGTGTTGGAGAAGCCCTAATACCCCTTCAACTAGGAAATTATTTGATGGAGCAAAGAATTTTGGTATGTAAGGACGAAGACTTAGTAGAAAATCTGGTCCTAGGGCAAGATTGGATTATCGAGAACAAAGTGAGCATTATCTAGCACAAGGATACATATCAGCCAAAATAGGACATAAAGAAATCTTTCACTTATTGGAAGAAAGACCTTCTCATGTTTGTGAAGTTATCAAGCTTGAGGAAGACGCCATAGAAAAGGAAAAAGAAGATGAATTAGGGGAGAGCATATCCAAAGAACACCCTAAGCTAGAACTGCCTGCAGATACAAATGTGTTACTTGATGTTGTGCCGTTTTTCCCATGAGAGATGAATCTAAGAGAGAAAGTGAGGACTATGCTCCTAAAATTACCTACAACAAAGGAAAAACATCCACATGGACATCTACTACTCAAGCAGCATATCCATGGAATACTCGTCTACAATGGATGCGGAAGGATAAAATGATTAAACCAGATGATTCAACTCAGAAGCAGACTAGTCATTTAGTGAAAATGAGGAGAGATAACCACTACTCACAACCGCAATCGGAATCACCAAGACTCCTTCGTGTGTGGCTTCCAAAATCATTAGTAGAAGCCCAACAAACACAGCAGCATATGTGGATTCCAAAGAAGGCTAGATAGACTACAAGTCAAGAGCTCATCAATCTCGAGGAGATATTATGCCGGCAAAGCGAAACAAGGTGGGCCAAAAGGAACCAACACAAGCACAAAAGAAACGCGACATCAACCAATAAGACTTCACAAAAGAAGGCAACAAGGACCAGGAAAGGACCAGGACAACGAAACCCAATACCTCAAGCACCAACTACAAGATGGATATGGAGACCCAAGAGGCAGCCAGGACAAGAACAACCTACTCAGCAAGATTCCACTTGCACTCATGAAGAGACCAATGCACCTAGAGTATGCATGTCAGGGCCACATTACAAGGCCATGCATTCGACACATTATCTATTGAATAAAAGTAGTGGTGCACCTTTCCATCATGGGAATAGGTCTCAGATTCTACTACCATAGGAATGAACTTATAGTGTAAATAAATAAACGCTTCGGCTAGAACTAATTTTTTTTTTCTTTCAGGATTAAAAATCAAAAGACGTGTGGTAAGAGGCCTTACTTACTTAAGTAAGGGGAAATGGAGTGATGCAATAAGCAGCATATCACTAAGCCACACATAAAACGTGACTTGATTTCTACTAGAAGTTGATTTTCTCTCTATTACAAGCGTAGATGGCTTTTGAGGATTCCAAAGCAACTATTCAAGAAGAGATGCTAGAGTTCCCATTGGAGACTGCGACAAAAGCCAAAGGTCATTGGTTTCAAGAGGATCAGCTTGCTAGGGATTATCTTTTCTTAGTCACAATAAAGATTATGAACATTGACCATCAACTCCCAGTGATGTCTCAAGATTTCAAAGTCGTACATGAACTCCCATCAACCGTAGACATAATGACGAAGGCAGGAATTCAGAAATACTTCGAACTACCAATCTACAAACAAGACTTCCAAAGATGTACTCAAGTGATGAATACCCTCCAACCAGCTTTACATGACCCATTAGTGCCAGAAGCAAGAGTTCTAGATGCGGCAGGAGAATGGGTAATCATCCAATTTACTCATGACTTAATCAAAGAAGCTTTCGGATGGGAAAAGGATGGAAACACAGTTTTGAAAGATGAAAGCCGAGGGACTAAGACATGAACATTCACGGACATCAATCACATTGATATAGAAGAAGAAGTCTGTCTTATTCATCAACATTTCTGCTTTCCAAATATGCATCGATACACCGCACCACAGAAAATCATAGTACAGATGCTATCCCATGCTATCAAACAAATCGGTAATCAAGTGAACATGACGTCATACATCCAAGAATGTCTTTTTTGAGCTAAGAAGAAATGGAACCATAAAAAGTTCTTGAACGGAAGTGTCACACTAACAATACTCATTTACCATGCATTGGGTATCCGTGAACATTTGAAAGAAGTGCCCTCATCTTCAGAGTTAGCTAAGTGTGCTAAGTTAGCCACGGTCCCAAGGAAGAAGAAGGGAGTAAAAATAGTGGAAGAAAGTGAAACTAGCTCGCAACCAAGAATGAGAGGCACCAAAAGACTACGAGAAATGATGAAGGTAGAAGAAGCCCTTCCAACATCAAAAAGGATACACGTACTTCCGAAGACAAGGATAGAGGACAATACACCCATTATAGAAGAGGAATTAACCAAAGCAATGGAAGCAACTCATCAGTACATGGAAGGTCAGGTAAACTTGCCAGTACAAGGGCATCATTACCAACAGACTTATGAAGACATGGAGTAAAAGAAGAGGTTGACTAAAGTTCATCAATACAAAGAGTTGGGATTGACCAACTCTAGATCATATTCTGACATGCAAGGAGAACCGGAACAATCTATGATGAATGTGGACATTAAAAGTGATTCAAGAGATGATGGTAATTGGGAAGAATTGAATCAAGTCATTAATGACTTTGGCATGGCAGACACGAAAACAAACCAAACCCCTAAGGACAGTATCAAAGGAACAACAAGGCAAGAATCACCTAAAGAGAGAATTCATGTATTCAAATTGAATGAAGAGACTAACATTCAAATCACAGAGACTAACTTAGATGGAGAAGTTCCAGTAAAGAGACCAAAGGAAGAGAAAGAACAGGATGAAGTGGAGGAACCTAAGACATTCACGCCAATCAGGGTTGTAGTAGAACCCTCTCCATTAGATGTCACTTTTCAAGGTAGTGCTACAAAATCGATCACAAATGAAGAAGAAGAACGAGAGAGAGAGAGAGAGAGAAGTGCACCTTCACATCACATAACCGCACAATGAAACCATACATGTGGAACAAGGCAAGGATGTTCGAACAGGGGAAGAACCAAGTATCCCCAAAACATGGTTAAATGTGGATGTAGCTCAATTGAAGCCGGTCGTAAGGACACGCAACAACAAATGCTTGAAGCAGATGCAGAATATGACAAAGCTATGCGAGAGAAAAACCAATTCCAGGTAATAAGTGAAAACTTGTCTGCAAAATTAATTCAAGCTCAAAAGACACTCTCGACCAAGGAAGTAGAAGCTCAAAAAGCCAAGGACAAATGCACTATGCTAACAACAGAGAACCAGCAGCTTCGAGATCAACTTAAAGAGCTACAGCACAAATATGAAGCTGGTGAAACGGAGCAAGCAAGAATAAATGCTAGAAGTAAGTTGCTTGAAACTCAAGTCAAAGTATATATGGTGGAAGCAGACAATTTAAGGAACAGAAATAAAGAACTTATGAATTCCATACCATGCAACCAACCCATAGAAGCTCTAGAAATGACTGCAAGCGACACAAAGGTATTGGAAGCTCAGATTGCGAAGTATGCAGATCAGTTGAAACAAGAGCAAGCTATCATTGAAGAATGGGAGAAGAGATATATGCACAACACTAATGAACTTAGGAAAAAATGGAAGATGACAGAGGATAAATTCATTGAACAATGCAATGAAGACGCTAATCAACTGGCTGCCATAGGAGAAGAACTCCTAAAGATCAAGGAAAAAATTACATGAGCCACCAAAGAAATCAAAGAAAAGAATGAACTAATTGCCAAATTAAAAGCTCAAATAGAACAACAGGTAATAGCAGGGACACCAGTAGTTCCAAGCTCCATAGTGGCTACTGAGGAGACTGAGGTACGTCCTCTTTCTCCCCCCATGCATCATTCACTGATAAGGGAGGAAGCAGAGCCAAACACTGAAAAGACATAATTGGGCTATTGCAGAACTAAGCCAAAATGAGCGGGCACTACTGGTGTCCCAACTTACGGAACAATTTGAAGAGCAGGTGGTCAAGGTAATAAAGAGGCAAAGATTGCAAGCAAGAGCTTGGAACAGATTTTGAAGCTGTTCAATATTCCTTACGGACTACTAAAAGAAGAGACACGCCAATATATAAAGATGATCACCAATAAAGAACCAGATAGTGATCTACAATTCAACATGAAGACATTCACATATACACAAGAAGAATTCGATAAGGCAGACCCTATCTGGAGACGCAAATTTTTGGAAAAGAATCTACATTATAGGTACACTAGAAATCGGCAACGTATGTGCTTCAAATCAATCCATCTTTTTGCCCAATACCTAGAATACGCTCCTGGATGCAATTTTGGGAAGCACAACACTAGGGTAGCTTAAATAATCAATGGCCAAACTATCCATTATTACCTAGTCCGCCATGCAACTACTTACCAATAGAAGAATATATGGTGAAGACCATTGAGTTTTGGATCTCCAGATATGCCAAAGTACCAGATTTAGCCATTAAAATGACAAACAAATTTTTCAATATGCTACTTATAGTATTAAAAGTATTTCAACATGCGTTGTATACCTTTTCGAACTTCATCGGAATTAACCAAGGGGCAGATGCCCCTAGTTTTTTATCTATCTACTACCCCTAGTCGCTTAACATGGCAATATACTCGAGACTTATGTTTTTGCTGAGCCCATACATGCAAACATTAAAAGAAGCATTCTTTACAGGGTTTTTTGAAATTAATTCAGAAATATTTGTCAAAATGTCTTCCAACTTAAATGCGTGACTGGTAACATATGAACTAAGCTTTTTTGCGGACCATAGACAGGCACCAGATGATGGAGTAAAGTCACACCAATGGAAGGAATTGATGATACGTCAAGAAAATTTGCTTAATCATAGAAAGCAAAACGTGATTCAAACATACTCACGCCGCTATACTTTAAAGCCTATCGGGGATGGCAGAGTTCAAGAGGGGGGTGTTGTTGAGTGAGAGTCAAGCAAAAAGAAAAGACAAAGAAGATCACAATAGAAGCTTCACTAAATAGAATATATCTAAAGACATATCTCTGTAGGAAGCCCCTCAGGGGCACACAACATCCATCTCTGTGTAGAGCCCCCCAGGGGCACACAACAGTGGGAAGTATGCAATAGGCAAGGATGGATCAAGGCCCGCAATTATCCATGCCGAAGTGCAAGAAAATATCCCATAGATAACAAGCCCTAGGAAGGTGCTTCAACCTCTTGATCTTTGGGAGGTCCAAATCAAAGGCTGTAAATCCAGACCTTCACATCTTCCACTGGTTGCATGCGTGGCAGCCTGACTTAACACAGCAACCCAGATTTAAAGAGGTTATTGGTGAGCTAGACTACAAATCTATTGTAGTCCATTTCCGTTGGTTGCATGTGAAAAGAAAAGAATAAGGCCAAAACCAATGCAACAGGTCCTCAGTTATGATCAGTTCCTTGAACATTGGTAAAACTATATCATTACGACTTCCACAAGAGCTGGCAATGGTCAACTATAAAGAGGCTATCAGTTAATAAGGAACTAGATCGACTATAGGCACAAAACTAGAGACAAGAAGTAAAGCCTGTCAAGGGATGATAGAGACAAAGAGGGGGAGAGTGTTGCAGAGCAAAGAAGAGAAGAGATGCAGAGGAAAAGAAGGGCCCCAAAATTTTTTCAAGTTGGACACTTCATTTTTGTACCATAGTCACTTTGTAAAATATTTGCCAATGTAAATGCACTAGAGGAGTCCTCTAGATGCATACCCATAGATATCCTTATCATTACCCTTGTAAACTAGTAGGAAATTAGTCTTTTAGTCAATAAAGTTCCGGTCTCTTGTGTGAAAGGACCATTTTTTAGGGCACAAGTATATAAGTCATTTGGTGACTCTTTGTAAAGACCTTTTGCCATTGTGAAGAAGAAGACAAGAAACTTGAATTTGCTTCTTTCCTACTGATTTCCTCCTTCTCCATGATCTTTTGTGTGGTGTGTGTGTAATGCTTGGAATGTGTGTGTAGGATTGTTAGCTATCCCTTCCCATCACTTTTGAACTATTGTAGTGTGTGTGTGAGCCATCATGAGTTGTGGAGCGAGTGTTGGTGTTTCCCACCATTCACTATTTTGTGCATAACTTGAACAATGTTTGTCAGATTCAAGTGAAAATACCACTAATAGATGTGTCTCGTCGAGAGCTTCAAAAGGAACCTGCTATTGGCCATATTCGAAGTTTGAAGCTGGGAGAAAAGTTCGAATTTGTGCTTACTGTGTAAATGATATCGTGACATGCATTTTCAGAGGATTAGTGAGTTAAAGAGGTAGTTTAGTCTTTTCACATGCATTGTAGCTCAGCCACTTCACTTTCCATCATGTGTGCACATGTCCTCATACACTTGGTTCATGTGGTTCCTCGGATTGATAATTAAATGTGTATCGATCCACCACTATATGCACTTGGGCGATTGAGATTTAGTCTCATCAACACAAGTCCCTAAGGCTTCTCGACTTAGGTACACAAAGTACATCAGAAACTCAAAATTAGGATCATGAAAATCAATGGAATTGTAATTGGAAGCAATGCACTTTGGTCAAGCATGTGGATGTTTTGGCAGTTACAAGGTCAAATAATAAATGTCCTATTGATTGGCAGGAGCAAAGACTGATTCGGGACCAAGTGCAGAAATGGATCTAGTAGGATCAACAAAAGCAAGTACAATTTCAGATTTTATCCTAGGAAGATGATAATGGAACATCTATACATAGAACAAAGAAGAATGATATAATGAAGACCAAGCAAGAGCTAGACAATGATTGGTTTGAGGTAATAATTAATTCTCCTTTGTAGTTCTCTTTGGATCATTAGTACCAGCTTTTAGAGAAAAAGTGTTAAAGAAGCTGGTTGGACAATTGTCAGAGCTAGCAAACATGCATGTACCTTCAATATCAGCTAATGGTATTGATCCAAATGATGTGGACTTTGTTGTGCTAGTAATTCAGGCACAGTATAAGCAAAGGTGATTTGATGAGGTTTTGTTGGATGGTGGCTCAGGAGTGAACATATTACCTTATCATATTTTTTAGGAAATGGAGAATGGGGCTTTGGACCCAACACCTTTTCAAGTGAAGATGGTAGATCAAATGAGAGTCCAACCTTTGGGCATTCTGAAGCAGCAACAAATAATAATTGCAAGGATGACATTCATGGTTAATGTTGTTGTAATTTGGATGTCTAAATCCCCCTATCCATATGAAATGTTGTTAGGTAGACCTTGGTTCAGGTTGGCTAAAGTAAAGCAAGATTGGGGGTTAAATGTGGTTGTGATCATGAAAGGTAAAAAGCAGGTCACAATACCAATGAAAGGAAGAAGGAATATGTCGGTAAGAGAGAAACCACTGATGGCTCAGACCATTAGTTTAGTAGATGAGATAGAAGACGATAAGGAGGAGGAATTTTTGAAGGCAAATCCAACAGTGGTATCAGTATTAGAGGTAGACATAGAAGGAGTATTATCAAAAGACGAAGATCTGTTGGAGAATAAAAGTGAACCAGCTATAGGTGACACATTGGAAGGCACACAGCTGACACAGATGTTTGAGCAAAATCTAGAAATTCTAACTCAAGAGAAGTTGGAGCAGCAAGAAAAGGGGGTAATTAATCTGGTTGAAAAAATATATGAACAAAAATATGCAAGCTCAGGTAGAATAAAGGAAGATGAACTCCAAGAAGTTAATTTGGGAACTGATGCTGAACCAAAAATGGTGCGAACCAAAAATGGTGCGAGTCTGTAAAGATGGTGGGGTGCTAGTGACGGACGTTGGAGCTGTTGATGGCGCTTCCGACGGACGCTAGGCGAGTTCGAGGCTGTTGCGGGTGCTAGTGACGGACGTTGGAGCTTCAACAACACTCACCATGCCAGCTAATGCTAAGCTGGATGAAAGTTATGGGAGTGTTGTCATTTGTGTCGCTCACAAATTGCTTCCAACGCATCTTCTCTGAACCACAGCAGCGTCGTCAGCAGAAGCATTTTGATCTCTTTGTCGTCACTCCGCCTCTATAATATTTCGGCTTGTGTCGTCATTCCGCAGCGTCATCACGAACTTTTCTTTCAGGGATCCAATACCGTCAATCGCAGGGGATCCAATACCGTCAATCGTGGGGCTGCAATACCATCAATCGCGGGCTCCAATACCGTCCATCGCGGGGGATACAATAGTCTGGCGCGTTCAAATTACCACCAATCGCGGGCTCCATTTCCGTCCATCGCGGGGTTACAATACCGCTTCCCATCGTCAGGGTTCAACGATCGATTGACCGGTCCATCGGGAAGTCCCCTGTCCTTCTCGGGGTGTGGCCGCCGTCCGTCTCATCTGCAACCGTGCTCCGCCATCCTCTCTCCTGCTGTTCGCGCGTGGCTCAGGGCCCTTCACTGGTGCTCTGTGTGGCGGCTGCCAGGCGGCGGGCCCAGCGTGGCCACTGGGGCCTGTCTTCTCTCGCGTTTGGAGCAGCTTTAGAAATAAAAAAGGCAAAAGATATCAAAAAAAGGGGGAAGTGTTCGTGAAAAGGTTGCAACTTGCACGGAGATCGAGTTGTCTCAAGCTACTCAAAGTTATAGCTTTATAAAGTGAAGGATCTTGCGACTCCAAACTTAATGGGATCAAAAATAGAATTTAATTGAACTCGTTTGACTTTTCGTTTCAAGTTTTCGGAGTTCGGAGTGCCCCTCTTTTGTCATGGATTTGGCGACCCCCTCCCTTGTGAGAAGTAACCTGGCCCCTCCTCCCGGGGAGATCGATAACCTGGCCTCCTTGTTGGAGGGGGGTTCTTGTGCCGCCCTAGGGGCCTTCGAGAGTGTTGAACCCCCCTTGGTCTCCCTCAGTAGATCCGCAATTCTGTCAACTCAGGAGGAGCTCAAGAAAGTTTGCCTCGTCGGCCAAATGTTCGGCCCTAGGCCCCCGCTCGAAACTGTGCGACAGTGGCTTCGCAACGAGTGGTTCCCCCGTGGGCTAGTTGTTTGTAAGTGTCAGTTCTTACCGGCAAGCCACTTGCTGCTAGTCTTTGAAAATGAAGATATGGCGTTTTGAGCCCTTAGTGTCGGAACTTGGCAACTCGGCCGGGCGACCCTGTGCCTATTCAGATGGTCCCCTGATTTTACTCCCGACAAGTCGAAATCGCTTCGGTACCCTCTCTGGGTTGAGCTCCCTAACCTGCCTTACTTCTTGTACAACTTCGTGTGGGACATCGTCTCTCCTATCGGCAAGCCGTTGGCCTCACGCGAGGACATTGGTGGTCTCATTTATGAAGGTGCAAGACACTCGTTCAACGCTCGGTGGCACCCTCAAATCTGTGTCGAGGCTGACCTCAGTATGCCACTTCCATCGAAGATCAAACTAGACTTGGGCGAAGGGGATGTATGGGAGCAAGACGTCAGTTACAAAAACCTTCCCAACGCGTGCTTCCGTTGTGGCCAACAAGGTCACAGGATTAAAGATTGCCCTCTGAGATGAAAAAGCAAGCGAAATCAAGAAGCCCCCAAAAATGCTCAATATAGCAATGGTGCATTGAATCACTCGACCAAAGTAGAGGAAGTCAAGGGCCCCCTTAATCCAGAAGCTGACGCAGACGGGTTCATCGAAGTCAGAAGAAGAAGGAAAAGAAGCCCTAGGGCAACTTCTGAGCGAAACAACATGCCAGTTACCCCCTCCAGCAACTTGTATTGCAATCTGGTAAAGGACATCAATGAGTTTGACTACCCAGGTGGGAACCAACTTGAGGTGGACACCGACGCCAAAGGCCTAGAGATCCCCGACAGTAAAGAAACCTTGCAGGAGGGTTACACTACAAGCAAAGAAGATGGCTTTACTACTAGCAACGAAGATAACATGGATAGTGAAAGCTCCATCATCGGTTCGACTATTCCGGAAACGGAGCTGAAAACGGTGCCCAGTTCTTCCCAGCAGGAGGCATTTCGCAAAGGAAAACAACCTATGGAGTTACCGTGGAAAAGCCCCCACAAGAACCTATTGCTAACTCGGGATCCGATCCGAGCGAAAAAGAAAGATGAATCCAAGAAAAGAAAGGACAAAGCTCCCTCCCGCAAAGAGGGATTATCACGACAATGATCATCATCTCGTTAAATGCTAGAGGGCTAACTGACCCCTCAAGAGCGATCATCATTGGTCAATGGCTTCGCGACATTAGCCTAAACCCAGATTTTATATGTATCCAAGAGATTAAAATTGACGGAGAAGACCTCTAGAAACGGCTTAGACATGTCTCCTCGACCCATGTTTGGATTTCAACGGCGCATCAGCGGGGGTCCGGTGGAACGGCAATCGGCATTAATCAACTCTGGTTTGAAAAGCTTGTGAACTCCATTGAAGATGAATGCCACCGATGGATTGCTGTTTCTTTCGGTGCTCCCTTTTGTTTTACTTTAGTTTCTTTGTATGCCCCTAACGGGGAGTTAGAGAGACTCAACACTTGGGCCTCCTTGGACTCGCTCCCTCACAACGTGCTTATTTGTGGGGACTTCAACATGGTAGACGACCCTATGGACAGATGGATGGGCAAGGGTAGGGTCATCGATAGTCGGGAGAAAGAAACGTGGGACAAAACTAAACTACACTTGGATCTGGTCGAATTCAAAGACTCGAATGGCTTTTCTTGGTCTAACCTCCAAGCAGGAGAGGACCTGAGGAAAGCTAGACTTGATAGATGCTACATTTCTCAGAGTTTTTCTCATCAGTGGGGCCACCCTTCCCTCTCACAACGCACCGACCTCACCATCTCTGATCACTACCCGATCGTCATCACTTTTCAACCCCCCACCAAGATCTGTAAGGCTCCTTGGTTCCATGCCAGTGTGCCCTCCTTCTCTCTCCCCTCCGTCCATCAAGAAATTTCTGAGGTGTGGAAGGAGGCTTTCGCCTCTGGCTTGTCCCCGGCCAAGTGTTGGAGAAGTGCGGTCGATAAGTCACGACAGATCATGATTGGATCCAGGAAGATGCTAGAGACTGTGTGGCGGGCTCGTAGAGTAGCTCTTTATCATAGACTCTGGCGGCTCGAGGAAGAAGTGAACAAAGGAAAATCTCAAGCCCAGAAAGGACTTCGAAAAATCAGAGCGCTGCTGAGATACGAGGAAGAGATACAAAGGAAAAATTTGCAAATTTTCTTCAAGGAGTGGTGGGCTGGCAAAGCCGACAAACCCACCAAAGAGATGTGCCGTATCCTCAAAAGGAAACACAATAGAGAATCGATCCCCTTATTGCTAGACGCAAATGGCAATGTATGCAATACGGAAGAAGATAATTTTGGGATCATTGAAGGGCACTTCACGAGACTCCTGGGGACCTCAAACCCCCTCTCCCACCATAGAAGGGACTGTATGGCAGCCATATCTAGGGTTTCCCCCCACAAGATACCACTCAACCTTCAATCTCTGCTTCATGCCTCTATCTCTGAAGCCGAAATCATTGAGGTCATTGATGCCCTCCCTTCAGGTAAAAGCCCGGGACCCGACGGGCTCACTAATGAGTTCTTTAAATCCTTCAAGTTGGTGGTTGCCACCCCTCTTCGTTTGGTTTGGCAAGAGGCACTCAAGTTTGGCGCGCTTCCTTCTTGTCTCAACAATGGCATTATCAAGTTAATACACAAAAAAGGGGAAAAGAACAGAATAGAGAACTGGCGTCCCATTACAATGCTCCAAACAGGATACAAGATCATCGCCAAAGTCATTGCCAACAGAATCTCTTGCCACTTGAGAGCGTGGTTAAGCGAGGACCAAAAAGGTTTCATCAAAGGCAGGTCAATTTTGGAAACCATTATAGATATCTGGGAAGGTCTTGAATTTGCAAATGAGTCTAAACAAGAAGTTGTATTCCTCAAGATCGACTTTGATAAAGCCTACGACAGGCTAGAATGGGACTATATTCTACAGTCGCTACAAGATCTTGGATGTAGTCAGAAATTCACCAAGATGATTGCGACCCTTCTCGGAAACGCATCGACCCAAATTAACATTAATGGAAAACTTTCAAAGGTGATCAAACTTAGAAGATCTATCAGACAAGGGTGCCCATTGGCTCCCCTTCTCTTCGCCATTGCCACGGAAGGGCTTAGCAGGCTGGTGGAGCATCAGGTGGAAGCTGGTAACATTAAAGGCCTTCGTTTGCCGCATGACCACGGTCAGATCACCATGAGACTTTTTGCCGATGACATGAACGCTTTTGTTCACAATGATAGTACCAGCCTGGAGACGTTCTGGAAGTGTCTTGCTACCTTTTGTGAAGCCTCTGGCTCCATAATCAACCACTCTAAGACCGCCTTTAGAGCTATTGGTGGGTCACAGCCCGACCTTCTCATTGATCATGGCTGTCAAATCATTCCGCAGGGCCAAATTTTTCGGCTTCTTGGGATTCCCTTGGGGTTTGGCGTCTCTATGGAATAGCGGTGGAACTGGGTGCTTGCCAAACTCGAAAACAAGCTTAACTATTGGAGAGGTATGCAAATCAATCTTGCTGGTCGTGCTATGGTTATCAACACGTTCCTCTTATCATTTACCATTTATTTCCTTTCTTGTTGGAGACCGAAAGAGCAAGATCTGTCCAAACTGGATAGTATTTGTAGAAACTTCCTTTGGACGGGCGACCACAACAGGAGGGGGGTGCCTAAAATCAAATGGTCCATCTGCACCAGCCATAGAAATAGTGGGGGTCTTGGTATCTTGGACATTGGGTGCATGGCTAACAAACTATCGGCCAAATGGATGATTAAGGCGTGGTGCAACGGGGAGGCCTCGTGGGCCAAGTTGATCTTCAGAAACAAAAATGAGTTGGCGCTCATGGGTTTCCCAAATTGGAAGATTCTTGACATCTTGACCTTGCTGTTTTCCCCGATCCCCGTCTTCCCGAAAGGCTCTAATCTGGTGTGCTCCCTTTGGAAGAGTTGGAATAAAGTCAAAAGCTTCACAAGAATAAGTGAAGACTGGAAGTGGGCTTCCGGTATCAAACAAAACGACTCTATCTGGTTTCCGATCCATGGCATCCGGAGTGTGGAATCTTGGAACATTCAAAATGCCAAGAAGCTATGGAACAAAGGCTTCAAAAAATGGAAACATCTCTGGAAACAAGACCCCAACCGCTGGATGAACTTTGAGGATATTGACCCTAGCATCAACATTACGCATGAAGAATGGAACACTTTGCAAAGCAGATGTCTCGCCTGGGACCGACACAAAGTTCGTCTTCTCATGGGACACGACATGCCGAGCTCGCTTGGTCTCAAATGGCACAATGGGAATAGCCTATCAAAAATCCCGAACATCAAAGAAACGATCGACTATCAGGTTAACCTCAACAAAAAGTGGTGCCTGTCATGGACGCGGCTTCGGTGGGACATGAAATTCATGGCTATCTGGCACCCCCTCATAGAAATCAAAAAGTCTGTCCTCTTATGGCAAATTCTTCATCATGGAATCTGGACCAACCTTAAGGCTAGCAAAATTTGTGGGATCCCTCCCTGGTGCAAACACTGCTACCGGTCTATCGAAGATGTTTCACACATCTTCTTTTCCTGCCCCAACTCCAACAGACTCTGGCAGGTGGTTGGAAAGAGAATTAGACTTCAAAAACGTCTCAGTTGGCAGCAAGCCCTGCTGGGAGAAGCGATCGGCTGCTCCGCGACTCTTTGGAACGCCATTAGAGGGGAGGTCCTATGGAAAATCTGGCGGGAAAGATGTGCTTTCAACTTCGGTGACTCCTCCAAGGAGTGGTCAATTGAGAAATCGTTGTTCCTCCTTGGCAAAAGGATTGTCAACTGTAAAAAATCTCCCCCCTTTAGGCATCATCAAGTACTCCTTTTGATTGATAACAAGCTTAAACCTAAGTGGGCCCCACATGAGGGTGATGAGAGGGTAATTAACCTTCTTTGTAATGTCATCTAAGCTCTGTAAAAGCTTCCCCTGCTTTGTGGGATTTGGGGGGTCCCGTGGGCACTAGTCCCCTTCTCTTGTACTTTTCTTTATTTAATTCAAGTCCGGGAGAGTAGGCTCATGCCGAACTTCCTTTATATTAAAAAATGGTGCGAGTAAGCAAAGAATTAGAAGGCCAGTCCTTGGAAGATCTGATTTGTTTGTTGAAGAAGTACGTTGATGTATTTGCTTGGGATTACTCACAAGTGAAAGGCGTAGACCAGATCTACATCTATATCGAATTAATTTAAAGAAAGATGCAGTTCCGGTCGTGCAGCAAAGGTACCGAATGAATCCTAATTTTGCAAAATATGTTAAGGAGGAAATTGACAAGTTATTGGCAGTTGGATTCATAAAACTAATTAATCAAGTAACATAGTTATCTCCAATCCTTGTGGTTCCAAAGAAGAATGGGAAGTTGAGGATTTGTGTGGATTATAGAAAATTAAATGCAATAACAATTATGGATCCCTTCCCAATGCCATTTGGTGATGCAATTTTTGATGTAGCAGCTAGACATGAAATGTATAGTTTTCTAGATGGATTTTCTGGCTATAATCAAATTTTCATTGGTGAGGAGGATGAGCACAAGATTGCATTTATTATAGAATTTGGTGCATATGTGTTTACAGTCATGAGCTTTGGATTGAACAATGGACCACCTTCATTCAATTAAGTGGCACATAAATTTTTTGAGCCTTACTTGCAGGATTTTATGCAAGTTTTTGTGGACGACTTTTTCAGTAGGAAAGAAGATATAGCACCTGCTTCACCTAAAATCTTGCTTTGACAGATGCAAAAAATCCAGAATGGTGTTGAGTCCATTCAAGAGTGTCATTGCTATGAAGAACAATATCTTATTGGTCCATGTTATTTCACAAGAGGGAATGGCTATTGATGTCAAGAAAATTGAAGCCATTAGGACAGTGAAAGCTCCGAAAAATGTAAAGGAAGTAATGAGCTTTGTTGGACAAATTAAGTGGCATGCTAGGTATTTGAGGTACTTGGCTAATATCTCATTACCTTAGACACATTTAACAAAGAAAGATATTCCCTTTGTATGGGTTGAAGCTCAAGAAAAGGCCTTCCAATTATTGAAGAAGATGGTTTTATAGCACCAATTTTGCAGCCTTCAAATTGGTCTTTACCCTTTTACATATTTGTATATGCATCGGATGTAGTAGGAGGAGCGGTGTTGATGCAACAAAAAGAGAGAGGATGGTATAGACAAGTTTACTATGCGACTAGAGTATTGTCTTCAATAGAAAAGAATTATCCGGTTACTGAACGTGAGGCATTGGCAATGGTATATGCGCTGAATAAGTTCATACATTATTTGTTGGGTAATAAAGTTGTTTTTCATGTAGACCACCAGGCTTTGGTATATCTGGTCAAGAAGCCTCTATTAACAAGAAGATTGGCAAGATGGATGCTTTTATTAAAAGAATTTGATTTTGTCATTGTTCATACTCCAGGTAAAGAGCATGCAATGGTCGTTTATTTTAGTAGATTAGAGTTAGGGGAAGCACCAATAGGAGTAAATGATGAGTTTCCAGATGCGGATTTATTTAATGCTCAGATTGTTGACTCTGATTCTTGGTATGATCATTTTTTTGCATTCCTAACAGATGGATTATTGCCTCAACAATTTACACCTGATCAAAGAAAGAAGTTTTCTTTGAAAAGGCCTTATTTGGTCATAGCAGGTGCATTGTACAAAAAAGGGGTGGATCAAGTAATTAGAAGATGTGTACTAGATTTTGAGCAACCAGCTGTTTTGTAGGAAGCCCATTCAAGAGCAGCATGTGGACATTTATCAGGGGATATTACAGGTAAAAAGATTTTACAAGGGGGGTTGTGGTGGCCTAAAATATTAAAAGATGCTCATGTTACCCATTCTCAAGGAGCTGATTGTGCCTAGATATTCTAAGGAGGCACTAAAGAAGGAATTTGGTCCTCGTGAAGGAGGTCGTCAGTATTACATGTTGAAAAATGCATCTTATGTGTCCAGAGAATAGCTTAAATGGTATCTCGAGAGGTTATGCTTTATAGTTAAATATGATTATATGTATAAGGACAACTTTGTACCATTATGTTGGGTAGAGAAAGAGGGAAGTGTGAGTTGGGCTCATTTGATATTTGATAGAGTGTACAATGAAGTGTTCTCTTCAGATAAGCAGAAGACACAAGCTAATAGTAGATTAGCAGCATATCTTGCAGTGTTATTTCAATTTGTACAAAAGGTCAAAAGGAACGAGGTTGTCCGACCCAACATACAGGAACAACAGATTGGTTCCCCAATGATCAAGAAGAAGGACCAGGATATTGTTAGAGAGGAGGAGCAACTAGATGAAACATACAATGATTTATTGAAGGCTAGATACAAAGTAGATGAGGTTGTTTCGGTGGTAAAGAAGTTGAAGGGAAAAACTTCTAAAGGTATGAGTTTCCATGAAACACCAATTAATGTATCAAAAGATATCGAGCAGCCCAAGATGGTGGGCAGAAGCTTTAAACTGACCAAAAATCGCAAACTGGAACCTGTGCTAAAAGTTGTGGTGGATAAGGTTTTTGTACAACAGGTGTCTCAATCAAATCATGAAGTTAGTCTAGAAGTGTCTGAGATATAGCAGAAGTTGGATGAGGTGTACAAATTCATAGTAAGGCAGGATGGCTTGTTGAAGGAATAGAAGTTACTTACTGATATATTAAACTTTGATGAGTACCAGTTGCTGAAGTCTTAGGTACAAAGCTTACAAGAGGAATTGCTGAGGAAAATACAAGAGCATGAGGAAGTGTTGTCTCAATTACACCAACAACAGGTGGTGGAAATACTGAAAGTCAAGAAGTCCCTATAGGAGTTTGATGAGTAGACAAGAAAGATGCAACAAATGGTGGATACAGTGATACAGAACTTAGCTGCGTTGAACACAATCTTACAAGTGGAAAATGAAGTATTGAAGTCTAGAATCAAACCTTTACTTATGTTGGAGAAATAGATGTTGCAAAATGAGGAAGTGGAAATGGATGCAATGCTAATGTCTGAAATGGATATGACGACTCTCAAGTAGCAAATGCATAAGTGCATGCAAGATTTATGGGCAGGACAAGTGATTGAGCAATATAAAAGTGGAAAGGAAGTGTTGCTACAACAAATTGCAGATCTTAAAGAGCAGCTCGTTTAGCACACTCTAGATAAGAGTTGGATGATCTAGTTCAGCAATAGGAAAAGGTAGTTTTAGAAAAGATTGTGGAGCAAGAAGATATCCAGTTTGAAGTAGATCAAGTTCAAGAAAATACTAAGGTTGCAGAGGAAGTTCAGCAAGAAGATTTCGATAAAGAACTTAGTCTTATAGTTTATGATCAAGGGATTGTGAATTCGGCCTTGATTTTTGGAAAAAATCCCCCACTGGGCAGTGCCAGGTGTTGAAGGGTGAAAAATTGGAAGTTAAAGTGGTTAATTGGAATTTTGCTAACTTTGATGTTGCTGACTCGGAGTTTGCTGAATCCGTATTTTGGTCAATTAGATATTTAAAAAAGAAATAGTTATAAGTTAGTTAAGGGGAATGTCATGTGATATGATCGGGGTAATCTTGTTTGCGAGGAGATGTAACAGTAAATGAAGCATCTTTCGAGAGAAATGAAAGATGAGAGAAGTGAAAAAGTCTTTCTTCTTATAATTGCACAGGCTAAAAGTGATTAGACCTGACGAGTTCAATCAAGTAGAAGCCATATTGCTCTTCTGTCAGCCTAACTTTCTGTATTTCAAAGAAATTTTGTGAAGTATTTCTTTCTCATTCATTTCGCGCAGACGTGTGTTGTTTCATGTTTTGAACATAAAGGTTCTATACTTGCATTATAGTTATCTGAGTGTGGTAAAATTGAAATTTGATACTTGAGTAATTGAGTTGTATGTGAGAAGGTTTTTGCGCTAGGATCTTTTCATGAGAGTAAATTGTTTGAGTCAATAGTTATGTGTTGTTGAACCCCAACAAGGGGCTTGTTTAAGTCCATACAAAGCCTCTTGGAGCCTATAAACATATTGTGGGTGCTTTGAATCTTCATATCCTTGTGGTTGGTCCATGTATACTTCGTCCTGTAAGTCACCATGTAGGAAAGCATTCTTCACATCCATCTGATGCAAAGTCCATCCATTTGGTGTAGCTAATGGAACAAGTTCTCTGACAATAAACATTTTCGCCATAGGACTAAACATTTCCTCATAATCAATGCCATATGTTTGTGCATATCCTTTTGCTACCAATCGTGCTTTATACATGCTTATGCTACCATCAACATTGTGCTTTACCTTATAAACCCACTTGCAACCTATGGGTTTCTTTGCTTGTGGCAATGGAACTAGCTTCCATGTATTGTTTCCATAAAGTGCAGCCATCTCCTCATCCATACCTTTTTCCCAATCTGCATTTCCAATTGCATAATCAAAACAATAAGGGAAAGCATCTTGTATTACCTTGGTCATGTAGGCACAATGATGAGCCATGTAACTGTCATACATCAATCATTGTACTTAATTCTGCATCCTCCTAGATCTTCTTGGTCCTAGGTCACTTCTCCTTGTATCATCTGCATGTGCCTTTCTTACTCTTGGAGTCTTCACAGAGGGCAATCCAAGTTCCTCATCAAGGCTCTTTTCTAAACTGCTTGAATCGCCATCAATGTCTTCAAAACGTGTAGATGTTTTACTACTAATAGAAAGCTTTTCTTTACCTTTCTTGGATGTATTTGATGAACTTGTTATACTAAAATTTCCACACAATCTTCCACTCCATGGATTTGAGTTGGAACTATTGCTTGGGGATGCATGCGGTCCACTCAAAACTTGACATTCTACAGTTGATTTTTTAGCATTTTCTTTGTCATTAGTTCAAGATTAAGTTCAACTTTGGCATCTGCATAGAAGCTTGACATTTCATCAAACACCACATCTTTGCTTAACTTCACCTGTCAAGAGCAATCAAGAGTGAATAGAAGTGGTTTTCTTTATGGGATGCAAGCACTTGCTATTATACAAAAGGGAAAAAGAAAGTATGGTTGATCTTTGGATCCATCAAAACCAAAGCATCACTCTTCCTCTTCCACTTCTTCCTCTCTTGTTGGTGATATGCAAAACAAGAAGAGATGCAAGTATTGTCTAAAGTCTGGACATACCATTTATACATATAGAAAACTTGTCAAGCATAATGAAAAGAAGAAAGAATCTAAATCTATTATTGAGAATGCATCTAATGGAAAGAATGATGAAGTTAATGTCATTATGATTCATCATCACATTATACATGTATGATTGTGAATGATGCTAATTGGGATTGGTTCTTTGATAGTGGTGCTTCAAAGCATATCACTTCATAGAAAATATTTTTTGCACCTTCGAAAGATGCATCCACGGGAGGGCATGTTTTATGTTCAAGAATTCTTCCTATCCTATTATTGGAGTTGGAGAATTCAGCATACAAATGCAAATGGATGTTGTTTTCCCTCAAGAATGCATTATATGTACCCAATATCAAGAAAAAATTATTTCAATTCCTACTACTGATAGTGCCAAATTCATGTACACTTTGTTGATAAAAAAATGTATTGTTCATGATTTCAGTAATGGTGATGATATTGTGATGTCAAACACATTATGCAATGGCTTGTATTGTATGGATACATGTAAGAGAGTTGCCTCAAATGACTTGCTTACACATAGTTCCTCTATGGTTGAAATGGAGTTATGTATGCTCATTTCGATCATATCCTTTTTTTGCTTTACTTGCAAAAGAAGGATATGGTTATTGGTTTTCCAACATTGAAAAGCATGCATGTGATTTTTTATAATTGGAAAAATGTATCATGCTTCTTTTTGGAAAGATAGTGCTACGCATGCTACATGAAAATTGCACCTTGTTCATAGTGATGTAAGTGGTCTGATAAAGACTCCATCTTTTGGTGAGCATGTATACTTTGTTACCTTCATTGTGATGCAACATGTCCTACTTGGGTGTATCCTATGAAAGAAAACAATGAGGTATTATCTTAACTTAAGATATTTTTAGATATGGTTGAAATTTTTAGTTTCAATAAGCTTTTGATTCTTCACACAGATTGTGGTTGTGAATACATGTCACATGAATTTAATGATTTTTTGAGAAAGAGGTATTGTGCACCAATGTATGATGCCATATACACCTCAAAAAAATGGTGTTGTAGAGATCAAGAATAGAACACTTCTTGAAATGGAACGATGTATGGTTAAAGGAAAGCATCTTACATATAAGTTTTGGATGGAAGCGATCATGTGTGTAAACTATGCATTTATGAAAAGAAGATAAATCTTCCATAATCCCATCCCAAACCACTTTCCCTTAGATTTATACATACTCTAAACATTTAGGTAAGTGAAATGGGTTGATTTTTTTTTTGTGACTTGCCTCCCATAAAGAGATAAATCTAAATAGAGGGGAATTTTTTTAACAATCCTTATTCAACCAATAAAATGGTACAGATGGATTATCTATCTTGTTAAAGATCATATAATATCATCTTTGTTTTGGAGAAAATTTTAATAGATTACTTAAAGTGGGTTCAATGTTCTCTCAAAACTTTACGTAGTTTTGACAGTCCACTTTGAGAGACTAAAGCCCATAGGGATCAACCTAGGGTAATCTAATTGGTTGAAATCTATTTTACTTGTTCTTCTAAAAATATTAACATCTTTATAACTATGTCCCAAAATGGGAACTCATAGTGTAAAAGATCTTGTTATTTTTAAGGTTACAAGTACTCATATGAATGGATTATTGCAACCAGTTCTTCAATACTCAATCCTTATGGATCTTTCATTGGATCGCAAACCTTAGAGGTCTTCTTGATCCTTCAATAATTCTCTCTCTTTATACACCAGATCTATTTTTTAAGATTTCCTGTGTTGACATTGTAAATAGATGTTTCTTATTGTTCACATTTATTTGCTGAATTAATTTATCTTAGATTTCAAAGATGATCTTTCTGAGCTTTCTGGCTTAAAATTAACTTTATGTTCCTTGAATTTAATTCATAATTTTTGGATGAAGCTATTAGGGATTCAATCTTAGGAGTTTACTTTCAAACTACAAGAAGTTGATCCTCTCTTTATTTCTAATTCTCAATACATGCAATTATTGAGAGATATAATATTTATTATCTTTCTTGAATAATTCTTCTTCCCTTTGAGAGGATAATTGACGAAGATGCCTATTTCTAGATATTATCTTCTTTATGTATCAACAAGATTCAGTTCCCACCATCTCATACCAATGGGTTCTTCATCCAATCCACATAATTGCATCCCTATACTTTTGTATTTCACCTTCTCTATCCTCTTTAACACTCTATCATTTTTATAACTTATGGTACCAATTTATGAGAGCAAGAACTAAGGTTCTTGGACATACTACAACTAATCTTACTTGCCTTTCAAGAATGTTTGGCTAACCATTTAATGTGGTGTGATCTCATCAAACTTAAATTTTGATTTGGTCTTTGCCCTACTTCAGACTTTTGGTCTTTCTTCTCTCCTTATTCGAATAAGATATAAGATAATATCTTTCTTGATTATATCCCTTCATGTTGAATGTTTTACCCATGGGTTTTATTTGTGGATTTAACTTTTATGCTTCACTGAGGAGACCCATTTTTCCTAGTTCTTCTCTATTGGAATCCACAGCTATGTTGTGTTATCCCATAAAGCATCAAAGATACCTTTAGGATATTCTTTAAAGTTCTTTGAATTTCTTTTTCTAAACCCCTTAGTATTTATACAATCCTTATGGTTTATGTATGTCTTCACTTACATCTATAGGGAAAATAATACAAGGATATGTAACTGATACAAGATGTCCCACAACTCGTGATCAATAGGTATGGATAACTAGACTAGAGATGATACAAGAGATCCCACAATCGGGGACCATAGATATGAAACGAGATATCCTAATTACAAGAATTCCCTTCAGGGATATGAATTAAATACAAGAAATAACTAAACAAGATATGTTACTACAAGATTACAAGAGGACAAGGCGAGATGTCCAAGATACAAGACTAGACAAGATTGGAACAAGGAAAAGACAAGAACTAGAACTCGAACTTGGAGAGTACTTACTGGCGATCATGACTCCTTGAGCTCCCAAGACTGGTATTGGCAAAACTGAGTATGTATGTGGCCAAGGTCTCCTTATATAGGATCTTGAGGGCGGTTCCCAAGGTGGTTATAAAGTTGATTAGGAGTTGATGATGTCATCAATGATGTCAAAAATCCAAACAAAACCTCCAGATGTCAAAATTTAGCAAGTAGATAATCGATCTTAGGGTTTTGGCATGTTCCAAATGCAATGGAAGCATTGGTTTCTCCAAATTCTGAATCAATCATGAGATATAGAAGTCACATGGAATCTAAGGTTCAAGATGGTTTCCTTTGTCCATGACATCACCTCCTCCTCAAGCAACGAGTTCCACAAGGAGCGGTCATGTTCTCTGGTCTCGGCTTCATTGGATTTTTCTTATGGAATTCTCAAATGTTGATTGGTGCTCTTTGAAGGTTTTCTACAGGTTCGCAAGTATGATCACTAATGTCATACCCTTTCCAATGAACAAGGTACTCCAATCTTCCTTCGGAAATCTAGGACATGCTCGAATTTGAATTTGTCATGATCATCAATCTCGATAGGTGGTGATGTACTAGGTCTCTCCTCCCTCAATGGTGAAATCTGATATGGTTCCAACATGGACACATGGAAAACTAGATGTATTTTCATGGTACTTGGTAACTAGAGCTTGAAGGTGACTGGACTAATCTTGGACAAGATGGTGAATGGACCAAATCTTTGAGGTCTAGTGTAGCTCAAGCGTAAGCACCACCTCCTTTACTTGTCAATCCGTGGAGACGTGAGGACCGGTATGAAGACCACGAGCAAGTGAAGGCACAAGTGTGTGAGTGAAAGCACACAAACATGCACACACATACACACACACGCGCACAAGGTAAGATCAAAGAGAGGAACAATGGAAAGCTTCGATTGCAAAGACTTCTCTTACAAAGCTCTATTCTCTAACAAGCTAACCTCAAAAATGAGCTCTCTAGCTCTTTTTATAGTTTTTTGACTAGTTTTGGCCCTGTCCAGACCTAGTGTCCGGCCTAGTTAAAAATTAGGTTCCAGGGCTTATTTGAGGGCTCAAACGGAGTCTAAAAATTATGAAAATTGGTAGGATGATAGTTCTAATACTCCTCAAGCTCAAGGACTCCTCGGCTTGAACAAAATGGAGTTATAAAAATAGATAATGGTATTTACAATGGTTTTTAGTGATGAAAATCACTATTTTTGTAGGGGATTCTTCTGCATATTTGACATACACTTCTTGGAGCTCCCTACTTGCTCCCTTTCCTTGTGTGTCCACCTTTTGATGTGCTTCCATGCTTTGTCCTTGACTTTGAGCTTCAACACTCCCCCCCCTCTCGAGTCTGTCGTCCCTGACAGACCTTTGTTGTAGTGGTTGTTCCAAGTAGTGCCTTGAGAGGGAGTGTCCCTTCTGTATGAACAAAAGTCGTCTGACTTCCAGATGTGTCTGGTTCTTCATCTATCACTGCGAGTCTTTGCAAGTTGTAGTCTCTTGGTATGTGCTTCTTCCTTGGATTCCAGCATGATTGTGTCGTTGTGAGTCTCCGTTGATGTTTTCTAGATCTTCCACAGTTGATGTTCATAGTAGTCATGCCAAGTACTCATAACCCATATTGAGTGATGGGTAAGTGTGTTCGTGCATGGGTTGAGGAAAATATGTGCCTTGTGCACGGCCTTGTAATGTAGCCCTATGAATGCTTACTTGGGAAATGCATTGGAAGAAGTATGGTGCAAAAATTGGGGGTCTTGAGCTAAGTGCTCAAGGGTATGCTGACGAAGAGGTTTCCTAAGCTATCATGGTTATGATGTTTCCAAGGTAAAGATACTTACCATGGAGAAGGTTGATGGATGTTCATCTCTTCGTGTTGTACACTCGGCCTTTGGGATGGAACATTGTTGATGAATGTCCATCTTGATGGTCCACTGATGAGATCTTTTTGAATGGCTGATCATGTCTCCTCTTGTCAAAGCATCATTTGCCAAATACAGAGAATTGAATTTCTTTATATTCCTTGACCAACAACCTTCGATAACTACACCAAGCTTAGTTTCACATATTCTCTCTAGCTCACCATAAGCAGGAGTCTTCTCATCCAGTATACATACAAAGATTTGCAGGGTACCAGAGCTACCCCGTGCAGATATCTCCCTGGATGCTCTCGTACATGCAATAGTTATGCATCACTCAAGTTGCAGACCTTCAAGCTCTTCACTCCTACCATAGTAAGAGGAAACCATAGTTGTGGATGCCATGCTCATGCCAAGTTCTTGACATCTATGAGATAAGGCAGCAATTATATCATCTGCTAGCCAAGACACACTTCTATCCAAACTGATAAATGCCCAGTAATCAACAGCTCCACCTTTAACCAAGCATGACTCATTCATGTTTCATGAGCCAAACCTGGCAACAAGTGCTTCCTCTTTTTTTTTTTTTTTTTTTTTGAGGAACAATGTCACCAAACAAGAAGATAGATGTTAGTATCAGAAAAAATAGTTGACATATGTCAATGTGCTCTTGTGCATGGGATTCTCCAATGTGTCTATGCACGGCCCTGTAATGTGGCCCTATATTAATGCATACTTTTGAAATGCATAACCTGAGTGGTGCAAAAGACTGGGTTGTGCAAGGAGCACATGGTTTTCGCTCATCGAGGCTTTTCGATGTTATTTGCGGATGTTAATGCCATCTATCGTGGAGGTATCCATTGGATCTTGAGATGACAACTGATCCTTCCTCCTTATAGGGATCCATTTTAGAACAGCATTTGGCACTGTAGAGATTACTTCAGGCGTCTTCCTCTTTGGATGCTTTCTGAATTGTGGTATCCAATGTGCTTGGAGCTTTGGTTTGGTGGAGGCTACTTGTACTTTTGGCTTCCAAACCCATAGACTTTTTGCACGTCTTCCTACTATTGTTGAAGAGCTGATTTGATCTTCTTTCGGTCTTTGTACGTGGTTCTTACCCTTTTCTCTTTTTGGCTTCTTTGTTGAGACCTTTCGCATGTGGGAGAACATAGGTTGTTGTGGATGTAAGAGCTTCTTAGGTACCCACATCTGTAATTGCCCTTGTTGAGCTGCAGCTAACTTCTTAGGCACCCAAACTTGTTGGATACCTTGTGATTGAGCTTGTCCGAGCTTCTTCCTTCGTCTTCTGGCCTGGTTGGCTTGCCTGGATGGGATTTGTGGGGGCAAGGCTGGTGGTTGCTCTCCTTTGCGTACACAGATCTGCTTCATGTTTGAAACTGCTTTCTTATCGAATGGTGTCTTTCTATTTGATGTAGCAGTTGTCGTGAACGGTTGTGTTTGCTTGTGTGGTGGACTCACTACTGTGGCTACTTGATTCTTTGGAGAAGAAGAAAGATCCACTTGCCTTCGAACCTGGTCTTCCACGATTGACTCCTTCTGCATCATAGAGCTTTTGACACATACAACATCTTCTTTCATATGATTAGTCTTGGAAGAACTAAGAGAGTGTGTGGTGCCATGATCTAGGAGCATGCAGTTCTCTAATTCTAATGTAATGCATTGTTCATGTACCCAAACTTGAAGAATTTGACTTCTTAGGTTTAAGTTAACTGCATGGTCATAGATCCAATCTTGACCCAAGACAAGTGGTTCTGTAAGGTTCTCATCTTGACATACTAGCGCTTTGACTTTCATTGGAACATCTTGAAGGTAGATGGGAAGTTCCACCTCGCCCAAACAAGGGGTTTCCACACCTCCCAATCCTATGAGATAAGCTTCTATGGGATTGATGTTCAACTGCAAGTCTTGGTAGTAGGAAAGCCTAACTGCACTACTTGCTGCACCTGAGTCAATCAATGCTTTCACAGTCCTTGCACCCTTTCCTTGTCCTATCTCTATGGTCACAAAGGGACGTCGGTCAAGAACTGGAGAAATCGCTATGCCTGATTTTTGGCACATATCCATGTGATATTTTGGGGCGTTTGAATTGACATCTAGGCCTAATCGCCTTAACTTATTTCGCCTTATGCGCTCTCTAGCCTCTGCTTGTGCTTCTTCTCTGACTCTCATCTCTTCTTCTTTTCGTTTCTTAGCAGTGTTGAGTCTCATTAGCATGTCCTCTGTAAGAGGCTCTTGATATAACTTGACTCGACAACCACTGATATAGTTTGGCAAGATGTCACCTTCTAAAGTAGCCAATTGAACAGCACCGCTAGTGGAAATTCTATTAATGATCATGGGTCCATATCCTCTTTTCTCCAACTTACGGGCATGTTGCTTTAGCGTATAAACCAGCACTAGGTCTCCCTCTTTCAATCCCTTATCCTTAATGTGTGCATCGAAGTATGCCTTTTGCCTTTTCTTTGCAGCATAGATGCCTGCTGCTGCGCGTAGCCTTGTCTCACCTAAGCGTTCTAGATCAAAGATCCTAGAGGACAATTCATGTCCATTCCACTCATACTCTTGTGCTACTTTTAAGGCAGGGATTAAAAAATCTAATGGTAGCACAACATTCTGTCCGAAGACCATCTGAAATGGGGTGGCGTTGAATACCGTTTTGTAGGCAACTCGATAAGCCCAAACAGCATGATGAAGTTGTTTGTCCCAATCAGAGCGTTTATTATTTACCAGTTTTGTCAATACGTTACAGAGGATCTTATTGGTGCTCTCGGCTTGTCCATTAGCTTGTGGGTGATAAGGGGCAGACTTTTTATGTATCACCAAGAATTCTTGGAGAAGATTTTCAATGACCTCATTCAAGAAGTGTGTGCCTCTATCGCTCACTAACTCTATTGGTAGCCCATATCTCGTGAACACATTCTCGAATAAGAACTTAGCCGTAGTCTGAGCATCATTCTTTGTTGTGGCTTTCACTTCTACCCACTTTGTAAGGTAATATGTGGCTACAATAATATACTCTGCATGGGAGTTTCTAGCTGGGGGGTTAATAGGACCTATGAAGTCTATGCCCCACTTGGAAAATGCACGCCCTCCCATCATTGGCCTCAAGGGCATCTCGTCTTTTCTAACTGGATATTGTGCACGTTGGCATGTGTCACATTTCTTCACATAGGTATGTGCATCCATATGAAGAGTGGGCCACCAAAGTCCTGAGAATAGAATGGTCTTGATCACTCGGTCAGGACCAAAATGTCCACCTGCAACACCACTGTGTGCAGTCTCTAAGACCTTTAAATAGTCTGATTCATGAATGCACAGTCTTAAGTAACCATCTTTGCCTCTTCGGTATAACTTGTCTCCTACTAAGGCATAGCCTTGAGCTTCTTGCTCCATGCTTCGTCTTCTTGCTAGACTAGCCTCTTTGGGTAATCTTCCCGACCTCATAAACTCTACCAATGGAGCACTCCAATCTGGAACTAATGACACTTGATAAAGGGTCGCATGCTCCACTGGGGGTCTCTCTCTGCACATTGGACAATTCTTAATCCACTCATGTATTTCTTTGTCCATGCTAGGCCAACACACTCCTAGACGCTTCACATTCTGCAATGTTCGTTGTTTAGAATAGTGATTTCCTAGCAATCCTTCATGAGCTTGCTGCAACCAACTACTATGTTCATCATCCTCGACACAACAAGCTAATACACCCTCAGTATCTTGTTTGTACATGCTTCCTGCCAATATGTGATATTTTTGTGATCTTACAATTTCTTCTTGTGATGTTTTCACATTCTTATTTGCAGGGCCAAAGGTTAGGACTGGTACCAACTTATTTGCCCATTTGGGAACAACTTCCAAATTGAACAGATAAGCATCAGGTAGTTCATCAGACACTCCTTGCAGTGACTCTCCTGAAGTAATGCGAGAAAGGTGATCTGCCCAAAGGTGGGTTCTACCTTTCTTGACAACAACTTCAAAGTCATATTCCATTAGTAAGAGGAACCATCTTACTAAGCGTCCAGTATTGCAAGCTTTATTGACCAAATATAACAAAGCTTAATGATCAGTGAAAAACTTGAACTTGTTGGCCAATAAATAGTGTCTAAACTTCTTCACAGCATATACCATGCCTAAGCCCTCTCGCTCAGTTATGGTACAGTTCCGTTCAGCTGCAGTGAGTTGTCTACTAGCATATGCTATGGGCAAATCTAAGTTTCCTTCACTTGTGGGTTGTGCAAGCACACATCCTATGGCATGATTGGATGCATCCACATGGACATGGAATGGTTTATTCCAATCAGGAGTGGTCAGTATTGGTGTTGTGCACAAACGTTTCTTCAGTTCGTTGAAAGAATTTTCGCATTCGTCGTTCCACTCAAAATTAGACAACAAGGCATAAAGGGGTCTAGCTATGATCGCGTACATGTGGATAAACCTACGGTAATATCCACAATGGCCCATAAAGGCTTGTACCTCTTTAACATTCCTTGGCCTTGGTAGCTCCGCTATGGCTTGTACCTTATCTTCATCTGTTGAGATTCCATTCTTAGAAACAATATGACCTAAGATTTTACCTTGACGCACCATGAACACACACTTTTCTGGGTTCAGACACACTCGATATTCTCTACACTTGTTGAAGATTTGTCTGAGCTCAGGGATGTGAAACCTTCTTTCTTGGGAATGAGCACATAAATCATCCACATACACTTCTAAGCTCTTTCGCAAGAACTCTTTGAAGACATGACACATGAGCCTTTGGAATGTTGCAGGTGCATTGGTGAGCCCAAATGGCATCACACAAAATGCAAAGATTCCCCACTCTGTAGCAAAAGCTGTTTTGTGTTGATCTCTTGGGGAAATGGCTACTTGATTGTAACCTAAAACCCATCAAGGAAGCTATAAACTTCCTTGCCTGCAACACGCTCCAAAAGGTGTTCCGTGATTGGAAGTGGATAACTATCTTTGATAGTAGCGGCATTAACTTTTTTAAGGTTAATACACACTCGCAACTTTCCGTTCTTCTTGGGCACCACTACAATGGGGGACACCCATTCAGTATGCTCAATCTCATAGATGAATCCAGCTTCAATCAACCTATCAATTTCTTCTTTTATTTTGGCTGCATAGGTATCATTATATGTGTAGGGCTTCTGTTTGGTGGGCTTGGCATCAGCAGTCATGGGGATAGTATGAGAGCAAATTCTTGGATCTACCCCTTTCAAGTCTCTATAGTGCCACGCAAACACATCCCTATATTCCCTTAATAGAGCTAAAAGCTCCATTTCTTCTCTTGCACTTAGGTCATCTCCTATATATGTGCATCTCTCTTTGTTCTCTTTGATGGTCACTACAATCTTCTTGGTCTTTTCTTTATTATCATATGATTCTCCTATGATGGCCTCTCTCTTAGGCATTCGTACCAAAATTTTGCGGTCGTCAACTTCATATTTCTTGAAGTTTTCTGGTACTTCAAACAATGATTCCTCCTCTTCTTGTTTCATTGCTTTTCTTTTCTTTTTCTTTTGACTGCTCTCACTTCCATCCTTTGAATTTACCGTTTTAATACTTGTGAGAGGTTCTTCTTCTTTCTGGGTGAACACTCCTATATCTTCTAGATAGTGTTGCTCTGAGTTAAAGCAACTATCCATCACAATGGACTCTATATCATCGTCATTCTCTTCTTCTTCTATGACATCACTAGGGTCACATTCTTCTAGCAAGGGCTGACACATGAACACTGAGATATCATAACCCTCCTCATCACAATGAGGTGTCCATTGTTCTTCATTGACAGCAATGTCCATGGTGGCTAAGATTTCTGGCCAGCCATGAGGCTCAAATTCCTCATCTGGAAAGATCATCGGTGTATAGGCTGGGTCTTTAATTGGTCTATCTCCTGGCGAAGTTCCTTCTTCTCTTGCCTTTAAACATTTTTCCTCTTCCTCTACGACCTTGCACATCCACAAATGAGTATCTTCATGCAGCCATGATGGATCAGGTGAACTTTTAGAATGCACAGAGATGGAATCTTCTTTCGCTTTGTGGATAGAATTCCACTGTAGGGGTGGTACATCTCTGAAGGTGTAATCCTTCAAATTGACCTTGGTGGTGACCCCTAAGTGCTGTAAGTACAAGGAGTTAGTTCCCCAATCCTGTACTATTTGCAATTGTCGTAGGAAGGGTCTTCCTAGGATCATCTCATAGACATTATTTTTCTCAAAGTCACATATAGCAAATGTATGTTCAAACTCCACACCACAAGTGGTTAGAGTTATCCCTTCGAGCAATCCTAGAGGTCTTTCAAAATGACCGTCAGCCATTTGAAGCTTCATTCTAGTTGGTCTTAATGTGGGTTTGCCCCATTGCTTCCACAAAGAGGTGGTCGCAATGGCAACACCAGCACCTGAAACTATGATTGCTTTGGTTGTGTAACCTTGGTAAGTGATCGGAAGATAAGTATTACCTTCCTCACCCTCACACATGTCCCCTATTTTGTCTAGAGGTATCTCTGGCACTTTTTGCTTAGAGCCTGCTTTTGGCATATTGAAATCAAGTTCTGGAACCTGATCCTTCACATGATTCCATAGCTCGGGTTTTGCTTTGAGCAGCTCTTCTACAGTGAGATGACATTGAACCTTAGTGTTCTTCACGACATCAGTGTTCCTTGGGACCACTCAGTCTTCATGTCTGACTAGTATTGTGGGAGCTCTGATCTGAAGAGATTCAGATTCCCATGGGCCTGGAAATTGAGGCAGTTCCTCTAAGGTATTAGATTCAAAATCTAACCTTTCATCTTCTTGTTGTTGTGCTTCATCTCCGTAAATAGATGGAATGTCTTGGGGAAATTGATCATGAAGATCATCAATCTCAGGAATAGGAGGGGAATTACCCTTCTCCTTGGCCCATTTCTCTTCTTGTATTTCCCGCAAGAACTCTTGAGAGTACTGTTGAATTGAAGGAGGTATTCCAGCATCTGTGGAATTAGGAACATAAGCTCCCATTGGTGGTGAGCTTCCTCTTTCAATAACTGGTTGAGCCTGTGGAGGTAAAGAAACTTGTGGTTTGTTTACCAATTGCTCTAATCTTTCTAGTAAGCCCTAGAAATGCAAATCTGATTTGATAGAGTTTGTCTGATGAACTTTTGACTAGTCTCAAGTATGGCTTGAGCTTGTTCTACCATTTTCATGCACATTTTCATCCGTTCAATCTCTAAATCTGCTCTAGGGTAACTCTTGTCTAGGTTTGCAGTTGTAGGCCCTTCTTGAAGTCGAGCCTGGTAGGCCTTGAACATCATGTCCAAGCCTTTTGGGGTTGGATCTGCAAGAATAGACCCTGGTTGCGGTCTATTTACAATGGGTGGTGGGGTGGGATGAGGTGGAGTGGATGGAGTTTCGGCATGCGAGGGGCTTTGAGATGCAATGTCTTCTATTTTTGTTTTCGCTTCTTTTAAGCTTTCTTCTAGTTCCGATAACTTTTTATTCCACTTGCGATTGGCCTTCTCTCTGGTATCCTTCCATGTTCTTGTTTTCCTCTTACTAGGCTCTCCTGATTCACTCGACTCTGATTGTTCTGCTGGTTTATCCTGTTTTAAGGCTTGTGCTCTAGTGACAGCTTGTATAGGAGCCACATTGCTACTACTTGAACTTGAATCTGCCACTAAGCCTACCACATTAATGGGTGTAATCTTGGGTGCACTGGAAGGGTTTCTTGGACAATCTCTAGGGAGATGGTCTTTGCCACAATCAGGACAAAAAGCCTGTATTGTGATAGCCTGTCCTTGACTTAGAGATGGTGGGTGGGGACAGTCACGATTGAAATGGTCACCTTGACATCTGAAACAAGATCCTCTAGGGGCTTGTGGTCTCATTTGTCTCAATTGGGGCCTAGGGTTAGGATTTGTGTACATGACATTGGAGTATTCTGGCTCCCAATTTTGCTCCATAGGTGGTGCCTCATATTGATACGAGTAAATCTCACTATGTTCAGGTGACTCTGTGTAATAAGCATGTGGACTACCTTCATGGGAGTAGTCTGAACTATGAGCATGAGAGTCATTATCTAGTATCAATGGGGTTAGTGGCACCAATGCTCTATTTGGATTTTCCTCTCCCACAGCATATTTGACTGGAATCACGTTGGCAGGAGCTGGTGGTTGGTTTCCCAAGACTGGTTGTGGCCTATATTGTGCCTGATATTGCTGTTGTGGTCTATAATATGGCTATTGGTATTGGTTTTGATACCTACCTGGTTGGTAAGGTTGTTGATAATTCTGTCTAACAGCCTGCCTATTATAGGGACAATCTTGAGCCGTGTGGTTCGTGTATTTTCTCTCAATAGTGCAATATGGAGCATTCCTTTCTCTAATGTTTTGGTTTTGGATTGGTCATACATTAGCCATGTGGTCCCCTCCACAAGTATAACATCGGTTCAATGGGGTGACTCTTTGTGTTTGTCTATTTTGGACTCCCAGCTTCTTGGCAACTTGCTCAGCTATCTCATCTATTTCCGTGGAGATTTTTGAAGTATGACTAGTAGAACTATCAGAATCCTTATAGAGTTTGGACAATCCTAACTCCTCACCCAAGTTATCTTCTATGTCAATGCATGTCTGCACGCACTCTTCTATGGATCTAGGCTCTTTCAAGTATACATATGATCTTAACTTTGTGCTCAATAAGCCATCTAAGAACAAAGCCACTTGTTTGGCTGGTGTGGGTAGCTCTGGAGCAGGGCATCTTTCTAGGTACTGTCTAAACCTTCTACCTACTAGTTGCACTGTTTCTTGGGGTGTCTGCTTGAAGCTGTGGATCAAAGATGAAGTGTTATGCCTGATACCACTCTTGGAAAATTCTACAATGAATTCGTCTAGCAGTTGACCTATATCGCGATAGTTGCGACTACTCAGTGGCTGAAACCAAGCTAAGGCAGTGCCCTTAAGAGTCAAACCAAATGCCTTGTACTGGGTGAACAAATCCTCAACATGTTCAGCTCTTAACACTTGTTTGAACTCGGCCACATGATCATAAGGATCTCCTGACCCGTCAAAATAATTCTTCATTGCCTTGATCACTTGAGTGGGTCTAAGGGTTCTTGTGTGCTCTCGGGGTCTAGGCAATGGAAAATCATGTTCATCTCTTTGTTGCCTATGTGCTTGATGTCTCTCTCTTTCAGGTCTTTCATTTTCAAATCCTGCTCTATTTCTGCCCATAGGGTGTGCAAAACTTACCTCAGGTCTCTCTCTAGTTCTTTCTCTCTGGGCTTCATGAGCGTGGGATGATCCTACTCCTTGGAGGCCATGGGAAACATTCGATCTTGGTGGAGGGAAAATCAATTCACTCTTCCAAGTATATGCATGTCTATCATGTTCTGTTACCAAGAATATCTTCTCTGATGTGTTATCCAGGTAGACAACTTTGCCTGGTATCTTAGGATCTTTGAATTCATAGATGATGACTATGCCCAATTGGCTAGGTTGATCTGGCTTGAATCTCCAAAAGGCTTCCTCTGTTTCTCTAGTCAAGAAGAGTTCTATGCTTTTGTTGTCTTGAGGGATCCAATCTAGTGTGATCACTCTGGTCAGAACTGACTTACTTCTAGGAGTCTGGGGTCCTTGTCCTACATTTCCTTGTTCTAGGTCTCCTATCTCATTCTCATGAATGACATTTCCAAACTCATCGGTCCTATCTGGTAGGTTGGTGACCACATACATGGTTCCTTCCTTATCAATGTATGAACCCTCTTCGAACTTGACCACCGGGTGTTCCAGTCCAAAGGGTTGATCTGGATTGTTGAGTTGGACCACTGATTGCCTCAGGCCATCCTCATAGATGCGAGCACCTAATCGTTTGGTCCGAATATATTCCAATTGTGTCTTATAGGGACCTTCTGGTGTTTGTAGATGGGTTGTTCCTGAATTACCTGCAGGTTTTCCCATGCTAAAAGACATTTCTGAGTCACTTGTGTCTGAGTTTAGTACGTAAGGACAAGCACTTAGTTGTTGTGCCCAAGACTTAGCTGTATGGTTGACACTAGACTGAGAAGATCTAATGCTTTGCCTATCCTTGCCTAGGTGTCTACCAGATCTCAAGTTCATAAGCTTGGGCTAAGAGTCCAAAATTTCCCCTTGGTATGGTTCACAAATCCTTTGGAGTCCCCTTGGGTTCTTGGTCCCACCTGAGGGTCAACTTCAAAATATCCTATCTGAAAATATCCTATTCCAACGAGCTATAGAGCTCAAAAAATGGACTTTGGATGAAAAAGTTATGTCAAATCAGGCTCCTGGGGGTCAAAACAGGCAAACATGACCTTTTGGAAAAAATCACGATTTTGTGAACTTCAAGAGAATCGCGATATTGTGAACTTCAAAAGAATCGCGATTTTGTGAACTTCAAGAGAATCACGATTTTGTGAACTTCAAGAGAATCGTGATTGTATGAAATCAGAGAATCGCGATTGTATGAAATCAGAGAATCGCGATTTTGTACCTTGAGAATCGTGTTTTCACAAAATCGTGTTTTCACAAAATCGTGTTTTGAAAACCGCGATTTTGAGCAGAGAATCGTGTTTTTTGAAAATCGCGATTTTGAGGAAAAAATCGTGTTTTCACAAAATCACCTTTTCACAAAATCGTGTTTTTACTGAAAATCGTGATTGGTGAGAATCGCGATTTTGAGCAGAGAATCGTGTTTTCACAAAATTGTGGTTCACAGAATCGTGTTTCACAGAATCGTGGTTCACAGAATCGTGTTTTTGCTGAAAATCGTGATTTGTGAGAATCGCGATTTTGAGTAGAGAATCGTGTTTTTTGAAAATCGCGATTTTGAGCAAAAAATCGTGTTTTCACAGAATCGCCTTTTTCACAAAATCGTGTTTTTACTGAAAATCGTGATTGGTGAGAATCACGATTTTGAGCAGAAAATCGTGTTTTCACAGAATCGTGTTCTAGAGAATCGCGATTTTGTCTCAGAGAATCGTGATTCATAAAATCGTGTTTTTCACAAAATCGTGGTTCTCAGAATCGTGTTTTTTTATATGAAAATCATGATTTTGTCTCAGAGAATCGTGTTTTCACAAAATCGTGTTTTTCACAAAATCGTGGTTCTCAGAATCGTGTTTTTTTTACATGAAAATCGCGATTTTGTCTCAGAGAATCGTGTTTTCACAAAATCGTGTTTTAGAGAATCGTGTTTTTGGCTGAAAATCGTGATTTGTGAGAATCGCGATTTTGAGCATAACCACAGAATCACGATTCTAAGAATGACCACAAAATCGTGATTCTTTCAGCAAGCTTTTAGGCGGGAAATAGAAAATCGTGATTTTCAAAAAAATTAGAATTTTCACAGAATCGTGATTTTCATCACAGAATCGCGTTTCTTGGCAGGAGCTTCGAATTTTTGAGCGTCGAGCAATGGCGAGCTCCATATGAGCAAAAAATCATGAAAAACACAGGCGCTTGTTCTCCCTTGCACTTCCTAACTCCTTCCCACACAATAATGCATGAAAAATGGTATGAAAATGGTGAAAATGCACTAAAAAACAAGAAATTTCTATGAAGAAGAAGATGGAAGAAGGTGGAGATGATGATGATGAAGAAGATGAAGAAGAAAAATCAGAAAATGAACAAAAATGCCAGTGTTTTTTTTACCTTCCAACGTCGCAAATCTACGATCTTACCATCACAACACTCGTCCTCGAAGCTCTCTCCCCGGCAACGGCGCCAAAATTTGGTGTAGCTCAAGCGTAAGCACCACCTCCTTTACTTGTCAATCCGCGGAGACGTGAGGACCGGTATGAAGACCACGAGCAAGTGAAGGCACAAGTGCGTGAGTGAAAGCACACAAACATGCACACACATACACACACACGCGCACAAGGAAAGATCAAAGAGAGGAACAATGGAAAGCTTCGATTGCAAAGACTTCTCTTACAAAGCTCTATTCTCTAACAAGCTAACCTCAAAAATGAGCTCTCTAGCTCTTTTTATAGTTTTTTGACTAGTTTTGGCCCTGTCCAGACCTAGTGTCCGGCCTAGTTAAAAATTAGGTTCCAGGGCTTATTTGAGGGCTCAAACGGAGTCTAAAAATTATGAAAATTGGTAGGATGATAGTTCTAATACTCCTCAAGCTCAAGGACTCCTTGGCTTGAACAAAATGGAGTTATAAAAATAGATAATGGTATTTACAATGGTTTTTAGTGATGAAAATCACTATTTTTGTAGGGGATTCTTCTGAAAATTTGACATACACTTCTTGGAGCTCCCTACTTGCATCCTTTCCTTGTGTGTCCACCTTTTGATGTGCTTCCATGCTTTGTCCTTGACTTTGAGCTTCAACATCTAGCTTTGCACAAGGCCTTGAAGTTCACAAATTATTTCTGAGTAACCACACTTTATCCCCAATTTGATAAGATGGATTTTGAATACGATGTTGATCTGCATAATACTTATATTGTTCTTGATCTTCATGGATCTCTTCCTTGAGTTCTTTGTGAATGGCCATGAGGTATTGGGCCTTACCTCTGGTGGTTGGGTTGAGAGTTGTATATCCATCCTTGGATGTTGTCCATAATTTTCAAAGAAGGAAGTTTTCTTGGTAGATGTATGAACATTGTTGTTATAGGCAAACTCTACAAAGGGTAAAAGCTCAAACCAATCATTTTGACGATAGTTTATGGTGCAATGGAGATACTTTTCTAGGACTTGATTCACCCGTTTTGTTTGTCCATTAGTATGTGGATGATTGGTTGTAGACAATTTAACTTGAACACCATGGAGCTTGCATAGACTGTTCCAAAAGCTTGATATGAATTGTGGACCTCGATCACTCACAATATCATCAAGAAATCAATGAAGTCTAAATATGTATCTGAGAAGAAGTCTTGCAGTGGTTGCACATATGATTGCCTTGGTAGTTTGAATGAAGTGTGGCATATTTGTAAGTCTATCCACTATAACAAGAATGGCATCATACTTATCAGAATTTGGTACATCTGTGATAAAATCCATTGATAATGAAACCCATGGCCTTCCTAAAATAGGTAAGGGTTGCAAGAGGCCATGAGGTTTATGTCGTGGTATCTTAGATCTATTGCAAGTATCACACGATCATATATATTCTTTGACTTCCTTCCACATTTGAGGCCACTAAAACCCCCTTGATATGATTTCTATTGTTTTATTCACTCCAAAATGTCCTGCTGCAAGGTTCTCATGATGTTGTTGAAGTACTTAGATCTTGGGCTTTCCTGGAGGGACACACAATATGTTCTTATAGAATAGTAACCCATCCTTTTCTTGAAACTAATTTACTTCTTGAATTTTTCCTTCTTGATTTTTCCGCTTAATGTTACAAAACAATTCATTTTGTGGTAGAGTCTCACAGATCAAATGATTCAAGGCTGAAGAGATAGTTGCTAACTAGAGATGCTCAGACTTGAGTAATATACTCTCTTGCTAATCAAAGGGCTCTTGAGTCTTCACCTTTCTTTGGTGCAAGGTAAGATCTTTTGGACAAGGCATCTAACTGACATTGTTGATGTCCTAGACGGTAATTACTCCATCAAGATTTTGTTCTATTAAGGATGCGAGTGTTCATAAAATATTATAGGTTCTTACGATCTGTACACACAGTAACTTTATGAGCTTCTCCTTCTAGATGGTGATGGCAAGTATCAAACACGTCCACTATGGCAAAAAGTTCTTTATCATGGATTTCATAATTAATCTATAGAGGAGAAAATTTCCTTGAATGATATGCAACTAGATGTAGGTGTCCATCATCTCCATATTGGGATAAAATGGCCCCTAGGGCAAAGTCTGATGCATTTGTCCCTAGGAAGAAGGGCTTACATAAATCAAGATGAACTAGAATTGGAGCAATGGTGAATGTTGATTTCAAGGTCTGATAGGATTTTTTTGCTTCTTCAGCCCATGATAATTTTGCATTTCCTGTAAGCTTGGTAAGATGTGTCACTATCTTGGAGTAATCCTTGATGAGTGTCCTATGAAAGTTGGAAAACCCTAGAAAATGTTGTACATATTGCACACATGAAGGTGGTTGCCAATCAAGGATTGTCTCAATCTTCTTAGGATCCATAAAGATTCCTTTCTCTAATAGAATGTACCCTAAAAACTCCACTTCTACCAAATGGAAAGAGCACTTATCCAATTTTGCATATAAGCCTTTCTCTCTTAGTTTCTCTAGGACTATCTTTACATGACTTTCATGATCCTCTAGATTTTTTGGAGAATATCAAGATGTCATCGAGATATATTACTACAGAATCATCTAAATACTCTTGAAAGATATCATTCATCATATGTTGAAAGATAGCTGGAGCATTTGTGAGACCAAATGGCATAACTACATATTCAAAATGTCCATACCTTGTTCGAAATGATGTCTTCCATTCATCTCCTTCTCTGATCCTCACAAGATTGTAAGCTCCTCGAAGGTCAATCTTTGTGAAGAACTTTGCTTTTCCAAGGCATTCCAAGAGCTTTGATATAAGTGGTAAAGGGTATCTGTTCTTTATTGTGACTTTATTCAACCCACAATAGTCTATACACCTTTGGAGAGTCCCATCCTTCTTCTTTACAAATTCAATTGGGGCTCCTACATGAGACTTTGAGTGTTTAATAAACCCCTTGGCTAGATTTTCATCAATATTCTTACATAATTCTATAAGTTCCTCTGGGGATAGTTTGTATATTGTTCCAAAGGGTGGTTGTGCTCCCTCTTGAATTTCTATGGCACAATCATAAGGTCTATGCTCTGGGAGGATATCTACATTCTTCTTCTCAAAAACATCTTCAAAACCTTGGTACTGGTCAGGTATCTTCATTGAATAATCTTTCTTGGACTCTTGAGTTGGTATGGCATAGATCATATATGTTGGTTCCTTCCTTATTGCATGTATGAAGGCCTTGGCTCCGACAAATGCTAGGTTCTTCTGGATATCTCAACGGGTGATTTTATCCTTTTCCCAATTAATGTCTAGATTATGTTTCTTTAGATAGGGCATTCCAATGATAACCAAATTTACTAGATTCAATATTACGTTGAAACATATGTGGGAATCATGGTCACCAAGTTGTACTCTTAATGGTGTGCTTTCCATGGTAATATCCCTAGATGCTAGAGGTTGTCCATCTACTACTTCAGCTACTATTGGTTTGTTCTTCTGAAGTATTGGAATTCTATGTTTCTTAACCAATCCTTCATTGATGAAACATGAGGAAGCTCTTGAATCTACTAGGGCTATAAGGGAAAGGGTCTTCTTGGGCATGATTAACTTGACAGGGGCAAGACATCTTTCTATGGGTGTAGTTGGAATTATGAGACCCTTTCTTCTATCATGGTCCAGTTGGAAGGTCTCTTTTACAAATAGACTTCCTTGTTTCCTTGCTCTACAAGGTTGACTTCGAATCTAGAGTTTGTTCTCTTGGTGGGACAATTAACTGCAATATGGCCAGGCTTTCCACAATAGATGCATAACTTGTTATCTCTCCTTCTCTGTTTCTCTTGCGGTGTCAGAGGCTGGAACCTGGTTACATCTATTTGCATAGGTTCAAGCAAAGACTCATCTTTAGGAGTGGGTTGGAAAGGTTTCCATTGGATAGGTCTTCCTTCTACTTGTTTTTCTCGTTTCCTTTCAAAAAGTCGGTTATCACATTGAATAGCTTGCATGATGTATTCATTCAATGTCTTAACCTTTGGCATCATGAGTAGAAGATCCTTCACATCATCTCTTAAACCCATCTAAATTTTCTTATGAAATAATCTTTGTGCCAGGTGAAATCACATATCAGCTGCCTAAATTTTGATGCATACGTAGAGGCAGGGTGGTTACCTTGACTTAGCTTCCGAATTTTTGTTTCTACCACTCGACTTGTATCTGCATCTCCAAATGTGGTGGTGACTTCTCGAAGGAACCCCTCATAGTCCTGAAGTACTGTCATGTTCTTCTCCAAGATTGGGGTAGACCATGATAATGCTTGGCCACAGACCAAGGTTCCAATAAACCAAACCTTGGATGCCTCATCTATCAGGTTGCATATGGATGTACAATTTAACTTGCTGGAGAAATCTGCAAAACTTTGTGCAATCCCTATCAAACTTTTCTAGCATGAAAATCTTGGGTTTCTTCATGAACGATGTACTAGGCCGTTGATTCACTTGAATACTCCCTTGATTTTCTTGAAGATTCTCGATTTGTTCTTGTAATTCTTGGAGGAGTGCACCTACATGCATCGGATGTCCATCTCAACTTCTGTTTGTCGATGAGTTAGGTCCTTGACTTGTTGTTGGAGACTCTTAAGTGATGCTACAATCTGTTCATAAGATTCTCCATGATGCCTCGTCTTGGATAGAAGCTAGTCTTGCCAAAATGTCAGGGGAGCACTAGAGTGTGCTTTCTGACTACACTAAACAAGATTTTGGAAATATAGTTCTGATTACAAGAACACCCATGTAGGGAAAATAATACAAGGATATGTAATTGATACAAGACGTCCCACAACCCAGGACCGATAGGTATGGATAACTAGACTAGAGATGATACAAGAGATCCCACAACCCGAGACTGTAGGTATGAAACAAGATATCCCAATTACAAGAATTCCCTTTAGGGATATGAACTAGATACAAGAAATAACTAGACAAGATCTCATACTATGAGATTACAAGAGGACAAGGTGAGAGGTCCAAGATACAAGACTAGACAAGATTGGAACAAGGACAAGACAAGAACTGGAACTAGAGCTTGGAGAGTACTTACTTGGCGGTCACAACTCCTTGAGCTCCCAAGACTGGTATTGGCAAGTCTGAGTATGTATGTGGCCAAGGCCTCCTTATATAGGAGTTTGTGGGCAATTCCCAAGGCAGTTATAAAGTCGGTAAGGAGCTAATGATGTCATCAATGATGTCACAATTCAAACAGAACTTCTAGATGTCCAAGTGATAGCTCCCTCCGAGAGCTTTTCAGACATATTTTCTTGGACCCCAAATTGGGGAGTTATAGGCATTTACATTGTTTTTTATGACTTTTTATCATTGGCCATGTGTGAACATACCCAAATGACCTAAAAGTCTCTTATCAATAAGACTTGCTCCCAAAACTCTCATAACTTGAATGGTATTTCTTTAACTTCAACTTTTGCAGCCCACTCTATTGGTGTTTGGAGCAACCGAGCACACCACCACATAGCTCTCCACAGCATCTTTCAATCGGTGTCAGATATTTGAGTTGTTTCATCACAACAAAGTTGCTCCAAATGTTTTCCTACTTCAACTTGTCCTAAGTGGAAGGCATTTTCTTGCATTTAAGAGAATTTCATGACAAAAACCGTTCATTTTTTGTGATAAAAGTATTGTTTTTGGAGGAGAATTTAGCGAGTAGACAATTGATTTTAGGGTTTTGGCAGTTTCGAATGCAATGGAAGCATTGGTTTCTCCAAATTTTGAACCAATCATGAGATATAGAAGTCACATGGAATCTAAGGTTCAGAATGGTTTCATTTGTCCATGAAACATTACATTCTTTCATAAAAGCATTTGCACCAGCAACACCCCTCATTACTATCCTTGACATTATGAAAGAATAAGTAGACCCTTTAGATGTTCTAAGGTGTGAAAGTGAGGATCTAATTGCACTCGTTTCAACTCCATCAACAAAGATTGAACCCTTTATACATAGTATAATACAAAAACCACAAGTACCTCTTCTTCCTAGACCAATGAGGCAAAAAACTTCAACTAAGAAGGATTAAGTGTGGATTCCAAAAAACTAATGGATGCACAAAAACATCAAATCCAAATTTGTATATCAAAGGGACTAGTTAGAGAACAAAAAAATTGAATACTCAAAAGAGGTAAGAAATAAAAAAGGAAGGAATCAAAAATATCAACAATGAAAATTGAAAATTCAATGTTAAGTGAAGCCCTTAAGACAACATCGACTTTTGGATGCACGTATGAAATCAACCAAGTCTGCATTAGAATAGGGGAGAAGAAGAATACAAAATATCCAAAAGATATGGATATCAAAGAGGTTGGTCTTAGCACAAGGATGTCAAATGCATATGTGGATTCCAATCAGGCACAAAAAGCTTCCCATGTCAGATTTCCTTACCCAAAAAAGGCCCATTAGATCCATCAACAGTAATAGAGGAGAATGGGTGTATAAGACCACCAATATTGGATTTTTTCCTATTTGATATGTCCATTTCCCCCCACAAATTGATAAACACAAGTATTTACTAGATAACATTGTAGGAAACCTATTTTCACAAAAATGTTTTTCTTATGTCAGAACCTATCGATTTGCACCATGATTAGAACTACTCATTCCAAAGTATTCATGAACATGGATAATTACATATCCATGCATAGGCACCAAAGAGCATTCCATGAGCACAACTTTGCATGTGTATTTTATTGTACCCGTGTTATCACCAACTACTAATCTAAAACATGTTTTTTTTGGCCAATAAAAGGATGATGAATACTTTACACATGCTAGTAGAACTATGTCTTCAATGTTTAGATGCTTACTTCTACAAGAACCACCATGCCTACAAGTAGTGTGTTGAAAACTCTATCCAAAGGTGATAATTGCACGTTGGCGCACTGAAGTGGATAAAATAATTATATTGGATTTTTTTTTGCACTTTTTTCACATTGGATTATGATCTAATTCATTTAGACTGTGAATGACACATTGACTTCATGTAAACTTATGAACCAAAAGAGTTAGCTTATGCTTCCTTTATACATAAAATAGTGGAATTAAGTGGAAAGAGAAGGGTGATACATGTCTATAGCATCCATATATAGGAAGCCCTCTACTTTCACGTAGTACCTACCTCCACCTTCAAAAGAGAAAACAAAATTAGAAAGCTTGGGAAAGAAAGGACCCTCCAATTAACTAATGAGCCTATTTTTAAAGTAGCAATTGAATACTACACATATTTTGTTATGGATCATTCAAATAATTATACGCCCCTCATCAAACAGTTGTATTTCTCTTATTGTTGGAGTTTTAGGTCTGTAGAAGCACACGAATAGCACAAGGAAGAAGAAGAAGCTTGGAGCAAAAAAAACACTCAATGAATTACCAAGTAAACATACAAGAATAAGTAACATGTTAGGGTTATAGGCATATATAAAATCCGGGTAAAAACCCTCCTAAATAGGGAAACAGCCTTGACGGACCTAAGTGTGTTCACTACCAAAATACATCAACAAATCCCCCCAAGAGTGATGGGGTAAAGAAAGGGTTGGCACCCATGTATAAGGAAGACCCAAGCTATGTGGAAAGAGATCAATCCAAGAAAGTAAGTAAGCCCAAAGCTTTGTCGAAAGCTTCAAGCTTCTCCCTAGGTAGATTCTTTGTGAAATTTTTTGCAACGGCATCCTATGTGGGCACATATGCCAAAATCCTCTCTCCAACAGAGAACCTCTCCCTAGCAGAATGATATTGCACCTCAATGCACTTTGTGCAAGCATGGAACAAAGGATTCCTCACCATTGGCAATGTGCTCTAACTATCAGTGAATATGGTGGTCGTTGAAGATTGACCAACACCCAAATCCAAAAGTTGTTTGAGCCATACATGCTCAACAGTCATTGTGAATGCTGCTCTATACTCAGCCTCACAATTAGAAGTGGCCACAGTACACTACGCAACCAAGATATGCATGAGCTACCAAGCATGAAGCAAAAACCACTAGTGGACACACAAGTGTCATAACAACAGCCCATTCAGAGTATAAAAAAGTATGTAAATATGGCATTAATGATCCTCCCTTGGGATAAAACAATCCAAGTAGTCGAGCACCATTGAAATCGTAAAAGATGCACTCAACCACCTACCAATGCTTGACACCTGGGTAATGCATAAACCTGCTCATCTATGAGATAGCAAACTGAATATCAGGTTAATTAAATCAAGCATCCAACAGTTTGTTGATAGAGAACAACATCAAATGCATCTCCAACATCATGAAGACTCAACCTTAAACCTGCTTCCATTGGAGTGAAATAGGTTTGCAATCTTCAAGGCCAAAACATTGTAATAATGTGTCAATTTATTTTATTTGACACAAAGTTATTCCACTATCAACTTGTATAAATTGAATGCCCAAATAATGATGCCAATGCCCCAAATATGACATCTCAAAAGAGGCATGAAAATAATACTTAAATTCATCATTATGCTTCTCATTAGGACCAATGATAGCATGTCATCAACATACACAACAATGATCATAAGTACATCATTGCATGCTTAACATATAAGGTGCTCTTAGTTGGACTCTTCTTGAAACCATGTGCAATCAAGTAGGCATGTATCTTTTCATACCAAGCACGTGCTTGCTTCAAACCATATAATTCATTTTTCAACCTGCACACTTTGTTTTCATGCTCTTTTTGCACAAGACCATGGGACTGAAATACATACACTTCTTCATGTAATTCACCATTCATAAATGAATTTTTAATGCCCAACTGATGTACATTCCAACCATGATGAGTTGCAAGTGCACAAATATTATGAAATGTGGTCATTCGACATGTGGGTGCAAAGGTCTCATCAAAATCAATCTCTCTCTTGAGCTTAACCTTTTACAAGAAGCCTAGCCTTATACCTGTTAATTGTTCCATCAATTTTACATTTCAACTTGTATACCCTTTTAGTGCCATTGACTTTTTTTCTTGGAGGCAAATCATATAAAGAATAGGTATCATTCTTCATAATAGCATCACATTCTGATTGCATAGCAACCATTCGATTTTTTGAATTTTGTGCTTCATCAAAAGAAATAGGCTCATTCTTGTCACAAAGACTAGAGGTAGCCATCGCATAAAGCAATATGAGAGCTTAAACGAGTACGATATGACAAAGATGCATCTAGCTTGCTATCTCTCAACGTCTGCGCCAGCCATTTAGGCATAGTTTTTGCCTCCTCTATATCAGGCCTCTCATCAACAAGTGCATCATGGAAATCTACATCAGAAATGGAATGATCTAAATCACCATGTGGAACCTATAAAGGCTGAGAAATTGACTCATTTGGAATAGCACTAAACTGTCCACCTGTAAAAAGAGGCAACAAAGTGTCATACACATCTCTAGAGCTAACTGAATTCTCCTTAGTACATGAAAGTAATGGTTGAATAGCATGTTCCACAAAAACAACATTAGAACTAACCAAAATCTTTTTAATCTATGGATGATAAAAATGATAGCCTTTGCTTTTAGAATTGTACCCAAGAAAAATACTTTTTACTAATTTAGCATCCAATTTCCTACATTGTTGTTCACGCACTAATGCATATGTTGAAGAACCAAAGACATACAGATGAGCAATAGATGGCTTCCGACCATGCCAAGCCTCATATGGAGTGATAGATTGGAGTGCTTTGGTGGGACACTTGTTAAGTACATATGCTACACACATAATAGCCTCAAGCTAGAAGTTATGTGGTAAAGTGTGACTTTTGACCATACACCTCTCCATCTCCATGAGAGACATGCTCTTTCTTCCCACAACTCTATTTTGTTGAAGTGTATATGTCACTATACACTGATGTTTTATCCCATGCTCAACCATAAATGCATTAAAATCAGAAGACATGTATTCCCCGCTCGATCAGAATTGAGGGTGCCCACTTTACATGCTAATAGATTTTCATCCATAGCCAAAAACTATTTGAAGCACATAAACACTTTAGACTTTGCGTCCAATGGATATACCCATGCATGCTTAGAGAAATCATCAATAAAAGTCATGAAGTAAAGGTAGTTCATAGGACCACAAACATCACTATGAACAAGGAGCATTTTATAAGCACCTCGAACTAAACCATCTTTTGGGAAGGATGAACGATCCATTTTGCCTTAATAGACATGTTTACAAGGTGTCTCAAGGGTAGAGAGGACACCATTTCATATTTTTGCAAACATAGCAAACTAGCAAAATGCAGATGATCAAAGCATACATGCCATGGCTTTGCATCTTAGATATCCTGAGAATCTTGAATTAAACATGTTCAATCATTCATAAATTTGCATAGTCTATGAGCTTATACGGCTTATGACATAAAATGCAAAAGCAAGAATAACATCCCCATTTGAGAGATCATGAATTGTACATCTATCATCAACAAATTTGACAACCAAGCCAATCTTGGATAATGGTGAAACTGACCACAAATTTTTCTTGATCCATGTCACATACAAAGCATCTGAAAAATGTGAAACAACTACCATCATTAATAGTCAAAATAGTCTTACCCAACTCCCGTTATAGGATAAGAGGAGTTGCTAACGCATGTGACAGTATTCCATGTAGGGGCAGGCTCAAGTAAATTGAATGGTATAGAGGCCTCTGCAAGAACCATTCTAGCCTCTTTTTTCTTTGCCTCTTTTGCAATCAATTTCGAAAAACTCTTTATGAAATGATCATCTCGTTTATAGTATTTTGCATAATTATTTCTGCTTTTCTATTTTCTTCTCATCTTTGTCTTCCTTTTTCGATTGTGCAACATTACCAGATTTCTTCTTACTAGTAGATAAGCTCCATTTACATTTGCCCTTGTGACTAGGTAAGAAATTTGGATGTGCAATAGGCATAATTGACATGTTTTTCTTGGACTGATCTTCTTGCAACATAACAAAGAGTAACTCCTCAAATGTTAAGGCATTTAGAATTTCCTTTCATCATCAATCAAAGAACAAAAGAAATACTCTGACATGAATTTGGAAGACCATTAAGAGCACTCTACACAACTGAACTATCAAAAAAGGCTTCATCAATAGAAATCAACTGCTTCTTTAAATCTTTGATCTTTGTCAAAAAACTTTCCAAGGAATCTCCTTCATTCATGTGCTCACTCTCCGATAATTTTTGGAGGTAAGCAACATGAGCCTCATTTCTTGCCTGCTATAAGGTTGTAAGTGTATCCCCAAGCATCCTTTGTTGACTCATAAGAGCGAATGTGAGGGATAATGGCATGTTTGACAAACAAGGCTATCAATGCATGTGCGTGAGTATCTCTGCCATCCCAATGAAGTTTCTTTGTTATAGGTGTGGCAGGATCTATAGTAGCTATAGCAAGAACTATAGCACAAACAAGTACGTGAAGATAATATTCCACATCCCTTTCGCTACCAACACGTGACACATCATATATGCCCATAACAGGTAATTTATGCCATCCAACTTGTCCTCAACAATCAACATACAAAATCCATCATTGCTTTTAGCCATGGCCACTGACTAAATACCTTGATGCAGAACAATGATTGTATCTTTAAAAATTTGAACAGAATTGCCCTATCGACCTCTAGTAAACCTATAGCAAACTTTGAGATGCTTGTACTCGTGAATCAAAACTTTCATATATGTTTGGCAAAAAAGGGATGAAATGTTGGCACAAGCATTCTGATAGTGGGTTCGGAGGCCTAAAGGAGCTCAAATAAAAATTTTGATGCCACAAATCAAAGCTATTTTGAAGTTCTAATTGCCTTGAGATCTAAAATTTTAAACTCCTTATCGATTTTTCTCTCTATCTCTTGTATTCCTGCAACATTACTTCCTATTATGATGAGATCATCAACATATATGTGGATGTATACCTACTTGCCATCTTCTTTCTTCATGTACAAGGAAGAATATGTTGTCAAGATCTTGCTCATGCGCATACAGAGATTATGGATGCTAAAAACACACAGACAAATAGACGCAACAAGAGACGAGACAGAATGCAGATTGGGTGCAATCTCCCCCCATGCACTCTATTCCGATAGTCCACAGAGTGCATGTATTTATAGGAATTTTGATTACGTCGAAAAGAGTGGTTTACATGAGAGCGGCTTCGAAAAGCAAGTGTAAAACTAAAAGTTGATAACTTTTACAGAAAGCCATTGGTTTCAATAACAGAAACTGCGGTCTACAACGACCCTTATTCTAACCATTACTTTTCTAACTTTTTCTAACAATAGAACCTTCTACGAGGGTTTATTTACAAGCTAAATAATAATTATTCGGATTATTGATATCCGCCCTTTCACGCTTTGCACGCTCCTCACGAACCTTCAGCTGCTATATCAAAAACATCAAAAACACATTAATACATTAATAATATAACACTTTAACAATGTATTGTTCAACATATTCCATGTTACAATCCAACAATGCATTGGCCAACATATTCCATGTTACAATCCAACAATACATTGGCCAACATATTCCATGTTACAATCCAACAATGCATTGTTCAACATATTCCAAAAGTTATAACATGCCCCTCAGTTGAAAAAGCAACTGACCTCAGTTGATAAAATAATAAACATGGATGGCCAGTCACATGTTTCATCACTGAATAAAAAAAATGGGCATGTGCCATGTAAATACACATGCATGGAAATGTTCATGGAGCTGTTACATTAATGTGTTTGTGTATGATATGCAGAAATTAAGTGGTCATAATGAGGTGTTAATTGTGTTTTATGTATCCATTGACATTCTTCAATAGAGTGATTTTTGTACTTAACCAAATATCGATAATATTGAGTACCTGTGCGTGTAGTAGTGACATCATGATCAATGATTTCCTCAGGAACTAAGATTTCATATTGTTCTTCAATTAAAGGAGGGTCATCAAGAAGTGGAGCAAGTGGTAAAGTTCCTTTAAATGGTTTAAGTAAACTAATATGAAAAGAGTTATGTATAGACCAATGAGATGGAATATCTAATCTAAATGAATTATCATTAATTTTTTCTATAATGCGAAACGGTCCATAATAGCGTGGTGCAAGTTTAATTTTAGGATGCTACAAAATATTTTTGAGACGTCTTGTAATGATACGCAACCATACAAAATCATTTTCCTTGAATTCTTTGGCTAATCGTTTAGTATTGATATTACGTGTATATCGCTCTTGACTGTTCCTAATGTGCTTGTGAACATCATGAAGCATAGAAATGTGATCATGAGCAATAGAGTCAGCCATCGGAATGTCGGTTTGGGTGAGGGACATGGGAGTGGGAAGCTTTTTACCAAAAACAATTTCAAAAGGTGCACGACCAGTAGTGGTGTGTGCAGTGTTATTGTAAGCAAATTGAAGCAATGGCAACTTTTCATCCCAGTTACTAGGATTATCTAATGAATAACAACGCAATAAATCAAGAATAGTACTGTTTGTAGCCTCACTTTGTCCATTACTTTCAGGATGAAATGTAGAACTAAAATCTATTTTAGAACCAAAATGTTGAAATAAGGCAACCCAAAAATGATTACAAAATCTAACATCACGATCAGATAACATTACCTTAGGAAATCCATGATGTGGGAATATGTATTTAATGAATAATTTTGCAGCTTGAGGTGCACTCAAAGTTTTTCTGCATGGAATGAAATATGCATATTTACTAAACCTATCAACTATTGTCCAAATCATATCATTATGTGATGAAGTGATGGGAAGACCTATGATAAAATCCATAGAGATTTGTTCCCATGGTTCATTTGGAATGGGAAGTGGCATTAATAATCCAAATGGTTTACCATGATGACGTTTGACACACTGACATACAATGCATTGAGAAACATAATGTGCAATATATTTTTCCATGTGTGGCCAAAAGAAGAAATCCTTGCAACCAGAAATGGTGCTTTGTATGCCTCTATGACCCATGTAAGATGGTTCATGCATTTCTTTAATGACAAAATCTTTAAAAGCTTGGGTTATGCACAATCTATGTTGAAAATAGAGAAAACCATTATGAAATGTATAATGTTCATCAGATAAAGATGCACCATTGTTGAAGTCATGCCATGCACGTGAAAAATACAAATCAGATGCATAAGTGGAAACCATTTCTTGAAAAGAATGAATTTGGATGGCAGAAATATTATTCAAAACAACAGAATGCGAAGGAAAACGACTAAGAGCATCCGCTACAACATTAGCTTTACCAGGCTGATATTGTATCATGGGTTGGAAATTTTGAATGAATGATGCCCATTTAAGATGCCTATCTGAAATTAAGGGCTGATTTAATAAATGCTTAATTGCCTGTTGATTGGTTTTGATTAAGACCTCAGAGCCCATAAGATAGTGTTTCCAAATTCGCAAAGCATGCACAACTGCTAACAATTCTTTATCATACGTACTATAATTTTGTTCTGAGGGCTTAATCTTTCTACTCTCAAATGTGATAGGATGGTCATTTTGCATTAAAACAGCACCTATTCCTGAACCACTAGCATCAGTAACGACATGAAAGGGTTGTGAAAAATCAGGTAACTGTAAAACAGGTGCATGTGAAAGTGCTTGTTTAAGTTTTTCAAAAGACTGTTGTTGGGTAAGTCCCCATGCAAATTTTATTTTCTTTTTCAACGACAAGGTAAGAGGCAATGCTAAATAAGAAAAATTTCGAACAAACTTCCTATAGAAACTAGCCAACCCAAGAAAAGAATGAACATCATTGACTGATTGTGGTGTAGGCCATTCTACGATAACTCTAATCTTTTTCGGATCCACATGCACACCTTCACTTGAATTAATATGTCCTAAATATTCTAACGTACGTTGAAAGAAGTAACTCTTTTCAGGATTAGCATAAAGTGTGTTCTCTCGTAACAAATGAAAAATTGTTTCAAGATGCTTTTCATGTTCACTATCATTCTTACTGTAAACAAGTATATCATCAAAGAGTACAAGAACAAAAGCTTGGTAATCAAGAAAAATATTGTTCATCATTCGTGCAAATGTAGCAAGGGCATTAGTAAGTCCAAAGGGCATTACCATAAATTCATAATGGCCAGTTTGAGTTCTAAATGCAGTCTTAAAAATATCACTTTGTGTCATACGAATCTGATGGTAACCCGATTTAAGATCAATTTTACTTACAACACGAGCTCCTCGTAACTTATCTAAGAGATCATCTATTCGAGGAATAGGGTATCTATTCTTGATGGTAATCTTGTTAAGGGCTCTATAATCAATGCACATTTGATAAGTTTTATTCTTCTTCTCTACTAAGAGAACTGGTGCTCCAAATGGGGAAGAACTAGGCCTTATAAGTCCTTTTTGTAGTAGGTCTTTTACTTGGTTTTCTATTTCTTTTTGGTGTAGTGGGCCATGTCTATAAGGTGCTTTATGAGGAGGAGAACTACCAGGGACTAAGTCTATGCTATGGTCAAAGGATCCTCGAGATGGTGGTAGTTCAGAAGGATACTCAGACATAAAACAATCCTTATAAGTATTCATGAAAGGTTTATATGCATCAGGAAGTGTATGAGTATAATCATTGATGACATTGACAAAAACAATGCATGAATTGAATCCTTTCCTAAATGCGCGTTTTACTTGAGTGTGACTAATCAATGGAAACGGCTGGAAATTAGTCATGCAGACAAAGTAATGATTCGACCTTTAAATTCAAAGTTAAAGGTATGTGTATGGTAGTCAATACGTGGGTTATAATGGTGACAAAAAGGCATACCTAGTATAACATCGTAAGATTGCAAAGGTGCAATTAAAAATGTTCGTGAATCAACATATGGGCCTATGCTAATCGTAACATCTTGCACTTCTCGTGTTACATTATAACAACTACCTTGAAATGCAGCTTTCACTTTATACAAAGAAGGAAACGTTTGTAATTTAAGTTCTTGCACTAATAAATGTGAAATGAAGTCATGGGAACTACCATCGTCATGTAGAATTTTAACTAGTTTGTTATTTATGGTACCTTGCATGCAAAGTAGAGAGTGAAGAGAGATATCGTTACCCAAGGTACTTAAGTCCTTCTCCAATGATTCCTCTGTCCAAACAAAAGGAATTTCTTCATTATGGACCTCCATGTTGTGCAGTTGAGCTGTAGCCGGTTTCATGTGAAGAGGTTGCAATATGCACCTTATTTTTGTATGTCCAAGTTTACCACAATTCCAACAAGTGATTCGTGGTCGCTTTTGTTGGGCATCCACCGCTCAAGTTTGAAGGGTAGGTGGTTTGGTTGGTTGGAGAGATGAAGCAACAGGTGGAGTTGAGTAATTCGATTGTGGAGGACAAGGAAAACTAGGGTAAGATGGGGCATTAAAAGTACGCTTCATAGGAAATGTAGGTTTAACAGAAAATGGACGTTGACGTGGTTGTTGTAGTCGGAGTGACTTGGTTATGGACTGGAATTCTTTTTCTGCATCATAAGCAAAAGATATAGCCTCGTTGAGGGTTGTAGGCCGTAGGGTGTGAAGCTTAGCTTGGATTCCCACTTCCAAACCATCTTCGTATTTCTGCTGCAAGATATCCTCTGATACATCTTCAAGCATCCGAACTAGTAAATTTTGCCAGAACCGCTCTGTGTAGGTGGTAACCGTATCACCCTCCTTCCATGTAAGGGTCGTCCATGCACGTCTAACATGCAAATGGTATTGAGGAGGAAGAAAAGAATCCTTCACTTTTTCTTGGAAAGCCTTCCACGTTGCTGGACACTCAGTACTGTGCCGCAGGACATTCCACCAGAGTTGAGCTTTACCTACTAAATAGTTAGTGGAAAATTTAACTTTTTCACTTTCAGCATACATCTCATCAGTATAAAAATCATCAAACTGTGACAACCAAGAAAGGACTAAAGGCCCATCCTTTCAGCCATCAAATCGTAGAAATTGGTAGTTTCTAGGACGAATCTTCGAATGAGTAACATCAGATTGGGCAGAAACAATAGCTTTTACTACTCTCGTAAGGTTGTCTTCCTCGTTTTGTATCTTTTGGAGGACTTCATCACATTGCCGGATTTCGTTATGAGCTCCTTGAATCTCATGCCGCAAGAGCTCTAGTTTTTGTTCAAGTGTTGCCTCAGGTAGAGGTGAATTACTGTAATCCTCCATGGTGCTCTTGGACCCTTAAACTAGTGCTTTCCTCTCGGGATGTACCCTCAGGGAATGTACCCTAGCAGAAAAGTACCCTGTCTGGATGTACCCTGGTGTACCCTCAGAAGTGTACCCTGAGAAGTGTACCCTGGTGTACCCTGAGAAGTGTACCCTGAGAAGTGTACCCTGAGAAGTGTACCCTGAGAAGTGTACCTTGAGAAGTGTACCCTGAGACGGGCCGCGTCGTGTCGCCCCGTGCCGCCTTGAAAAGTGAGAAAAACTGCAAGTTATGTTAGATTTATGAGGAAAGAACTTGAGTGACGACGCCAAGAAATGGTGGAGTGGTTAAAGTACTTCCCTTGAAAGTAGGAGGTTGTGGGTTCAAATCCTCCTACCTTAGGGAATCTAAACCACTCCATTGCCACTCAAAATTAAAATTGCCTCGCGCATAGCCAACGGCTGCCAACGGTCGCCAAGGGAGCCTTGGGTGCCAATGTTGCCAATGTATTGCCTAAGTTCTTTTCCTTAGTCGACGCCTTGGAGTAAACGTAGGTGTAAACATAGGTGTAAACGTAGGAGCAAACGTAGGAGCAAACGTAGGTGAAAACGTAGGTTCTGGTTCTGGAACTGGAACAGAAACAAAAACCAAAAACTAGAACAGGAACCGGAACCGAAACCGAAGACGAAGACGAAGACGGAATCGGAATCGGAATCGGAATCGGAATCGGAATCGGAATCGGAATCGGAATCGCGAACGGAGAACAGAGAATAGAACCCTCTGTATTGATGCGTGCAGAGCTCTGATACCACTGTTGTCAGGATCTTGCTCACGCGCATACAGAGATTACGGATGCTGAAAACACACAGACAAATAGACGCAACAAGAGACGAGATAGAACGCAGATTGGGTGCAATCTCCCCCCATGCACTCTGTTCCGACAGTCCACAGAGTGCATGTATTTATAGGAATTTTGATTACGTCGAAAAGAGTGGTTTACATGAGAGCGGCTTCGAAAAGCAAGCGTACAACTAAAAGTTGATAACTTTTACAGAAAGCCATTGCTTTCAATAACAAAAATTGCGGTCTACAACGACCCTTATTCTAACCATTACTTTTCTAACTTTTTCTAACAATAAAACCTTCTACGAGGGTTTATTTACAAGCTAAATAATAATTATTCGGATTATTGATATCCGCCCTTTCATGCTTTGCACGCTCCTCACGAACCTTCAGATACTATATCAAAAACATCAAAAACACATTAATACATGAATAATATAACACTTTAACAATGTATTGTTCAACATATTCCATGTTACAATCCAACAATGCATTGGCCAACATATTCCATGTCACAATCCAACAATGGCCAACATATTCCATGCTACAATCCAACAATGCATTGGCCAACATATTCCATGTTACAATCCAACAATGCATTGTTCAACATATTCCATAAGTTGTAACAGAATCTGCACTACCTTGACTATACCCACACCTTATGAGGTGTTTAACCAATCATTGGTTCCAAGCACGTGGTGCTTTCTTCAGCCCATACAAAGCTTTCTTCAATTTGCAAACAAAATTTGGATGCTTTTTATCTTTGAATCCAATCGGTTGACTCATGTATACCTCTTCTTGAAGTTCTCCATTGAGAAAAGCATTTTTTATGTCAAGTTGTTACAATGGCCATCTCCTTTACCACACTCACTACAATCAAGGTTCGAATTGTTCCCATCTTTGTAGTCAGGCTGAAAGTCTCTTCATAGTCAATGATGTGATTCTGCTTGAATCCTTTTGCTACTAGTCTAGCTTTATGCCTAGCTAGAGAACCAATTTAAACACCCATTTATTTGGAAAAATCTTCATACCTTTAGCCTTTGAAATTAGCTCCCATGTGTGATTGTCCTTGAAAGCATTTATCTCTTCTTGCATAGCTTGCTGCCATTCTTTTTGTGTACATGCCTATGCATCCAGTTCTTTGTCTTTGACCACTTGTGTCATAAATGGAAAATGCTTTTCAATAAAACTATTGTAGCTCAGCCTTTGAATTGGATACCTTGCTCTTGAAGACCTCCTAACATTTTCTTTTGAATATTTATTCTTCAACCGGTTCAACTTTACCTTTGGTGTAATCACCTCTTCATACTCTTCTTCACTTGCATTTGAATCACTATTTTGGGCATCACTTTTAGCTTCAAATCTTTCATAACTTGATGTTGGTGATGATTAATGCTCTTAGTCTCCCCTTCCATGTCGAGCTTTCTCCATGTGATGTAGAAGCTTCTAGACCTGATATTTGAATGCTTGTTTGTTAAAATTCTTTTTGGACAGCACCTCCATCATCTTCATAATCTTCATCAAGAATCTTCTCTTTCCCTTTGTCTCCAAACCATGGTCTTAGCTCATCAAATACCACATCCTGTGAGACTCGTAGCTCCTTTGTCACTGGATTGTAGAACCTATATCCTTTTTTCTCTGATGAATATCATACATTTTTCTGACTTTGGCTCCATCTTTGTCCTTAGTTCTTGAGGAATGTGAACATAACACACACATCCAAAAACTTTGAGATGTTTAAGATCAAGTTTCTTACCAGAATAAACCTCCTCGGAAGTTAAATTATGCACTCCAACTATTGTGCACTTGTTCATCAAATAAACACTCGTACTAATTGCTTCAGCCCAATAGTTTAGTGGCACTTTCATCTCGTTTAGCATGCATCTTGCAACTTCTGTGATATGTCTATTTTTCCTTTCAGTAATTCCATTTTGTTGTGGCGTGTACCTACATGTAAATTGTCATTTGATGCCATTTTCACAACAAAATTTTAAAAGTTCTTTGGAGAAATATTCTTCTTTTCCATCAAACCTCAAGGTCTTTATGAATCATCCTGTTTCCTCTTCTACCTGTGCTTTAAATCTCTTGAACATAGAGAACACATGTGATTTTTGTTTTATGCAAAACATCCATACTTTTCTTGAATGATCATCAATGAAAGTGACAAAATATATATTAAGAACAATCGATGGTTGTTGTGATGGTCCCCATACATCCATGTGTATCAAGTCGTGGAGATTCCTTGCCACATAGTTGCTCTTCTTGAATGGTTGTCGGGTTTGTTTTCCTAGTTGGCAAGCTTCTTAAAATTCATGCATTCCAACATCATTGAATCTTGGAAGACCTCTTACCACTTCATGGTTGCTCATGTCCTTGAGCTTGGGAATGTTGATATGTCCAAACCTTTTGTGCCATAAATTGATTTCAGCAGTCCTCTTGTTTCCAAATTGAATATACATGACCTTTCCATATGGTTTTTGAATGTCCAAAGCGAACATCCTACCTTCTTTCTTTCCCTGAGCAACGACATTGAATCCTTCTTTTGGATTTTTTACAAAACAATCTTTTTCATTGAAAACATGATATCCTTTTTCTACCATTTGTCCTACTGAAATCAAATTCTTTGCAATAGTAGAAACATGAAGAACATCAGTCAATACCTTCTTGTCTCCAAGCTTGATTTCTCCAACATGCTCAATCGTGTGTTGAGTTTCATCACCAGTCTCCACACATCCTTTTCCACTTGGAGATTGTAGATTTGTGAATAAATCTCCTTGGCATGTCATATGATTGTTGCAACATGAATCTATGAACCATTTTTGGTCATCACTTCTCAAACTGTTGTACTCATGCTTCATGGTAAGCATGGTTTGCTTGTCTCCTTCACTTGATGTACTCGCATAATTATTTTGGCTCCTTTGGTTGCCTCCATTCAGCCATCCATTCTTTTGCCAACAATAATTTGCATAATGTCCTATTTTTTATAACATGTTATACCTTTATGAAGATTGGATGAACCTCGACCTCTTCCTCTATTTCTTCCTTGACCTCTTCCATATGTGTTGTCATTTGAGTTTTCCTTGTTATCCTTCGAGTTGTGTTGGGTGGAATTTGTGTTGTTATAGCTTCTTCCTTTTCCCCACGTGGTGCTTGCTTTGAACCATATAATGCCTTCTTTGACCTGCACACCTAGTTTTCATGCCCTTTCTACATAGTCACGGTGCTAAAAAACATACACTTCTTCATGCAAGTCACCATTCAAAAATGTTGTTTTAAAGTCCAACTGATGTACATTCCAACCATGATGAGCTCCAAGTGCACAGATGCTCCAAACAGTAATCATACGGCATGTAGGTGCAAAGGTCTCATCAAAATCAATGCCTCTTTCATGTGCATAACCCTTTGCAACAAGCCTAGCCTTATACCTATCAACTGTACCATCCGGTTTACGTTTCAGCTTGTATACTCACTTAGTGCCAATGGCCTTCTTGCCAGGAGGCAAGTCACATAAAGACCAAGTACCATTCTTCATTATAGCATCATATTCAGATTGCATAGCAACCATCCAATTTTTTGAATTTTGTGCTTCATCAAACAAAACAGGCTCATTCTCATCACAGAGACTAGATGCAGCCATAGCATAGCAATCTGATGCAAAAGAGGCACTATGAGAGCCTGAACGAGTACGATATGATAGAGGTGCATCTAATTTGCTATCACGCAAAGTCTACACCAGCCATTTTGGCACACTTTTTGCCTGCTCAATATCAGCTCTCTCATCAACTAGTGCATCATGTAAATCTGCATCAAAAATGGAATGATCTGCATCATCACATGAAACCTACAAAGGCTGAGAAGTTGCTTCATTGGGACCAGCACTAGATTGTCCACCTATAAAAAGAGGAAGCAAAGTATCATACATGTCTTTGGAGCTAACAGATGTCTCCTTAGTACATGAAAGCAATGGCTGAATAGCATCTTCCACAAAAACAACATCACGGCTAACCAGAATGCATTTAGTCTATGGATGATACAAATGATAGCCTTTACTTTCAGAACTGTACCCAACAAAAATACATTTTAGTGCTTTATAATCCAATTTCTTGCGATGTTATTCAGGCACTAATGCATATGCCAAACAACCAAAAACATGCAGATGTTGCACACATGACAGCCTCAAGCCAGAAACTATGTGGTAAAGCCTAACTCTTGACCATACACCTCGCCATCTCCATGAGTGACCTGTTCTTTCGTTCAGAAACTCCATTCTATTGAGGTGTATATAGCACTGTACATTGGCGTTTTATCCCACGTTCAGCCAGAAATGCATTAAAATTAGAAGACATATATTCCCCCCCTTGATCAGAACGGAGGGTGCCCATTTTACATGCTGACATATTTTCAATCAAAACCAAAAACTATTTGAAGCACATGAATGCTTGGGACTTTGCCTTCAATGGATATACCCATGCATGCCTGGAAAAATCATCGATGAAAGTCACAAAGTAAAGATAAATCCCAAAAGAAGGTGTCTGCATAGGACCACAGACATCACTATGTATAAGGTGCAATTTCTGAGTAGCCCGAACTGAACCATCTTTTGGAAAGGACGAACGCTGCATTTTGCCCAAAATACAGCCTTCACAAACATGTTTTCTAGTTTCCTCAAGTTTGGGCAAAGAGGACACCATTTCATATTTCTGCAGGCATAGCAAACTAGCAAAATTCAGATGACCAAAGCATGCATTCCAAAGCTTTGCATCTGACATAGCTTGAGAATCATTTACTGCACATGCCAAATCATTTATAGATCTTTCATAGTCTATGAGCTTATACAGCCCATGACATAAAATGCCAGAAGCAATAATCACATCGCCATTTGACAGATCATGAATTGTACACCTGTCGTCAACAAATTTCACAACCAAGCCAATCTTGGCTAATGCAAAAACTGATAACAGGTTCTTCTTGATCCCTGGCACAAATAAAGCATTTGACAAAGTGAAAGAACTACCATCAGCAGTAGTCAAAATGATCTTACCAACTCCCATAACAAGATAAGAGGAGTTGTTAGCACATGTAACAGTATTCCCTGTAGGGGTAGAATCGAGTGAATATAAGAAACTGTGCTGCGAGGTAATATGTTTGGTCGCCCCACTATCAAAATACCAACATCTGAGTCTAATGCAGACATGCACTATGTTGATATATTTAGGTAGTGATGTGTGTGAACACACTAGGACTGTCGGGGCACTTTTTTCCCTCTTTAGGAGGTTTTTTTCCCCCGGCTTGTATATACGCCTATTGCCCTAATGGGCTAGTTATCTTTGTACATTCTCTAGTAATACATTCAGTATTGTGTGTTTGTGCTCCAAGCTTCTTCTTCCTCCTTGTGCTGTTCGCGTGCTTCCGCAGACATCTATCTCCAACAATTGGTATCAGAGCAGGTCGTCGCTTCATCTAGGGCGCCGTCGACACTCCTCTGTTTGCAGTCTCAGAATCGTATGAATTTTAGTGAGCATACTCAGGGTGTTTTCGAGATCAAAACGGCTTCGCTTTGTGGTGTCGAAATCGCGATCTGAGCTCGTTTTGGCCTCTGAACGCACTATTGCAGCGCTTGTGTAGGCTATTTCATCTTTTTGTGCCAAAGGTATATACCAGTTTCTGTTCGCCAATTTAAGTGTCTCGAAGTCTGCTACAGGTCTAGCAGAACTCGTCTGGGCAGTTCCGTTCAACTTTTTGAGATACAGTCGATTTTCTGCATCAAGGTATTTTAGTCACCAACCATGGCTGAAAGCAGTGATGTATTCCGTATGTTGGTTGTTGAGGATAAGTTGGATGGTACCAACTACCCATTATGGGCTTATATGATGCGACATGTATTGGTTGCAAAAGGACTGTGGAACATTGTGCAGGGTGTTGAAAGACGTCCTGTTACACCTGTAACAACAGGTACTGCAAATACAGGTGCTGGAGCTTATGAAGATGGTGTCGAAGATGATATTCCACAGATTCCTGTTTGTGCTGCTATTTCTGTTGCACCTATTGCAGAGCAGATTCGTTGGGATGGCAGAGATGCCCAGGCATATGCATTGATAGCTTTGTCTGTCGAACGTGCCATTATTCCTCATATTCGCTCTTGCAGAACAGCTAGGGATGCTTGGGATACACTTACCACATTGTACCAAGCTAGGAATGAGGCTCGTGTTGCTTACCTCCGAAAACAGTTGGAGAGTGAACACATGAATGAAGGTGATTCTATGGACAGTTTCCTAACAAAGATCAAAGATTTGAAGGAACAGTTGATTTCTGCTGATGAGTTTATACCAGATAGCTCACTTGTGCAGACCGTTCTGAATGGTCTTCCTGATTCATATCAGAGTTTTGCTTCTACTCTTCGGTTGATGATGAAAGGTAATCCAAATGCCTTATCATTTGAGGAGTTAGTCTCTGTTCTGTTGCAGGAAGATCAGTCCAGGCAGAACAGGTCCATTATGCGAGTTGCAGATCAAGCTTTCCTGGCTAGTCAGAAGGGCAAAGGAAAATGGAGCTCTTCAACTAGTAAGCAGAAATCTGCTAATTTTGCATATTCGAAGAAGGAAGATAAAGATGAGAAGAAATCAGAAAAGCAAAAATTGTTTTGTAAGTACTGTAAAGGGAATGATCATATCATAAAGAACTGTCCAAAACTGGCTGCTAAAGAGGCAAAGAAGAAAGAGGCTGGAATGGTTGTTGCAGAGGCCTCTACACCAAAAACAGAGTCTGCAAATCTTGTGCAGGAAGAAGAATGGGCGTTGTCGGAGAGATTTCTCTCTCCCCACTCAAATAAGGAAGAAGATGTTACATGCAGCGGCTAAGTGATATTGCTTCACAAGTAGCAGAATCGTATGACACTCTTGAAGCTGATGAAGATGAACTTCAGAAAATACATGGGACAATGGTTTGGTTCCTAGCATTTGAAGATGTCACGCAAAAGTTTTTGACAAACTCTAATCATAGAGTTTAATGAAGAAAACATCGCACTAGAAAAGGATGGTTGATTCCCAAAGTAAATGAAAAGAGAACAAAAAGGAAGGCTCACAGCAGCGATTTGGGGAAAAAAGGATCTTCTTCTGGCAGGTGCGTGCGTTTGAGATGGAAAAAGAGAGATTAAGAGGGAGAGGAATTGAAGAAAAGAGGCAGCGTCTGGAGGATCTTCTTCGTTTTTTACATAAAGGAGAGGAGGGTGCACGAAGACAAGGGAGGATCGGGACATGAACTGGAGTTCGATCTCAACGGAAGGGAGGATCGGGACATGAACTGGAGTTCGATCTCAACGGACGGGAGGAAGGGACGAATTGAAACAGCGGAGTTATGTATGATGATAGAAGTTGTATCAGAGACAACCAAGAGTTTTTTTCATTCAAATCTTCTTGTTCTAATGTAGCAACGAGCTGCGGATTCTTCCCGTGTATCAGAGACAGCCAAGAGTTTTTTTCATTCAAATCTTCTTGTTCTAATGTAGCAACGAGCTGCGGATTCTTCCCGTGTATCAGAGACAACCAAGAGTTTTTTTCATTCAAATCTTCTTGTTCTAATGTAGAAACGAGCTGCGGATTCTTCCCGTGTATCAGAGACAACCAAGAGTTCTTTTCATTCAAATCTTCTTGTTCTAATCAACGATCTGCTGATTCTAACGGGAAGAGAGGGGACGGCATCTCTGAAGGGAATGGAGGCCAATCGAGACTTTTCTGGCAAATTATGGAGGTCAAATATATCTCTGACAGGCAAAAAGTGTGAAGAAAATATAATTGGAATCTAGAGATTACTAAGCTAGTTTGGTATGGTGCTACTCGCTGTGAAGGAGATCACCAAACGAAAAGATGAAGCGATGCAATACAATTATCAAATTTATGACACAGTTCTGATCGAAATCTGTCAACGTTTATGCTTCGACTCGAGTTCAACACAGCTGTTAGATTTAATTAATTGAAAAAATCATTTGTTTTTCCTGTTCGTGCAATTCTTTGGAAACTGCGTTGAAGTTTAAACTTTTTTATATATGTTTTTGGGAGTCGTGTTGTTTTATCACAGTGAAGGAAAGCATCAAAGGACTGTGTAACAGAAACGATTATGAGAATTTAATTGCATGTTGCTCATTTGTGAAAACGAATGATAAATGTTTTGATGAACTCAAGTTCGGATCGTGCAGTGAAACTCTTCATTTAAGGTCTTATTTTTTTTCCTGCTCTCTGAGCTTCGCTTCTTCGGACATCGCACAATTGACTTGATGATTGAGAAGTTCTGCAATATTAACCACGCAGGTTTTCTGAACTTAAATCTCTATTTTATTAGTCCAGACCAACTATAGATGTGTACGCGATGATCATTGCATAAGGAAAGGTTAAGCCGATGTTCTTTGATGAATTCTCATGAATAACACTTATGCGCAGTGATAAGAGAATAACACACTAGTCATATCTGTCAAACAAAATTTATGCACATGGCTTTGTATATATATATATCTTATAGTTAATCTGAGATTCATAATTCAACATTGATGAAAACTATGTTCATTTTGGTGAACGTATAGCCCTGCATACAGAAAAAGAAGATTAATGCATAATGTGCTTTTGTTTAATTGAGTGAACTTACTTTCAAGTGCTATTCCAATTTATATCAATTTACTGGAATTGGTTTCCCGTCCGATGTACCTGAGTCGCAATGCCGTTTGATCACGTCGGGTTCACTAATGTCGGCGCGAAAGTCACGGTCGATGGATCAAGCCAACCGCTTGAAAAGCACGGTGCACGTCGGGTGCTTAAAGCAACTCAGGTACAATGGAGAATACAAAGATAATGAATTAGATCAGAATAAAAAACCCTCCGTATTGTGTCATCAAGCAAGTAGCCGTGATTCATGGATACATAGTCTTTACAAGTTTTTAGTCCTTGGCAATAAACTCATTAATTAAGTAACTTTTATCCTTCAACATTTAGAAAATAACGGACATGTATATGGTTTAGTTTCATGTGAACTCTAACCCGAACAAAGGGTTGAATATCTTCGGTACATTGAACAAAATGTATCCACTATGTTTCACCATACATATGCACATACATATGCACGATCAGACTCAATGATCTTCTTTTTAAATACACATGTGATCTAATCTTTGAATTGTTTGTGTAAGTGATTTATTTTGATGTTCAAAATTAATAGTGAATTTACTACGCCATCATACAGTACTTGATATAAATTGGAATAGCACTTGAAAGTAAGTTCACTCAATTAAACAAAAGCACATTATGCATTAATCTTCTTTTTCTGTATGCAGGGCTATACGTTCACCAAAATGAACATAGTTTTCATCAATGTTGAATTATGAATCTCAGATTAACTACAAGATATATATATATACAAAGCCATGTGCATAAATTTTGTTTGACAGATATGACTAGTGTGTTATTCTCTTATCACTGCGCATAAGTGTTATTCATGAGAATTCATCAAAGAACATCGGCTTAACCTTTCCTTATGCAATGATCATCGCGTACACATCTATAGTTGGTCTGGACTAATAAAACAGACATTTAAGTTCAGAAAACCTGCGTGGTTAATATTGCAGAACTTCTCAATCATCAAGTCAATTGTGCGATGTATGAAGAAGCGAAGCTCAGAGAGCAGGAAAAAAAATAAGACCTTAGATGAAGAGTTTCACTGCACGATCCGAACTTGAGTTCATCAAAACATTTATCATTCGTTTTCACAAATGAGCAACATGCAATTAAATTCTCATAATCGTTTCTGTTACACAGTCCTTTGATGATTTCCTTCACTGTGATAAAACAACACGACTCCCAAAAACATATATAAAAAAGTTTAAACTTCAACGCAGTTTCCAAAGAATTGCACGAATAGGAAAAACAAATGATTTTTTCAATTAATTAAATCTAACAGCAATATGCGCAAACTCATAATCGAAATTGTTGAAGTATACGTATCAGAAGAAACGCATTTCTAGTTGTCGCTAAATTCATAATTCGAGAAACAACTAAAAAAAAAATCATAACAAAAGTCATCTCTATCAACAGAACAACATATGAATCAATCGCAAAAGATATAGAAAGCGCAAAGCAAACAGACATCTCTGTCATAAGCGTTATACAAAATTCCAGCAATTACAAAACATGATTTAGATAGCAGAATGTTATTTACTCCTCATCTCAGCTGCGCACGTCATCTGTAATTTAGAGCTGTGTTGAACTCGAGTCGAAGCATAAACGTTGACAGATTTCGATCAGAACTGTGTCATAAATTTGATAATTGTATTGCATCGCTTCATCTTTTTGTTTGGTGATCTCCTTCACAGCGAGTAGCACCATACCAAACTAGCTTAGTAATCTCTAGATTCCAATTATATTTTCTTCACACTTTTTTGCCTGTCAAAGATATATTTGACCTCCATAATTTGCCAGAAAAGTCTCGATTGGCCTCCATTCCCTTCAGAGATGTCGTCCCCTCTCTTCCCGTTAGAATCAGTAGATCGTTGATTAGAACAAGAAGATTTGAATGAAAAGAACTCTTGGTTGTCTCTGATACACGGGAAGAATCCGCAGCTCGTTGCTACATTAGAACAAGAAGATTTGAATTAAAAAAACTCTTGGTTGTCTCTGATACACGGGAAGAATCCGCAGCTCGTTGCTACATTAGAACAAGAAGATTTGAATGAAAAAAACTCTTGGTTTTCTCTGATACACGAGAAGAATCCGCAGCTCGTTGCTACATTAGAACAAGAAGATTTGAATGAAAAAAACTCTTGGTTGTCTCTGATACAACTTCTATCATCATACATAACTCCGCTGTTTCAATTCGTCCCTTCCTCCCGTCCGTTGAGATCGAACTCCAGTTCATGTCCCGATCCTCCCTTCTGTTGAGATCGAACTCCAGTTCATGTCCCGATCCTCCCTTGTCTTCGTGCCCCCTCCTCTCCTTTATGTAAAAAACGAAGAAGATCCTCCAGACGCTGCCTCTTTTCTTCAATTCCTCTCCCTCTTAATCTCTCTTTTTCCATCTCAAATGCACGCACCTGCCAGAAGAAGATCCTTTTTTCCCCAAATCGCTGTTGTGAGCCTTCCTTTTTGTTCTCTTTTCATTTACTTTGGGAATCAACCATCCTTTTCTAGTGCGATGTTTTCTTCATTAAACTCTATGATTAGAGTTTGTCAAAAACTTTTGCGTGACATCTTCAAATGCTAGGAACCAAACCATTGTCCCATGTATTTTCTGAAGTTCATCTTCATCAGCTTCAAGAGTGTCATACGATTCTGCTACTTGTGAAGCAATATCACTTAGCCGCTGCATGTAACATCTTCTTCCTTATTTGAGTGGGGAGAGAGAAATCTCTCCTACATTCACCCCCACCAAACATGTGCTTCCTCCGGATGCACCAAACCGTCGAGAACCTATTTGCTGCTTTCACAATAAATGATAAAGGTCATAACATATAACATGTGCATGGGTTGAAAAATAAAGTGTCTTATGCACGGCTGCGTAATTAGCCCTATAAATGCATACTTTAAAATGCATAGAGAAAAAACATGGTGCAATAAATAAAGGAAATGGCTTTTGATGGTGAGGTTGGTGCACTCACTCACATACATAGCAATGTGATTATACATTCATCCTTACAGTCACTCGTATGTGCATGGGTATAGATCAGATCGTGCCTTGATGCATGGTCATGTAGTGTGACCCTACCACATGCATACTTTAAGTGCATTTTCAAAATTATGGTGCATAAGGGATAAGAGCTTGTGATGAAGAGGTTTTTATCTCCTATACTTAGAATTTGCTCGCAGATTTCATAATGCATGTTACATTTGATATTGGTGCAAATGAACGTGCATCTAAGGAAAAACTGAACATGTGTTTGTACATAAATTTGATGCATACTTTAAATGCAAAGTGAAACAAAATGGTGCAAAACTAGAAGTAAAAGGTTTTTCATATTCTACGCTTGAAGAAAAACTTTGTTGGCAACAAACTCCCATTCTTCATCTTGAACTTGAAAAATATCTTGAAAAAAAAACTCGCGAAAAACATAAGTATTAGCATCTTTAAACCAAATATATCAATTCAAAATCTTTTAGATAATCCATCTATAAAAAACCGAAGTAATATTAAGTCATATTTTGGAGCTTCCATCAATTCGTCCTTTCTTGCTTGATCTGCATTAAATCACTCAAAACATTGATTAGAAAAGCCATATTTGATTCATTAATGAAATTCATAATTTTTCTTTTATAAAGAAAGAAAGTAAAACAAAATCCATATACATACCTTTTTTATGAGGAAGTAGGTTGTAACTCCCATATAAATACCTTTTTGATGAGGAAGTAGGTTGTAACTCCCATATAAATATTAGCCATGGATGAAAACATTCATAAACAATCATAAACTTGATCATAACATATTCTCTTATCAATTTGGCCTCTTGTACCTGTTTTGTCAAAATAACTATTCAAAACACATTAGTGGATAACTTTACTTTTAATACAAGACATCAAAAATTTCTTGCATACATTTTTCCTTTTAATGGTTTTAGTTGATTTATTCATATTTTGTGTAATTTGTTTGATAATGTTTTCAAAAACTTCTTGTTCTTTTACATTAAAACTTGTCTCATTGTTTGCATTCTCATTTGCATTTCTTAGTTGTTTAGATCTCTCAATTTTCCCTTTAGTATTAGATTGATTGTTGGTTTCAAGATTCACTTGTTCTTCCATCTTTTCAATTTTCCCATCTTCAAGTGATTGATCATCAGAATCAATTGAAATATTATGTAAATTTTCATATTTTCCTATTTTCTCATAAGTTGATCTCTCATGTTCTTGATTATCATTTGGCTTAATATCTTGCATCATCAGTTCAACTTGTGGATTATCCATCATATTATTGTCTTGATCATTAGATTTTGTGGTATTTTCACGTTTTACTCTCCAGTGTTTTTTCACTTGTTTGTTTGATCTTGATCTTACTTGTTTTTGTTCAAAATATTTTACCATCCCACCTCTACCTAGGTTCAAGTGTAAAGGATCCTTCGTATGATAATCACAGATTTTGTGTTCATTTTCTAATACCAAGTGTTGCCTACATGCTTTCTCATAGGCCATACAATTCCTATAAGTATGACCTAGTTGGTCACACCAGAAGCATCTTACAGTTCTCTTTGGTCGTTGATATAAAGCCCTAGGATCAACTCTTCTATGATCGGGTAAAGGGTTTTGGTCAATAGAAGACATAGATCTACTTTGAACTCGTACTTGATAGCTATCTTTGCATTCACATGTAGCACTATCATGTATTTGATTGTTTAACCTTTCAATATTCTCCTTTAAACTTGCAACCTCATGACCAATAGTTTTGAATGAAGAAATTTCCTTTACATGCTTTGCTATTGTTTCCATATTTTCATTCAAATTTGATAGTTCATAATGAAGAATTCCTTCTAAATTCCTAAACTCCTGATCAAATTGAGTATCTATTGACTTAAGATTCGCATTAAATTCAGATACTATTGTAGTTAAAATTGAAATAAACGAGTTTAAGGACTCAAATTTGGATTTAAGCTTTAATTCTATAGATGAAATTAATCGTGCTTCCATATCATGGAGAAGATTTTCGACATTAGAATTCATGTTTGTTTTTAACTATATGCAAGCCAGAAAATTTCAAATATAAATACCTGGAATTGGTTTCCCGTCCGATGTACCTGAGTCGCAATGCCGTTTGTTCACGTCGGGTTCACCAATGTCGGGTCGTGAGAGATGCTCGGATGGTGGATCAAGTCATCCGCCTAAATCGTTTGGCACACGCAGGGTGTCTGTAGCGGACTCAGACTAAGGACCATAGGGACAAGCTGCTTTATATCTGGCAATAGCTATCTGTTTGGGTGTTAACAATAATGACTCTTTGGTTATCTGATCTTTAACTACCTCTTCTATTGTAGCTTCTAATGGTTTTGGTTGAGTTTGTCTAACTAAAGTTGGTGGAAATAAATCTTCACTACTTTGTGATTCAGGAGATGCAATGGAAGAAAATGCTAGGAATGTAGTTAAACATTGATCATAAGATAAAGACACTAATGATTCCGAAGTAATATTGTTCTTAATAAGTTCTTCTAACACTAATTCTACGGATTCGGTTGTATGTTCAATGATGTTATTACTACTGTGTTCAGATGCATGGTATAAATCAGAAGACATGAAAGAACTAATAGAAACAATATGATGCTAAACTGGTTTGAATAAATGAATTAATAAGCTAATACAAATGTAAAGTCTAGATAATTGGATAAATGTCTAAGCAATTGGGTAAATGACTAAATGGAGATATAAGGTTTAAATGGATCATCAATCTTGTTGCTTCTCTTTTTTCACTTCAATAGCTTGAACTCATCAATGATTCTGCAAAAAAAACATTAAGAGAAACTTGAGCTCAACACTCATTTAAATACAAACACAAGTCGTTTCTAAACCACTCTTTTTTAGTTTTAACTTTTAATCTACAACCACACTTTAATCTCCTTACTGCCACCACACTTTCTAGTTTAACTTTTCTACTTTAATTACACTTAATTTCTACTCCTCTCTTTTCATCTTCACTAATTCTCTCCACTCTTTCTCTTAACCAACTTTTTTCACTTTAAGTGCATCTTCTATTGAGACCACTCCTTAAATCTCTTTAGTTACACAACTTATATAAGCCATTCTTTTTCCTAGCACTCATATAGTCCACTAGTTATTTATCCATTTAATTAATCATTTTAATCTAATTAGCCTACATTTCTTATTTAAATAAATTAATTAATTTAAGCTTAGTTTAAGGGTTTAATTAATTAGAACCTTAATATTTAAATACACACATTTACTTAAAGTAATTATTAATAGCATAGTTTAATTTAGAATACATAAATATGTAATTAATGATGATAAATAATATCTATTTTAACCCTTTTAATATAGTAAATCCTAGAAACCCTATTGGAAACCCATAAAACCCCCTGGGTTAAACCATTAAAATCCTTTTGAACCCTAGCTTTAACCCATTATAACTCATCTAAACCCTTAACATTAACCAAATCTTATAAACAACACATGAATTCAAGAAACCCTAGGCTGAATACCCATAATTCTTGAATGTAAAAAAAATAGGAAATTTTCATTAAATGAGTAATTAGGGTAAACCCTAACATGAACATATGTCCTGCTTCATCCTTCATACCTGAAAACACTTTCAAAATAGTTAATCCAATTAACACAACTGATCAACAGTGATATAAAAGAGCTTTAGAATTCACCAATAAATATTTTAATTTTTCGGGTCATCAATTGGAAGATGCAAATCTTCCCGACATCCACCGCCACCAAACCTGCACATCGTCCCTATGGGCCAACTTGCAGATTAAGGGAAGCAACATTTTCAATGATTATCCTGAAATTAAATCATAGAACAGCATCAATTCTTTTTTAAATATATTTAATCTTATCAAATTTTAAATCTTTTCAACATGCACATGAAGTTTATTTCAATTACATCTGGCAATGAAAACATATTAAAGTATAAAGGTAAACTATTAACCTTTTCAGTCAACAAACATTAGTTTACATTTTATCCATTTATAAACTATGTAAAGATTAGTATAAAATAGAATTCATTTTCATTCATTCAAATGCAGGTTTCGTCATATATATGCATTCACATATGAACAATCAAGCATGCCAAAGAAATCTACTAAATCTACTTGGACAGACAGCCGTCTTGTATGCCCAATTTTAATCACTAGATGTGTTTTTTCACAACTAGTTTCTTCATATAAATATGATGTAAACTTCATATCGATAATAAATGTAAATACCTTTTTGGGGTGGAAGAAGGTATAACTTCCATGTCAATATTCTTTTTTTTTTTCGCTACTTTTTTGTTTTAAAGGGGAAAGGCTTAACCCCTTAATCCGAGCTAAGGATCTAGCTGCATGGACAAGAAAGATCTAGGTTTTCACAGACATGAATCATGCAACAATATGCTCCTACACATATACAACTACTTTCGTTATCTAAATGAACTACAAATCCTTCTATTTTTAACAAATCTCACTTAATCTATAAATGTAGAAATATAAATTATGTCTATTTTCCTAATATGGTTAAATAGAGTCCTTTATAAATTAATATTCTTCATTCCAGTTTTTATCAATTAGTTTTATATGAATGCAAAGAAAATACATAAATCAAAATTGTATGACAAAGAAAAATACGACCTAAAATCAACTTCATCTTCAATCTGCTTCACCTTTATACATCTTAATTTGTTCTTCAAAGACCTGTTAAAACTCAACCAGCAACAGCTAGACACGCAAAATTATTAAATTTCATATTCAAATCTTCTCTTAGTTTTCCTGCAAAAGAAACCCACACTAAAGAAATTCATTCATACATAATTAATCATGCTCATCATCAAACATTACTTCATACATTTCATCATCTCTTTGTTTAAATAATTTAATTCTTTTGCCAGCAATTAAGTTTTTAAGAGGAGTGCCATCTAATTCACGTAAGGCATACGTTCCATTATCATAGGTTTTGACTATCACATAAGGTCCAAACCAACGTCTTTTAAGTTTCCTACGGGCATCATACTGAGAATCAAACGTACTATCATACAGTAAAACCCAATCATTAACTTGAACTGGCTTTGGCCTTAACCTATGTGATTTATCAAAATACTTCTTATTTTTCAGTCGAGAATCTTTTAGTTTAACTATAGCCTCTTCTAAACGTTCATTCCCTTGCTCTAATTGTTGGATTCGCAGAGCTAATAAATCTTCTGTTGACAGATTATCTTCCCATGGTAAAGTAGTCCAAGTAAGAATTTGCGTATGCACAGGGAATATCGGTTTCTGGCAATACATCAACTCTGCCAGCATATACCCCATTGTTCTAGTGCAGGTCATTCTATCAGCCCACAACGCAAATGGCAGATATTTTGGCCAATTCTTAATTTCTCCATTACAAGCTTTGGAAATTGCTTTAATAATAGGAGAATGCCCTCGTTCAATCTTCCCATTAGCTTCAGGGTTGTAAGCAGTAGTAAGGGTTCACCAATGTCGGCAATTTCTTCATTCAAAACTATTGGTCATGAGGTTGCAAGTTTAAAGGAGAATATAGAAAGGTTAAACAATCAAATACATGATAGTGCTACATGTGAATGCAAAGATAGCTATCAAGTACGAGTTCAAAGTAGATCTATGTCTTCTATTGACCAAAACCCTTTACCCGATCATAGAAGAGTTGATCCTAGGGCTTTATATCAATGACCGAAGAGAACTGTAAGATGCTACTGTAGTTAAAATTGAAATAAACGAGTTTAAGGACTCAAATTTGGATTTAAGCTTTAATTCTATAGATGAAATTAATCGTGCTTCCATATCATGGAGAAGATTTTCGACATTAGAATTCATGTTTGTTTTTAACTATATGCAAGCCAGAAAATTTCAAATATAAATACCTGGAATTGGTTTCCCGTCCGATGTACCTGAGTCGCAATGCCGTTTGCTCACGTCGGGTTCACCAATGTCGGCGCAAAAGTCACGGTCGGTGGATCAAGCCAACCGCTCGAAAAGCACGGTGCACGCCGGGTGCTTGAAGCAACTCAGGTACAATGGAGAATACAAAGATAATGAATTAGATCAGAATAAAAAACCCTCCGTATTGTGTCATCAAGCAAGTAGCCGTGATTCATGGATACATAGTCTTTACAAGTTTTTAGTCCTTGGCAATAAACTCATTAATTAAGTAACTTTTATCCTTCAACATTTAGAAAATAATGGACATGTATATGGTTTAGTTTCATGTGAACTCTAACCCGAACAAAGGGTTGAATATCTTCGGTACATTGAACAAAATGTATCCACTATGTTTCACCATACATATGCACGATCAGACTCAATGATCTTCTTTTTAAATACACATGTGATCTAATCTTTGAATTGTTTGTGTAAGTGATTTATTTTGATGTTCAAAATTAATAGTGAATTTACTACGCCATCATACAGTACTTGATATAAATTGGAATAGCACTTGAAAGTAAGTTCACTCAATTAAACAAAAGCACATTATGCATTAATCTTCTTTTTTTGTATGCAGGGCTATACGTTCACCAAAATGAACATAGTTTTCATCAATGTTGAATTATGAATCTCAGATTAACTACAAGATATATATATATACAAAGCCATGTGCATAAATTTTGTTTGACAGATATGTGCGCATGCATGTTAGTTCATATTAATTAATGTTACTACATTTGCATGATTATATGTATTTAGAAGTGCATGTAATGTTAGCATGTGTGTGTGTTAGTATGTATAATTTAAAAGTACATTAGTATGCATGAGGAATGTATGTATTAGAGTGCATTTAAGTGTTTTAGTGCACACATTAAAATATGCATGGGTATGTAATTGAATGAATGAATATATGCATGACAAAGGCAAGTTATTAAGCATGTGTATGCTTTAATGTATGTGACTAATGTTTTGTAAGTTTCTTAATGATTCTTGTATTATTACTAATATGTTAATGTTTCTTTTGCAGAATCATTGATGAGTTCAAGCTATTGAAGTGAAAAAAGAGAAGCAACAAGATTGATGATCCATTTAAACCTTATATCTCCATTTAGTCATTTACCCAATTGCTTAGACATTTATCCAATTATCTAGACTTTACATTTGTATTAGCTTATTAATTCATTTATTCAAACCAGTTTAGCATCATATTGTTTCTATTAGTACTTTCATGTCTTCCGATTTATACCATGCATCTGAACACAGTAGTAATAACATCATTGAACATACAACCGAATCCGTAGAATTAGTGCTAGAAGAACTTATTAAGAACAATATTACTTCGGAATCATTAGTGTCTTTATCTTATGATCAATGTTTAACTACATTCCTAGCATTTTCTTCCATTGCATCTCCTGAATCACAAAGTAGTGAAGATTTATTTCCACCAACTTTAGTTAGACAAACTCAACCAAAACCATTAGAAGCTACAATAGAAGAGGTAGTTAAAGATCAGATAACCGAAGAGTCATTATTGTTAACACCCAAACAGATAGCTATTGCCAGATATAAAGCAGCTTGTCCCTATGGTCCTTAGTCTGAGTCCGCTACAGACACCCTGCGTGTGCCGAACGATTTAGGCGGATGACTTTATCCACCATCCAAGCATCTCTCACGACCCGATATTGGTTACCTTTTCTACATAACCAAATCGTGAAATGACATCCTCAAGAAGAAATTTGCATACATTAAAAGTTGTCTTAGATCTTAAAGCTCGGCCTTCTACATGATTCGTAAGATCTTCACGTGCCAAGACTATATATTTCATCTTATCGATACCTTTGTGCATGTTAACTAAGTCTACAACCCATTTATAATGGATGCATGGTGGATAGGTAGGATGCAACGGATCCCTATGTTTGACTGAGGAATGAATCTGACATACGTCACATGAATTCACATAATTTTTAACAGTAACATAAATCCCTGGCCACCAGTATCCTTCTCTAATTTTTTCATACGTAGCTACAAAACCTTTATGTCCTGCCCATAAAGTATCATGCATACTCTTCATGACTTGTAACTGAAGATCCTTAGTACCTAGTACTCGTTGTGGAAATCTAATTTTTCCCCTCGCATGTCTCCAAATGAAACCATCTTTCAGAAAAAAGTTGTAAGCTCTTTTCCTAATATTCCGAAATCTATTTGAAGACCATGAAGGTGCTCTAACCAAAGTACTTAAATACTTTCCAATATCCTGCCACTCTGCTTCGTATTGTTCAATATTAAACTGTTCATATGCGTATGCTTTAGAATCATAATTAATTGCATTTATTTCTAATTTTGTTTCTTCCTCATTATCAAATCTAGCTCGAGAAAGCATATCAGCCACAGAATTAGATTTACCTGCAATATGTATCAAAACAGGATTTATAAACTTGCTGTATGAAATCCATCTAAGCATGGCAATGTCGGGTGATGAACAGTTTGTAATCATTCCAATCAGAGGTAGACAATCTGTCTCAACTATTACATTTGCACCTATAAAATATTCTTTATCAAATTTTAATGCCGTGACTAAACCCCATAGTTCTCGTTTAATTTGCGGATAATTTCTTTGCGTATCGTGTAAAATCTTTGCTCCAAATCTCACAGCATACCTATTGCCCTCTTCATCGTCCTGACCAATAACCCATCCTATTCCTATAGGGCTCGTATCAACAGTTAAAATGATAGGCTTTTGATCAGTATAATCTACTCGCTTTAAAATAGGAGCTTCAAGAAGTAATTTCTTTAACTTTTTCATAGCTTTTGAGTGTTCTTCAGTCCAAAGAAACTTTCGATTCTTCCTTCGTAAAGCATAAAGACAGTTTGCAACATGTGCATAGTGTGGGATCCAGATGGCATAAAACACACAAGCACCAAGGAATCGTCTTACCTCACTAATATTACTACAGGTTTCAGAAATCTTGTTTATAGCGTCGACTTTAGGTGGATATGGCCTCCGACCCTAATGTCCACATAAATGCCCAACTATAAGTACCTCATTGACACCAAAAACAGATTTCTCAATGGAGAATGTGAGACCAACCTCTTCAAATCTCTGGAAAATCCTTTCACAGTCAGAGATATGATCTACTACAAACTTCCTGCAGCCAGAGGAATCTAAAGTTTCATCTTTCGCATTCTCAATACATCCTTTAATAGGAATGTCATCAATAAATGGCATGGCTATATTAGGAATGAAGTCATGTAATACTGAATTCATGGCGTTCATCATATGTGTTACTGAATTAGTAGCTCCTTGCGGCAAAGTGCACATGCGAACTAAGCCTAAAGGAGTTTTCATGGTCGTAATGTCTCTACTTTCAATAGCAAGCTGAAATTGATCGTAGCCAGAATACAAGTCTCCCATTGAGTAAATGGCATGACCAGCGAAGGCTTCAGCGAATTCTCCTACAATGGGCCCAGTACCTACATTCCTAATAGTAACCTTGTTAACAGGTTGTAAATCTTGAATGAATCGTAACTTGCCATTTTTCTTAGGAACAGTAAACCACCTATTCGAGTAGGGTGCAGACGATGGCTCTAAAATTCACATGTGAATCTTTTCCTTAAGAAGCCGCATTAACTCTGGTAAGTGGGCTTTCGGAACAGGTATGGGTCGAAGATTCCATGGAATGTGAGGCACTGTAAAGATGATCATTGGTGGTACAATTTGTGGGTCTGCACAACCTATCTCATGGGAATATAAAGAAAATGCCTTTCCATGCTTTCTAATCACTCTTTGAAATAGTTCACGTTCCTCGGGTAACAAAAAATTTTCATCATTTCCTATCTTGATTAGCTTTAAAGTTTCTTCTGTGAAGGTATGACCTATATTTGTGCGCTCTCTTAAATAAGGATCATTGGTAACTTGCCTAAACTTCTCTTCACTCTCTCGTGGTAACGATTGGGCAATCGGTTTAATTTTTTTGTCAACGGTTTTGTATTTTGTATTTACTTTTGCTTCCTTTTCATTACTCATGACAAATTTAATAATCAAATCATATTCTTCAATAGAATTTAAAAGTACAAATCTAAAATTTTCTTTTTCATGCAAAATATTTTGAAGTTCTTCAATCAATGAGTTTGAAGATAAAGTTTCAATTACGGTTTCAATGTGTTCATCAGATGAAATGAATCCTTTCTCTTTATAAAATTTTTCATAATGTTTTATAATTTTTTTAGGAATTTGTCTATAATGACTGAATTGCAAATATGATGAAGGAAAATATAAAGAAAAACTATATAAAATATCTACAGATGGGTGCGAGACATCAAACCAAGTACCACCGTTGTCTCGCTCAACAGTGGCATCTAGGCAAAATTTTGATCATAATAAGTTCCAAACTCACGAAGAGGCATATGATCTTCGCGTATCTTTTCATGAGAACGGATGGGCATCTTCCTAATTTGCTCCCTATTTCGTACATGGTTTGGGCTGACTATCATAACTTGGAGTGATTGTAGATCATCTTTAGATCTAATTCTTGTGTATGCTGAGTCATCATCCATTACTTTAGTCTCCATTCTGGCTTCACATATAAATGGTTGACCTAAGATAATTTCATAAGAGCAGTTGTCCTGAATGAAAAAGTGGAATGTCTTAGAGATTCCACCTATCATTAGAGGTATGTTGGCACATGCTCCTAGGAGTGATCCACAACCATTGTCCGCGGTTCGCATTATCCAGCCGTGATTTTTATCAATAGGCCATTTAAACTTATCATATAATCCTTTCGAAATCACATTGATTTCAGACCCAGAGTCAATTAGGGCTAAAGCAGAATATGATCTCTTCTGATCTCCTAAGTTAACTTTAATCTCCGGTGTGCCTCTTGCCCAAAAACTTTTTCTAAAATCACTCTCTGAGTTTTTTGTTTCGTCATCTGGTACAATCGGCCCTAAGAAATTTTTGTTCACATTACAGGTATTATCTTCTTCATCCTCTGAGTCTAAAGAAAGAGATTCATGAATCAAGTGAGTTACATCGGCAACATCTTGCATCTCTACCTCTTGTGACAGAGGGAATCTCTTCCTTTTAATTAGTTTAATAAAATTTTCCTTAAATTCAATTTTTGCTATTGAGAAGATTTGTTCTAAAGTCATTGTTACTGCACTTTTTAATAAGATGTCATACAATATTTCTTTCGAATCAACTTTTTGTTCAAGTTCAGAAATAAGAATAGCTTTCGGTACTCGTTTTGGTTTCTTTTCTGGTTTCTCTTCAGGTTTTGTTTCAGTTCTAGGAATTTGCTCTACTTTGTCTGATGTTTGAATTGGCTCACTAAACACAGGTTGTTTACCCTCCCTAATTTCTTTTCTTCGCTCCTCATTTGTTTTAGAACTTTCGCCTTGTTCAAACTGAACTTTCTTAGGCTTCGGCTCATCTCTCATCTTACTTCTAGTCATTCGTCTACCTGAATCATTTGTATCTTGCTCATCATCCCTCTTTCTTTTCTCTTCAACATTCGCAATATGCGAATATATCGAGAATTGATCGACAGGAGAGTTCCACGCAGTTTTCTGCATAATATCATCTCTCGCCTTTATCAAAGCTTCAATTGAGTAGTTCCTCGTTTCCCTTGTTTGTTCGGAATCAGAGTCACTATCAACATATTCTAGTTTAACAGCAGAAGCAGATTTCGAAGACTCAGAAAGGTTTTCATACAGCTTCTGCATCCCTCCCTTTCCCCAATTGGCAGCTAAGGGTAAATGTGTTCTATAGTCGCACAATCACTTGTCAATATCAATTACAAGTCTTTTCTCTTTCGCATCTTTCAATGCTTCACATGTGTAAGTCAAATGATCTGTGGCATCGCACCAGATACATCTCCTCACATTGGCATTTCTCCTTTCATTGAAATTTCTTTGGTTAAATGCTTGAGGAATTGGTTGAGGAATTGGTTGGGGTACAACTAGAGGATTAGGAGGTATAAAAGGTGGATTAGGAGGTATAAAAGGATGATTCGGAGCTACTAATGGTGGATTTGGAGCATTTACTGGTTGAGGATAAATAGTCGGATGAGCTTGCATTGCAGGTTTATCTTGTAGGTTTAAAGCATACACCACATTCTGCAAAGCCGCTACCTCTTTGGACATATTTTCGTGCATATGCATCATATTGTCCAACTTGTTAAACAAAATCTCAAATTGTAACTCGGTTGGTACTCTAGATGTGGATGTTGTAGGCTCAACTTTTGAATCTATATGTGTATCCCTAGTTGCTTGTATCGGAGGAAAACTGGAGGATGGTTGAGACATCGAATCATAAAGGAGTGTTTTACGTTGGTTCATGTGAGCAACCGCCTCAACTACAGTTTTCACTACACCCCAGTCATCTGTAAGCCCATATTTCTTTCCCGGTTCTTCAAGCCTACGCTCAACCTCTACCCTTATATCTGGAGTCAAGATTTTAAGGAAATATAAAATGATATCTGGAGTAAGGGCAACTCTATCCTGTTCAGGTAATTGAGAGAATCTTTTCATAAATTCGCCATGGAGTTGAGTTAAAGAAATGTGAGGCTTAGGAGAACTAATCCATTTCATAAATCCCTCTCTACTGTGTTGACTATAGTCCTCTAAATAAAATTCTTTATGTAGCTCTTTTCTAAACTCATCCCATTCCTTATTGTCATGTAGATCCATAATAGCTTTCACTGTGCCTATGGCAAGTCGTCCAAGATAGGATTTCCACTTTGTATCAGGCAAGCCGTGTAACTTGGCTAATTCCTCAAACGTGTCTAAATAATTTGTAACATTCATACCAGTAAATTTCCCTTTATCCTTTAATAACGTTTCAACTACTTTTTGTCCTTGCATCTCGTGCATCATAGTTTGAAATAGTTCGTCCATTTTTGAAGTTTGTTTTGATCTAGCTTGAACAATTCTAACTATATCCTGAACTTCTTTTGTTACTCTTTCCTTATGTTCAGCTACTAATTCTGAAATTTCGTTAGAGTCCAGTTTGATAAGTTTTTACTATGCCAATATGCTTCAAGTAAAGCTATGATTAACGCTTAACCTATGATTAACAAACAGTTGCCTTCAACCTATACCAATAATTTAACCTTAAATAAAATTATGTATGCAAGAATGTAAGAGTAAAGAAATTATACCAGCTGCTCGAAGATGAGGCTCAAAACAGTGCTTTCTGTGAAATTCAATACATTTATTGATTTGAATCAAAAATCTAAATACATATTTTGCTAAAATGGGTGCGAGCGTTTTGTGCTTCCATTGTTGATGAAAGGGGTGTCGAGGGCTGGTCTGGTGACCTGAGCGCCTCCACGAAGATTGGCAAGTAGGAGAACCTCATTGGTGAATTCTAAAGCTCTTTTATATCACTGTTGATCAGTTGTGTTAATTGGATTAACTATTTTGAAAGTGTTTTCAGGTATGAAGGATGAAGCAGGACATATGTTCATGTTAGGGTTTACCCTAATTACTCATTTAATGAGAATTTCCTTTTTTTTTTACATTCAAGAATTATGGGTATTCAGCCTAGGGTTTCTTGAATTCATGTGTTGTTTATAAGATTTGGTTAATGTTAAGGGTTTAGATGAGTTATAATGGGTTAAAGATAGGGTTCAAAAGGATTTTAATGGTTTAACCCAGGGGGTTTTATGGGTTTCCAATAGGGTTTCTAGGATTTACTATATTAAAAGGGTTAAAATAGATATTATTTATCATCATTAATTACATATTTATGTATTCTAAATTAAACTATGCTATTAATAATTACTTTAAGTAAATGTGTGTATTTAAATATTAAGGTTCTAATTAATTAAACCCTTAAACTAAGCTTAAATTAATTAATTTATTTAAACAAGAAATGTAGGCTAATTAGATTAAAATGATTAATTAAATGGATAAATAACTAGTGGACTATATGAGTGCTAGGAAAAAGAATGGCTTATATAAGTTGTGTAACTAAAGAGATTTAAGGAGTGGTCTCAATAGAAGATGCACTTAAAGTGAAAAAAGTTGGTTAAGAGAAAGAGTGGAGAGAATTAGTGAAGATGAAAAGAGAGGAGTAGAAATTAAGTGTAATTAAAGTAGAAAAGTTAAACTAGAAAGTGTGGTGGCAGTAAGGAGATTAAAGTGTGGTTGTAGATTAAAAGTTAAAACTAAAAAAGAGTGGTTTAGAAACGACTTGTGTTTGTATTTAAATGAGTGTTGAGCTCAAGTTTCTCTTAATGTTTTTTTTGCAGATACTTTCTTCTGCTCTTACTTTCTTCTATTTTTCCTTCTTTCTCATTAGACCCTCCTTGTGCTCGGGATATTAAGCCATCATGTATTGCTGTGAACAATGATCTTGATGTTGATTGTCCGGCTGGAAGCATGCCCATGCCTATTCCATGGCTTGGTCTTGGTCCCTGCAGCATTGCGCGTATATATGTGATGTGTGTATGTATGTGTGTGTGTGAAGTGTGTGTATGTGATATATGTGTATGTGATATATGTGTGTGTGTGATGTGTGTGTATGTGATGTGATGTATGTGTGTGTGTGAAGTGTGTGTGTATGTGAAGTGTATGTGTGTGTGTGAAGTGTATATGTGTGTGTGATGTGTGTGTGTGTGAGAGAGAGAGAGAGAAAATGAATCTCTCCCTCCCCTCCTCTGCTGCAGCGCGACAGCGCGCACAGAGAAGGAGAGAGAGAGAGAGAGAGAGAGAGAGAGACTCTCCCTCCCCTCCTCTGTCTGAGCGCGGCAGCGCGCAGACAGAGAAGGAGAGAGAGAGAGAGGAGAGAGAAGGAAAGAGAGAGAGAGAGAGAGACTCTCCCTCCCCTCCTCTGTCAGCGCGGCACCGCGCAAACAGAGAAGGAGAGAGAGAGAGAGAGAGGAGAGAGAAGGAAAGAGAGAGAGAGAGAGAGAGAGAGAGAGAGAGAGAGAGACTCTCCCTCCCCTCCTCTGTCTGAGTGCGGTAGCGCGCAGACAGAGAAGGAGAGAGAGAGAGAGAGGAGAGAGAAGGAGAGAGAGAGAGAGAGAGAGAGAGAGAAAGAGAGAGAGATCGGGACAGAGAAGGAGAGAGAGAGAGAGAGAGAGAGAGAGAGAGGAAAGAGAAGGAGAGAGAGAGAGAGAGAGAGAGAGAGAGAGAGAGAGAGAGAGAGAAAGAGAGAGAGAGAGAGAGAGAGAGAGAGAGAGAGAGAGAGAGAGAGAGAGAGAGAGAGAGAAAGGCGCAGAGGGAGAGAGAGAGAGATCGGTGCTGCAGAGAGAGAGAGAGAGAGAGAGAGAGAGAGAGAAAGATAGAAAGAGAGATAAAGAGATAGGAAAAATATTATAGATATAATTAGTTAATTTACTAATCTAGTTAAGTACGTATTAATGTATTACTTTAATGAGATATAATAAGGTTTAATTAATTCTGGTATTATTTAATGAGAAATTGGAAAGGTATACTTACTTCATTAGAAGTTAATATATATGAGTACATATTAATATATGCATATGTGTTAGTGTATATGCATATGCATGCATGTATATGCATGTAAAATGATAGTTTACATGAATCAATGTATATGCATGAGGTAATGAATGTGCGCATGCATGTTAGTTCATATTAATTAATGTTACTACATTTGCATGATTATATGTATTTAGAAGTGCATGTAATGTTAGCATGTGTGTGTGTTAGTATGTATAATTTAAAAGTACATTAGTATGTATGAGGAATGTATGTATTAGAGTGCATTTAAGTGTTTTAGTGCACACATTAAAATATGCATGGGTATGTAATTGAATGAATGAATATATGCATGACAAAGGCAAGTTATTAAGCATGTGTATGCTTTAATGTATGTGACTAATGTTTTTTAAGTTTCTTAATGATTCTTGTATTATTACTAATATGTTATGAGCTGCGGATTCTTCCCGTGTATAAGAGACAACCAAGAGTTCTTTTCATTCAAATCTTCTTGTTCTAATCAACGATCTGCTGATTCTAACGGGAAGAGAGGGGACGGCATCTCTGAAGGGAATGGAGGCCAATCGAGACTTTTCTGGCAAATTATGGAGGTCAAATATATCTCTGACAGGCAAAAAAGTGTGAAGAAAATATAATTGGAATCTAGAGATTACTAAGCTAGTTTGGTATGGTGCTACTCGCTGTGAAGGAGATCACCAAACGAAAAGATGAAGCGATGCAATACAATTATCAAATTTATGACACAGTTCTGATCAAAATCTGTCAACGTTTATGCTTCGACTCGAGTTCAACACAGCTCTAAATTACAGAAGACGTGCACAGCTGAGATGAGGAGTAAATAACATTCTGCTATCTAAGTCATGTTTTGTAATTGCTGGAATTTTGTATAACGCTTATGACAGAGATGTCTGTTTGCTTTGCGCTTTCTATATCTTTTGTGATTGATTCATATGTTGTTCTGTTGATAGAGATGACTTTTGTTATGATTTTTTTTTTAGTTGTTTCTCGAATTATGAATTTAGCGACAACTAGAAATGCGTTTCTTCTGATACGTATACTTCAACAATTTTGATTCTGAGTTTGCGCATATTGCTATTAGATTTAATTAATTGAAAAAATCATTTGTTTTTCCTGTTCGTGCAATTCTTTGGAAACTGCGTTGAAGTTTAAACTTTTTTATATATGTTTTTGGGAGTCGTGTTGTTTTATCACAGTGAAGGAAAGCATCAAAGGACTGTGTAACAGAAACGATTATGAGAATTTAATTGCATGTTGCTCATTTGTGAAAACGAATGATAAATGTTTTGATGAACTCAAGTTCGGATCGTGCAGTGAAACTCTTCATCTAAGGTCTTATTTTTTTTCCTGCTCTCTGAGCTTCGCTTCTTCGGACATTGCACAATTGACTTGATGATTGAGAAGTTCTGCAATATTAACCACGCAAGTTTTCTGAACTTAAATCTCTGTTTTATTAGTCCAGACCAACTATAGATGTGTACGCGATGATCATTGCATAAGGAAAGGTTAAGCCGATGTTCTTTGATGAATTCTCATGAATAACACTTATGCGCAGTGATAAGAGAATAACACACTAGTCATATCTGTCAAACAAAATTTATGCACATGGCTTTGTATATATATATATATTTTGTAGTTAATCTGAGATTCATAATTCAACATTGATGAAAACTATGTTCATTTTGGTGAACGTATAGCCCTCCATACAGAAAAATAAGATTAATGCATAATGTGCTTTTGTTTAATTGAGTGAACTTACTTTCAAGTGCTATTCCAATTTATATCAAGTACTGTATGATGGCGTAGTAAATTCACTATTAATTTTGAACATCAAAATAAATCACTTACACAAACAATTCAAAGATTAGATCACATGTGTATTTAAAAAGAAGATCATTGAGTCTGATCGTGCATATGTATGGTGAAACATAGTGGATACATTTTGTTCAATGTACCGAAGATATTCAACCCTTTGTTCGGGTTAGAGTTCACATGAAACTAAACCATATACATGTCCGTTATTTTCTAAATGTTGAAGGATAAAAGTTACTTAATTAATGAGTTTATTGCCAAGGACTAAAAACTTGTAAAGACTATGTATCCATGAATCACGGCTACTTGCTTGATGACACAATACGGAGGGTTTTTTATTCTGATCTAATTCATTATCTTTGTATTCTCCATTGTACCTGAGTTGCTTCAAGCACCCGGCGTGCACCGTGCTTTTCGAGCGGTTGGCTTGATCCACCGACCGTGACTTTCGCGCCGACATTGGTGTATATGTGAAGTGTATATGTGTATGTGATGTATGTGTGTGTATGTGAAGTGTATGTGTGTGTGTGAAGTGTATATGTGTGTGTGATGTGTGTGTGTGTGAGAGAGAGAGAGAAAATGAATCTCTCCCTCCCCTCCTCTATTGCAGCGCGACAGCGCGCACAGAGAAGGAGAGAAAGAGAGAGAGAGAGAGAGACTCTCCCTCCCCTCCTCTGTCTGAGCGCGGCAGCGCGCAGACAGAGAAGGAGAAAGAGAGAGAGGAGAGAGAAGGAAAGAGAGAGAGAGAGAGAGACTCTCCCTCCCCTCCTCTGTTTGAGCGCGACAGCGCGCAGACAGAGAAGGAGAGAGAGAGAGAGGAGAGGGAAGGAAAGAGAGAGAGAGAGAGAGAGAGAGACTCTCCCTCCCCTCCTCTGTCAGCGCGGCAGCGCGTAGATAGAGAAGGAGAGAGAGAGAGAGAGAGGAGAGAGAAGGAAAGAGAGAGAGAGAGAGAGAGAGAGAGAGAGAGACTCTCCCTCCCCTCCTCTGTCTGAGCACGGCAGCGCGCAGACAGAGAAGGAGAGAGAGAGAGAGAGAGAGGAGAGAGAAGGAGAGAGAGAGAGAGAGAGAGAGAGAGAGAGAGAGAGGAGAGAGAAGGAAAGAGAGAGAGAGAGACAGAGAGAGAGAGAGAGACTCTCCCTCCCCTCCTCTGTCTGAGCGCGGCAGCGCGCAGATAGAGAAGGAGAGAGAGAGAGAGAGAGAGGAGAGAGAAGGAAAGAGAGAGAGAGAGAGAGAGAGAGAAAGAGAGAGAGGATCGGGACATGAACTGGAGTTCGATCTCAACGGAAGGGAGGATCGGGACATGAACTGGAGTTCGATCTCAACGGACGGGAGGAAGGGACGAATTGAAACAGCGGAGTTATGTATGATGATAGAAGTTGTATCAGAGACAACCAAGAGTTTTTTTCATTCAAATCTTCTTGTTCTAATGTAGCAACGAGCTGCGGATTCTTCTCGTGTATCAGAGACAACCAAGAGTTTTTTTCATTCAAATCTTCTTGTTCTAATGTAGCAACGAGCTGCGGATTCTTCCCGTGTATCAGAGACAACCAAGAGTTTTTTTCATTCAAATCTTCTTGTTCTAATGTAGCAACGAGCTGCGGATTCTTCCCGTGTATCAGAGACAACCAAGAGTTCTTTTCATTCAAATCTTCTTGTTCTAATCAACGATCTGCTGATTCTAACGGGAAGAGAGGGGACGGCATCTCTGAAGGGAATGGAGGCCAATCAAGACTTATCTGGCAAATTATGGAGGTCAAATATATCTCTGACAGGCAAAAAAGTGTGAAGAAAATATAATTGGAATCTAGAGATTACTAAGCTAGTTTGGTATGGTGCTACTCGCTGTGAAGGAGATCACCAAACGAAAAGATGAAACGATGCAATACAATTATCAAATTTATGACACAGTTCTGATCCAAAATCTGTCAACGTTTATGCTTCGACTCGAGTTCAACACAGCTCTAAATTACAGATGACGTGCGCAGCTGAGATGAGGAGTAAATAACATTCTGCTATCTAAATCATGTTTTGTAATTGCTGGAATTTTGTATAACGCTTATGACAGAGATGTCTGTTTGCTTTGCGCTTTCTATATCTTTTGTGATTGATTCATATGTTGTTCTGTTGATAGAGATGACTTTTGTTATGATTTTTTTTTTAGTTGTTTCTCGAATTATGAATTTAGCGACAACTAGAAATGCGTTTCTTCTGATATGTATACTTCACCAATTTCGATTCTGAGTTTGCGCATATTGCTATTAGATTTAATTTAAAAAAAAGATCATTTGTTTTTCTTGTTCGTGCAATTCTTTGGAAACTGCGTTGAAGTTTAAACTTTTTAATATATGTTTTTCGGAGTCGTGTTGTTTTATCACAGTGAAGGAAAGCATCAAAGGACTGTGTAACAGAAACGATTATGAGAATTTAATTGCATGTTGCTCATTTGTGAAAACGAATGATAAATGTTTTGATGAACTCAAGTTCGGATCGTGCAGTGAAACTCTTCATCTAAGGTCTTATTTTTTTTCCTGCTCTCTGAGATTCGCTTCTTCAGACATCGCACAATTGACTTGATGATTGAGAAGTTCTGCAATATTAACCACACAGGTTTTCTGAACTTAAATCTCTGTTTTATTAGTCCAGACCAACTATAGATGTGTACGCGATGATCATTGCATAAGGAAAGGTTAAGCCGATGTTCTTTGATGAATTCTCATGAATAACACTTATGCGAAGTGATAAGAGAATAACATATTATATCTGTCAAACAAAATTTATGCACATGGCTTTGTATATATATATATCTTGTAGTTAATCTGAGATTCATAATTCAACATTGATGAAAACTATGTTCATTTTGGTGAACGTATAGCCCTGCATACAGAAAAAGAAGATTAATGCATAATGTGCTTTTGTTTAATTGAGTGAACTTACTTTCAAGTGTTATTCCAATTTATATCAAGTACTGTATGATGGCGTAGTAAATTCACTATTAATTTTGAACATCAAAATAAATCACTTACACAAACAATTCAAAGATTAGATCACATGTGTATTTAAAAAGAAGATCATTGAGTCTGATCGTGCATATGTATGGTGAAACATAGTGGATACATTTTGTTCAATGTACCGAAGATATTCAACCCTTTGTTCGGGTTAGAGTTCACATGAAACTAAACCATATACATGTCCGTTATTTTCTAAATGTTGAAGGATAAAAGTTACTTAATTAATGAGTTTATTGCCAAGGACTAAAAACTTGTAAAGACTATGTATCCATGAATCACGGCTACTTGCTTGATGACACAATACGGAGGGTTTTTTATTCTGATCTAATTCATTATCTTTGTATTCTCCATTGTACCTGAGTTGCTTCAAGCACCCGGCGTGCACCGTGCTTTTCGAGCGGTTGGCTTGATCCACCCACCGTGACTTTTGCGCCGACATTGGTGAACCCGATGTGAGCAAACGGCATTGTGACTCAGGTACATCGGACGGGAAACCAATTCCAGGTATTTATATTTGAAATTTTCTGGCTTGCATATAGTTAAAAACAAACATGAATTCTAATGTCGAAAATCTTCTCCATGATATGGAAGCACGATTAATTTCATCTATAGAATTAAAGCTTAAATCCAAATTTGAGTCCTTAAACTCGTTTATTTCAATTTTAACTACAATAGTATCTGAATTTAATGCGAATCTTAAGTCAATAGATACTCAATTTGATCAGGAGTTTAGGAATTTAGAAGGAATTCTTCATTATGAACTATCAAATTTGAATGAAAATATGGAAACAATAGCAAAGCATGTAAAGGAAATTTCTTCATTCAAAACTATTGGTCATGAGGTTGCAAGTTTAAAGGAGAATATTGAAAGGTTAAACAATCAAATACATGATAGTGCTACATGTGAATGCAAAGATAGCTATCAAGTACGAGTTCAAAGTAGATCTATGTCTTCTATTGACCAAAACCCTTTACCCGATCATAGAAGAGTTGATCCTAGGGCTTTATATCAACGACCAAAGAGAACTGTAAGATGCTTCTGGTGTGACCAACTAGGTCATACTTATAGGAATTGTATGGCCTATGAGAAAGCATGTAGGCAACACTTGGTATTAGAAAATGAACACAAAATCTGTGATTATCATACGAAGGATCCTTTACACTTGAACCTAGGTAGAGGTGGGATGGTAAAATATTTTGAACAAAAACAAGTAAGATCAAGATCAAACAAACAAGTGAAAAAACACTAGAGAGTAAAACATGAAAATACCACAAAATCTAATGATCACGACAATAATATGATGGATAATCCACAAGTTGAAGTGATGATGCAAGATATTAAGCCAAATGATAATCAAGAACATGAGAGATCAACTTATGAGAAAATAGGAAAATATGAAAATTTACATAATATTTCAATTGATTCTGATGATCAATCACTTGAAGATGGGAAAATTGAAAAGATGGAAGAACAAGTGAATCTTGAAACCAGCAATCAATCTAATACTAAAGGGAAAATTGAGAGATCTAAACAACTAAGAAATGCAAATGAGAATGCAAACAATGAGACAAGTTTTAATGTAAAAGAACAAGAAGTTTTTGAAAACATTATCAAACAAATTACACAAAATATGAATAAATCAACTAAAACCATTAAAAGGAAAAATGTATGCAAGAAATTTTTGATGTCTTGTATTAAAAGTAAAGTTATCCACTAATGTGTTTTGAATAGTTATTTTGACAAAACAGGTACAAGAGGCCAAATTGATAAGAGAATATGTTATGATCAAGTTTATGATTGTTTATGAATGTTTTCATCCATGGCTAATATTTATATGGGAGTTACAACCTACTTCCTCATCAAAAAGGTATTTATATGGGAGTTACAACCTACTTCCTCATAAAAAAGGTATGTATATGGATTTTGTTTTACTTTCTTTCTTTATAAAAGAAAAATTATGAATTTCATTAATGAATCAAATATGGCTTTTCTAATCAATGTTTTGAGTGATTTAATGCAGATCAAGCAAGAAAGGAAGAATTGATGGAAGCTCCAAAATATGACTTAATATTACTTCGGTTTTTTATAGATGGATTATCTAAAAGTTTTTGAATTGATATATTTGGTTTAAAGATGTTAATACTTATGTTTTTCGCGAGTTTTTTTTCAAGATATTTTTCAGGTTCAAGATGAAGAATGGGAGTTTGTTGCCAACAAAGTTTTTCTTCAAGCGTAGAATATGCACTTAAAGTATGCATTTAAAGTATGCATCAAATTTATGTACAAACACATGTTCAGTTTTTCCTTAGATGCACGTTCATTTGCACCAATATCAAATGTAACATGCATTATGAAATCTGCGAGCAAATTCTAAGTATAGGAGATAAAAACCTCTTCATCACAAGATCTTATCCCTTATGCACCATAATTTTGAAAATGCACTTAAAGTATGCATGTGGTAGGGTCACACTACATGACCATGCATCAAGGCACGATCTGATCTATACCCATGCACATACGAGTGACTGTAAGGATGAATGTATAATCACATTGCTATGTATGTGAGTGAGTGCACCAACCTCACCATCAAAAGCCATTTCCTTTATTTATTGCACCATGTTTTTTCTTTATGCATTTTAAAGTATGCATTTATAGGGCAAATTACGCAGCCGTGCATAAGACACTTTATTTTTCAACCCATGCACATGTTATATGTTATGACCTTTATCATTTATTGTGAAAGCAGCAAATAGGTTCTCGAGGGTTTGGTGCATCCGGAGGAAGCACAGGTTTGGTGGGGGTGAATGTCGGAGAGATTTCTCTCTCCCCACTCAAATAAGGAAGAAGATGTTACATGCAGCGGCTAAGTGATATTGCTTCACAAGTAGCAGAATCGTATGACACTCTTGAAGCTGATGAAGATGAACTTCAAAAAATAAATGGGACAATGGTTTGGTTCCTAGCATTTGAAGATGTCACGCAAAAGTTTTTGACAAACTCTAATCATAGAGTTTAATGAAGAAAACATCGCACTAGAAAAGGATGGTTGATTCCCAAAGTAAATGAAAAGAGAACAAAAAGGAAGGCTCACAGCAGCGATTTGGGGAAAAAAGGATCTTCTTCTGGCAGGTGCGTGCGTTTGAGATGGAAAAAGAGAGATTAAGAGGGAGAGGAATTGAAGAAAAGAGGCAGCGTCTGGAGGATCTTCTTCGTTTTTTACATACAGGAGAGGAGGGGGCACGAAGACAAGGGATACACATATAGATTCAAAAGTTGAGCCTACAACATCCACATCTAGAGTACCAACCGAGTTACAATTTGAGATTTTGTTTAACAAGTTGGACAATATGATGCATATGCACGAAAATATGTCCAAAGAGGTAGCGGCTTTGCAGAATGTGGTGTATGCTTTAAACCTACAAGATAAACCTGCAATGCAAGCTCATCCAACTATTTATCCTCAACCAGTAAATGCTTTAAATCCACCATTAGTAGCTCCGAATCATCCTTTTATACCTCCTAATCCACCTTTTATACCTCCTAATCCTCTAGTTGTACCCCAACCAATTCCTGAACCAATTCCTCAAGCATTTAACCAAAGAAATTTCAATGAAAGGAGAAATGCCAATGTGAGGAGATGTATCTGGTGCGATGCCACAGATCATTTGACTTACACATGTGAAGCATTGAAAGATGCGAAAGAGAAAAGACTTGTAATTGATATTGACAAGCGATTGTGCGACTATAGAACACATTTACCCTTAGCTGCCAATTGGGGAAAGGGAGGGATGCAGAAGCTGTATGAAAACCTTTCTGAGTCTTCGAAATCTGCTTCTGCTGTTAAACTAGAATATGTTGATAGTGACTCTGATTCCGAACAAACAAGGGAAACGAGGAACTACTCAATTGAAGCTTTGATAAAGGCGAGAGATGATATTATGCAGAAAACTGCGTGGAACTCTCCTGTCGATCAATTCTCGATATATTCGCATATTGCGAATGTTGAAGAGGAAAGAAAGAGGGATGATGAGCAAGATACAAATGATTCAGGTAGACGAATGACTAGAAGTAAGATGAGAGATGAGCCAAAGCCTAAGAAAGTTCAGTTTGAACAAGGCGAAAGTTCTAAAACAAATGAGGAGCGAAGAAAAGAAATTAGGGAGGGTAAACAACCTGTGTTTAGTGAGCCAATTCAAACATCAGACAAAGTAGAGCAAATTCCTAGAACTGAAACAAAACCTGAAGAGAAACCAGAAAAGAAACCAAAACGAGTACCGAAAGCTATTATTATTTCTGAACTTGAACAAAAAGTTGATTCGAAAGAAATATTGTATGACATCTTATTAAAAAGTGCAGTAACAATGACTTTAGAACAAATCTTCTCAATAGAAAAAATTGAATTTAAGGAAAATTTTATTAAACTAATTAAAAGGAAGAGATTCCCTCTGTCACAAGAGGTAGAGATGCAAGATGTTGCCGATGTAACTCACTTGATTCATGAATCTCTTTCTTTAGACTCAGAGGATGAAGAAGATAATACATGTAATGTGAACAAAAATTTCTTAGGGCCGATTGTACCAGATGACGAAACAAAAAACTCAGAGAGTGATTTTAGAAAAAGTTTTTGGGCGAGAGGGACACCGGAGATTAAAGTTAACTTAGGAGATCAGAAGAGATCATATTCTGCTTTAGCCCTAATTGACTCTGGGTCTGAAATCAATGTGATTTCGAAAGGATTATATGATAAGTTTAAATGGCCTATTGATAAAAATCACGGCTGGATAATGCGAACCGCGGACAATGGTTGTGGATCACTCCTAGGAGCATGTGCCAACATACCTCTAATGATAGGTGGAATCTCTGAGACATTCCACTTTTTCATTCAGGACAACTGCTCTTATGAAATTATCTTAGGTCAACCATTTATATGTGAAGCCAGAATGGAGACTAAAGTAATGGATGACGGCTCAGCATACGCAAGAATTAGATCTAAAGATGATCTACAATCACTCCAAGTTATGATAGTGAGCCCAAACCATGTACGAAATAGGGAGCAAATTAGGAAGACGCCCATCCGTTCTCATGAAAAGATACGCGAAGATCATATGCCTCTTCGTGAGTTTGGAACTTATTATGATCAAAATTTTTCCTAGATGCCACTGTTGAGCGAGACAACGGTGGTACTTGGTTTGATGTCTTGCACCCATCTGTAGATATTTTAGATAGTTTTTCTTTATATTTTCCTTCATCATATTTGCAATTCAGTCATTATAAACAAATTCCTAAAAAATATATAAAACATTATGAAAAATTTTATAAAGAGAAAGGATTCATTCATCTGATGAACACATTGAAACCGTAATTGAAACTTTATCTTCAAACTCATTGATTGAAGAACTTCAAAATATTTTGCATGAAAAAGAAAATTTTAGATTTGTACTTTTAAATTCTATTGAAGAATATGATTTGATTATTAAATTTGTCATGAGTAATGAAAAGGAAGCAAAAGTAAATACAAAATACAAAACCGTTGACAAAAAAGTTAAACCGATTGCCCAATCGTTACCACGAGAGAGTGAAGAGAAGTTTAGGCAAGTTACCAATGATCCTTATTTAAGAGAGCGCACAAATATAGGTCATACCTTCACAGAAGAAACTTTAAAGCTAATCAAGATAGGAAATGATGAAAATTTTTTGTTACCCGAGGAACGTGAACTATTTCAAAGAGTGATTAGAAAGCATGGAAAGGCATTTTCTTTATATTCCCATGAGATAGGTTGTGCAGACCCACAAATTGTACCACCAATGATCATCTTTATAGTGCCTCACATTCCATGGAATCTTCGACCCATACCTGTTCCGAAAGCCCACTTACCAGAGTTAATGCGGCTTCTTAAGGAAAAGATTCACATGCGAATTTTAGAGCCATCGTCTGCACCCTACTCGAATAGGTGGTTTACTGTTCCTAAGAAAAATGGCAAGTTACGATTCATTCAAGATTTACAACCTGTTAACAAGGTTACTATTAGGAATGTAGGTATTGGGCCCATTGTAGGAGAATTCGCTGAAGCCTTTGCTGGTCATGCCATTTACTCAATGGGAGACTTGTATTCTGGCTACGATCAATTTCAGCTTGCTATTGAAAGTAGAGACATTACGACCATGAAAACTCCTTTAGGCTTAGTTCGCATGTGCACTTTGCCGCAAGGAGCTACTAATTCAGTAGCGCATATGATGAACGCCATGAATTCAGTATTACATGACTTCATTCCTAATATAGCCATGCCATTTATTGATGACATTCCTATTAAAGGATGTATTGAGAATGCGAAAGATGAAACTTTAGATTCCTCTGGCTGCAGGAAGTTTGTAGTAGATCATATCTCTGACTGTGAAAGGATTTTCCAGAGATTTGAAGAGGTTGGTCTCACATTCTCCATTGAGAAATCTGTTTTTGGTGTCAATGAGGTACTTATAGTTGGGCATTTATGTGGACATTACGGTCGGAGGCCATATCCACCTAAAGTCGACGCTATAAACAAGATTTCTGAAACCTGTAGTAATATTAGTGAGGTAAGACGATTCCTTGGTGCTTGTGTGTTTTATGCCATCTGGATCCCACACTATGCACATGTTGCAAACTGTCTTTATGCTTTACTAAGGAAGAATCGAAAGTTTCTTTGGACTGAAGAACACTCAAAAGCTATGAAAAAGTTAAAGAAATTACTTCTTGAAGCTCCTATTTCAAAGCGAGTAGATTATATTGATCAAAAGCCTATCATTTTAACTGTTGATACGAGCCCTATAGGAATAGGATGGGTTATTGGTCAGGACGATGAAGAGGGCAATAGGTATGCTGTGAGATTTGGAGCAAAGATTTTACACGATACGCAAAGAAATTATACGCAAATTAAACGAGAACTATGGGGTTTAGTCACGGCATTAAAATCCGATAAAGAATATTTTATAGGTGCAAATGTAATAGTTGAGACAGATTATCTACCTCTGATTGGAATGATTACAAATTGTTCATCACCCGACATTGCCATGCTTAGATGGATTTCATACATCAAGTTTATAAATCCTGTTTTGATACATATTGCAGGTAAATCTAATTCTGTGGCTGATATGCTTTCTCGAGCTAGATTTGATAATGAGGAAGAAACAAAATTAGAAATAAATGCAATTAATTATGATTCTAAAGCATACGCATATGAACAGTTTAATATTGAAGAATACGAAGGAGAGTGGCAGGATATTGGAAAGTATTTAAGTACTTTGGTTAGGGCACCTTCATGGTCTTCAAATAGATTTCGGAATATTAGGAAAAGAGCTTACAACTTTTTTCTGAAAGATGGTTTCATTTGGAGACATGCGAGGGGAAAAATTAGATTGCCACAACGAGTACTAGGTACTAAGGATCTTCAGTTACAAGTCATGAAGAGTATGCATGATACTTTATGGGCATGACATAAAGGTTTTGTAGCTACGTATGAAAAAATTAGAGAAGGATACTGGTGGCCAGGGATTTATGTTACTGTTAAAAATTATGTGAATTCATGTGACGTATGTCAGATTCATTCCTCAGTCAAACATAGGGATCCGTTGCATCCTACCTATCCACCATGCATCCATTATAAATGGGTTGTAGACTTAGTTACCATGCCCAAAGGTATCGATAAGATGAAATATATAGTCTTCGCACGTGAAGATCTTACGAATCATGTAGAAGGCCGAGCTTTAAGATCTAAGACAACTTTTAATGTATGCAAATTTCTTCTTGAGGATGTCATTTCACGATTTGGTTATGTAGAAAAGGTAGTGGCTGATAGGGGAGAGTTAGATGCGCAGGAGGCTAGAGAATTCTTTGCTAGGCATGGAATTCGCTTAGCCCTTACTACTACTTACAACCCTGAAGCTAATGGGAAGATTGAACGAGGGCATTCTCCTATTATTAAAGCAATTTCCAAAGCTTGTAATGGAGAAATTAAGAATTGGCCAAAATATCTGCCATTTGCGTTGTGGGCTGATAGAATGACCTGCACTAGAACAACAGGGTATATGCCGGCAGAGTTGATGTATTGCTAGAAACCGATATTCCCTGTGCATACGCAAATTCTTACTTGGACTACTTTACCATGGGAAGATAATCTGTCAACAGAAGATTTATTAGCTCTACGAATCCAGCAATTAGAGCAAGGGAATGAACGTTTAGAAGAGGCTATAGTTAAACTAAAAGATTCTCGACTGAAAAATAAGAAGTATTTTGATAAATCACATAGGTTAAGACCAAAGCCAGTTCAAGTTAATGATTGGGTTTTACTGTATGATAGTACGTTTGATTCTCAGTATGATGCCCGTAGGAAACTTAAAAGACGTTGGTTTGGACCTTATGTGATAGTCAAAACCTATGATAATGGAACGTATGCCTTACGTGAATTAGATGGCACTCCTCTTAAAAACTTAATTGCTGGCAAAAGAATTAACTTATTTAAACAAAGAGATGATGAAATGTATGAAGTAATGTTTGATGATGAGCATGATTAATTATGTATGAATGAATTTCTTTAGTGTGGGTTTCTTTTGCAAGAAAACTAAGAGAAGATTTGAATATGAAATTTAATAATTTTGCATGTCTAGCTGTTGCTGGTTGAGTTTTATCAGGTCTTTGAAGAACAAATTAAGATGTATAAAGGTGAAGCAGATTGAAGATGAAGTTGATTTTAGGTCGTATTTTTCTTTGTCATACAATTTTGATTTATGTATTTTCTTTGCATTCATATAAAACTAATTGATAAAAACTGGAATGAAGAATATTAATTTATAAAGGACTCTATTTAACCATATTAGGAAAATAGACATAATTTATATTTCTACATTTATAGATTAAGTGAGATTTGTTAAAAATAGAAGGATTTGTAGTTCATTTAGATAACGAAAGTAGTTGTATATGTGTAGGAGCATATTGTTGCATGATTCATGTCTGTGAAAACCTAGATCTTTCTTGTCCATGCAGCTAGATCCTTAGCTCGGATTAAGGGGTTAAGCCTTTCCCCTTTAAAACAAAAAAGTAGCGGAAAAAAAAAAAGAATATTGACATGGAAGTTATACCTTCTTCCACCTCGAAAAGGGATTTACATTTATTATCGATATGAAGTTTACATCATATTTATATGAAGAAACTAGTTGTGAAAAAACACATCTAGTGATTAAAATTGGGCATACAAGGCGGCTGTCTGTCCAAGTAGATTTAGTAGATTTCTTTGTCATGCTTGATTGCTCATATGTGAATGCATATATATGACGAAACCTGCATTTGAATGAATGAAAATGAATTCTATTTTATACTAATCTTTACATAGTTTATAAATGGATAAAATGTAAACTAATGTTTGTTGACTGAAAAGGTTAATAGTTTACCTTTATACTTTAATATGTTTTCATTGCCAGATGTAATTGAAATAAACTTCATGTGCATGTTGAAAAGATTTAAAATTTGATAAGATTAAATATATTTAAAAAAGAATTGATGCTATTCTATGATTTAATTTCAGGATAATCATTGAAAATGCTGCTTCCCTTAATCTGCAAGTTGGCCCATCGGGACGATGTGCAGGTTTGGTGGCGGTGGATGTCGGGAAGATTTGCATCTTCCAATTGATGACCCGAAAAATTAAAATATTTATTGGTGAATTCTAAACCTCTTTTATATCACTGTTGATCAGTTGTGTTAATTGGATTAACTATTTTGAAAGTGTTTTCAGGTATGAAGGATGAAGCAGGACATATGTTCATGTTAGGGTTTACCCTAATTACTCATTTAATGAGAATTTCCTATTTTTTTTACATTCAAGAATTATGGGTATTCAGCCTAGGGTTTCTTGAATTCATGTGTTGTTTATAAGATTTGGTTAATGTTAAGGGTTTAGATGAGTTATAATGGGTTAAAGCTAGGGTTCAGAAGGATTTTAATGGTTTAACCCAGGGGGTTTTATGGGTTTCCAATAGGGTTTCTAGGATTTACTATATTAAAAGGGTTAAAATAGATATTATTTATCATCATTAATTACATATTTATGTATTCTAAATTAAACTATGCTATTAATAATTACTTTAAGTAAATGTGTGTATTTAAATATTAAGGTTCTAATTAATTAAATCCCTTAAACTAAGCTTAAATTAATTTATTTATTTAAATAAGAAATGTAGGCTAATTAGATTAAAATGATTAATTAAATGGATAAATAACTAGTGGACTATATGAGTGCTAGGAAAAAGAATGGCTTATATAAGTTGTGTAACTAAAGAGATTTAAGGAGTGGTCTCAATAGAAGATGCACTTAAAGTGAAAAAAGTTGGTTAAGAGAAAGAGTGGAGAGAATTAGTGAAGATGAAAAGAGAGGAGTAGAAATTAAGTGTAATTAAAGTAGAAAAGTTAAACTAGAAAGTGTGGTGGCAGTAAGGAGATTAAAGTGTGGTTGTAGATTAAAAGTTAAAACTAAAAAAGAGTGGTTTACAAACGACTTGTGTTTGTATTTAAATGAGTGTTGAGCTCAAGTTTCTCTTAATGTTTTTTTTGCAGGTACTTTCTTCTGCTCTTACTTTCTTCTGTTTTTCCTTCTTTCTCATTAGACCCTCCTTGTGCTCGGGATATTAAGCCATCATGTACTGCTGTGTACGATGATCTTGATGTTGATTGTCCGGCTGGAAGCATGCCCATGCCTATTCCATGGCTTGGTCTTGGTCCCTGCAGCATTGCGCGTATATATGTGATGTGTGTATGTATGTGTGTGTGTGAAGTGTGTGTATGTGATATATGTGTATGTGATATATGTGTGTGTGTGATGTGTGTGTATGTGATGTGATGTATGTGTGTGTGTGAAGTGTATGTGTGTGTGTGAAGTGTATGTGTGTGTGAAGTGTGTGTATGTGATCTGATGTATGTGTGTGTGTGAAGTGTATGTATGTGATGTGATGTATGTGTGTGTGTGAAGTGTATGTGTGTGTGTGAAGTGTATGTGTGTGTGAAGTGTGTGTATGTGATGTATGTGTGTGTATGTGAAGTGTATGTGTGTGTGTGAAGTGTATATGTGTATGTGATGTATGTGTGTGTATGTGAAGTGTATGTGTGTGTGTGAAGTGTATATGTGTGTGTGATGTGTGTGTGTGTGTGTGTGAGAGAGAGAGAGAAAATGAATCTCTCCCTCCCCTCCTCTGCTGCAGCGCGACAGCGCGCACAGAGAAGGAGAGAGAGAGAGAGAGAGAGAGAGAGAGAGAGAGAGAGGAGAGAGAAGGAAAGAGAGAGAGAGAGAGAGAGACTCTCCCTCCCCTCCTCTGTCAGAGCGCGGCAGCGCGCAGACAAAGAAGGAGAGAGAGAGAGAGAGGAGAGAGAAGGAAAGATAGAGAGAGAGAGAGAGAGAGAGAGAGAGACTCTCCCTCCCCTCCTCTGCCAGCGCGGCAGCGCGCAGACAGAGAAGGAGAGAGAGAGAGGAGAGAGAAGGAAAGAGAGAGAGAGAGAGAGAGAGAGAGAGAGAGAGAGAGACTCTCCCTCCCCTCCTCTGTCTGTGCACGGCAGCGTGCAGACAGAGAAGGAGAGAGAGAGAGAGGAGAGAGAAGGAGAGAGAGAGAGAGAGAGACTCTCCCTCCCCTCCTCTGTCTGAGCGCGGCAGCGCGCAGACAGAGAAGGAGAGAGAGAGAGAGGAGAGAGAAGGAAAGAGAGAGAGAGAGAGAGAGAGAGACAGAGAGAGAGAGAGACTCTCCCTCCCCTCCTCTCTCAGCGCGGCAGCGCGCAGACAGAGAAGGAGAGAGAGAGAGAGAGGAGAGAGAAGGAAAGAGAGAGAGAGAGACTCTCCCTCCCCTCCTCTGTCTGGGCGCGGCAGCGCGCAGACAGAGAAGGAGAGAGAGAGAGAGAGAGAGAGAGAGAGAGAGAGAGAGAGAGAGAGAGAGAGAGAGAGAGAGAGAGAGAGAGAGAGAGAGAGGAGAGAGAAGGAGAGAGAGAGAGAGAGAGAGAGAGAGAGAGAGAGAAAGAGAGAGAGATCGGGAGAGAGAAGGAGAGAGAGAGAGAGAGAGAGAGAGAGAGAGAGAGAGGAAAGAGAAGGAGAGAGAGAGAGAGAGAGAAAAAGAGAGAGAGAGAGAGAGAGAGAGAGAGAGAGAGAGAGAGAGAGAGAAAGGCGCAGAGGGAGAGAGAGAGATCGGTGCTGCAGAGAGAGAGAGAGAGAGAGAGAGAGAGAGACAGAGAGAAAGATAGAAAGAGAGATAAAGAGATAGGAAAAATATTATAGATATAATTAGTTAATTTACTAATTTAGTTAAGTACGTATTAATGTATTACTTTAATGAGATATAATAAGGTTTAATTAATTCTGGTATTATTTAATGGGAAATCGGAAAGGTATACTTACTTCATTAGAAGTTAATATATATGAGTACATATTAATATATGCATATGTGTTAGTGTATATGCATATGCATTCGTGTATATGCATGTAAAATGATAGTTTACATGAATCAATGTATATGCATGAGGTAATGAATATGCGCATGCATGTTAGTTCATATTAGTTAATGTTACTACATTTGCATGATTATATGTATTTAGAAGTGCATGTAATGTTAGCATGTGTGTGTGTTAGTATGTATAATTTAAAAGTACATTAGTATGTATGAGGAATGTATGTATTAGAGTGCATTTAAGTGTTTTAGTGCACACATTAAAATATGCATGGGTATGTAATTGAATGAATGAATATATGCATGACAAAGGCAAGTTATTAAGCATGTGTATGCTTTAATGTATGTGACTAATGTTTTTTAAGTTTCTTAATGATTCTTGTATTATTACTAATATGTTAATGTTTTTTTTGCAGAATCATTGATGAGTTCAAGCTATTGAAGTGAAAAAAGAGAAGCAACAAGATTGATGATCCATTTAAACCTTATATCTCCATTTAGTCATTTACCCAATTGCTTAGTTATTTATCCAATTATCTAGACTTTACATTTGTATTAGTTTATTAATTCATTTATTCAAACCAGTTTAACATCATATTGTTTCTATTAGTTCTTTCATGTCTTCCGATTTATACCATGCATCTGAACACAGTAGTAATAACATCATTGAACATACAACCGAATCCGTAGAATTAGTGTTAGAAGAACTTATTAAAAACAATATTACTTCGGAATCATTAGTGTCTTTATCTTATGATCAATGTTTAACTACATTCCTAGCATTTTCTTCCATTGCATCTCCTGAATCACAAAGTAGTGAAGATTTATTTCCACCAACTTTAGTTAGACAAACTCAACCAAAACCATTAGAAGCTACAATAGAAGAGGTAGTTAAAGATTAGATAACCGAAGAGTCATTATTGTTAACACCCAAACAGATAGCTATTGCCAGATATAAAGCAGCTTGTCCCTATGGTCCTTAGTCTGAGTCCGCTACAGACACCCTGCGTGTGCCGAACGATTTAGGCGGATACTTGATCCACCATCCGAGCATCTCTCACGACCCGACATTGGTGAACCCGACGTGAAATTGTTCTAGAGAATTCTTTGCTAGGCATGGAATTCGCTTAGCCCTTACTACTACTTACAACCCTGAAGCTAATGGGAAGATTGAACGAGGGCATTCTCCTATTATTAAAGCAATTTCCAAAGCTTGTAATGGAGAAATTAAGAATTGGCCAAAATATCTGCCATTTGCGTTGTGGGCTGATAGAATGACCTGCACTAGAACAACAGGGTATATGCCGGCAGAGTTGATGTATTGCTAGAAACCGATATTCCCTGTGCATACGCAAATTCTTACTTGGACTACTTTACCATGGGAAGATAATCTGTCAACAGAAGATTTATTAGCTCTGCGAATCCAGCAAGTATAGCAAGGGAATGAACGTTTAGAAGAGGCTATAGTTAAACTAAAAGATTCTCGACTGAAAAATAAGAAGTATTTTGATAAATCACATAGGTTAAGGCCAAAGCCAGTTCAAGTTAATGATTGGGTTTTACTGTATGATAGTACGTTTGATTCTCAGTATGATGCCCGTAGGAAACTTAAAAGACGTTGGTTTGGACCTTATGTGATAGTCAAAACCTATGATAATGGAACGTATGCCTTACGTGAATTAGATGGCACTCCTCTTAAAAACTTAATTGCTGGCAAAAGAATTAAATTATTTAAACAAAGAGATGATGAAATGTATGAAGTAATGTTTGATGATGAGCATGATTAATTATGTATGAATGAATTTCTTTAGTGTGGGTTTCTTTTGCAGGAAAACTAAGAGAAGATTTGAATATGAAATTTAATAATTTTGCGTGTCTAGCTGTTGCTGGTTGAGTTTTAACAGGTCTTTGAAGAACAAATTAAGATGTATAAAGGTGAAGCAGATTGAAGATGAAGTTGATTTTAGGTCGTATTTTTCTTTGTCATACAATTTTGATTTATGTATTTTCTTTGCATTCATATAAAACTAATTGATAAAAACTGGAATGAAGAATATTAATTTATAAAGGACTCTATTTAACCATATTAGGAAAATAGACATAATTTATATTTCTACATTTATAGATTAAGTGAGATTTGTTAAAAATAGAAGGATTTGTAGTTCATTTAGATAACGAAAGTAGTTGTATATGTGTAGGAGCATATTGTTGCATGATTCATGTCTGTGAAAACCTAGATCTTTCTTGTCCATGCAGCTAGATCCTTAGCTCGGATTAAGGGGTTAAGCCTTTCCCCTTTAAAACAAAAAAGTAGCGGAAAAAAAAAGAAAATATTGACATGGAAGTTATGCCTTCTTCCACCCCAAAAAGGTATTTACATTTATTATCGATATGAAGTTTACATCATATTTATATGAAGAAACTAGTTGTGAAAAAACACATCTAGTGATTAAAATTGGGCATACAAGGCGGCTGTCTGTCCAAGTAGATTTAGTAGATTTCTTTGGCATGCTTGATTGCTCATATGTGAATGCATATATATGACGAAACCTGCATTTGAATGAATGAAAATGAATTCTATTTTATACTAATCTTTACATAGTTTATAAATGGATAAAATGTAAACTAATGTTTGTTGACTGAAAAGGTTAATAGTTTACCTTTATACTTTAATATGTTTTCATTGCCAGATGTAATTGAAATAAACTTCATGTGCATGTTGAAAAGATTTAAAATTTGATAAGATTAAATATATTTAAAAAAGAATTGATGTTGTTCTATGATTTAATTTCAGGATAATCATTGAAAATGCTGCTTCCCTTAATCTGCAAGTTGGCCCATCGGGACGATGTGCAGGTTTGGTGGCGGTGGATGTCGGGAAGATTTGCATCTTCCAATTGATGACCCGAAAAATTAAAATATTTATTGGTGAATTCTAAACCTCTTTTATATCACTGTTGATCAGTTGTGTTAATTGGATTAACTATTTTGAAAGTGTTTTCAGGTATGAAGGATGAAGCAGGACATATGTTCATGTTAGGGTTTACCCTAATTACTCATTTAATGAGAATTTCCTATTTTTTTTACATTCAAGAATTATGGGTATTCAGCCTAGGGTTTCTTGAATTCATGTGTTGTTTATAAGATTTGGTTAATGTTAAGGGTTTAGATGAGTTATAATGGGTTAAAGCTAGGGTTCAGAAGGATTTTAATGGTTTAACCCAGGGGGTTTTATGGGTTTCCAATAGGGTTTCTAGGATTTACTATATTAAAAGGGTTAAAATAGATATTATTTATCATCATTAATTACATATTTATGTATTCTAAATTAAACTATGCTATTAATAATTACTTTAAGTAAATGTGTGTATTTAAATATTAAGGTTCTAATTAATTAAACCCTTAAACTAAGCTTAAATTGATTTATTTATTTAAATAAGAAATGTAGGCTAATTAGATTAAAATGATTAATTAAATGGATAAATAACTAGTGGACTATATGAGTGCTAGGAAAAAAAATGGCTTATATAAGTTGTGTAACTAAAGAGATTTAAGGAGTGGTCTCAATAGAAGATGCACTTAAAGTGAAAAAAGTTGGTTAAGAGAAAGAGTGGAGAGAATTAGTGAAGATGAAAAGAGAGGAGTAGAAATTAAGTGTAATTAAAGTAGAAAAGTTAAACTAGAAAGTGTGGTGGAAGTAAGGAGATTAAAGTGTGGTTGTAGATTAAAAGTTAAAACTAAAAAAGAGTGGTTTAGAAACGACTTGTGTTTGTATTTAAATGAGTGTTAAGCTCAAGTTTCTCTTATGGTTTTTTTTGCAGGTACTTTCTTTTGCTCTTACTTTCTTCTGTTTTTCCTTGTTTCTCATTAGACCCTCCTTGTGCTCGGGATATTAAGCCATCATGTACTGCAATGTACGATGATCTTGATGTTGATTGTCCGGCTGGAAGCATGCCCATGCCTATTCCATGGCTTGGTCTTGGTCCCTACAGCATTGCGCGTATATATGTGATGTGTGTATGTATATGTGTGTGTGAAGTGTGTGTATGTGATGTGTGTGTGTGTATGTGAAGTGTATGTGTGTGTGTGAAGTGTATATGTGTATGTGATGTATGTGTGTGTATGTGAAGTGTATGTGTGTGTATGAAGTGTATGTGTGTGTGTGAAGTGTATGTGTGTGTGAAGTGTGTGTATGTGATGTATGTGTGTGTATGTGAAGTGTATGTGTGTGTGTGAAGTGTATATGTGTATGTGATGTATGTGTGTGTATGTGAAGTGTATGTGTGTGTGTGAAGTGTATGTGTGTGTGTGAAGTGTATATGTGTGTGTGATGTGTGTGTGTGTGAGAGAGAGAGAGAGAGAAAATGAATCTCTCCCTCCCCTCCTCTGCTGCAGCACGACAGCGCGCACAGAGAAGGAGAGAGAGAGAGAGAGAGAGAGAGAGAGAGAGAGAGACTCTCCCTCCCCTCCTTTGTCTGAGCGCGCCAGCGCACAGACAGAGAAGGAGAGAGAGAGAGGAGAGAGAAGGAGAGAGAGAGAGAGAGGAGAGAGAAGGAAAGAGAGAGAGAGAGAGAGAGACTCTCCCTCCCCTCCTCTGTCTGCACGCGGAAGCGCGCAGATAGAGAAGGAGAGAGAGAGAGAGAGAGAGAGAGGAGAGAGAAGGAGAGAGAGAGAGAGGAGAGAGAAGGAGAGAGAGAGAGAGAGAGAGAGAGAGAGAAGGAAAGAGAGAGAGAGAGAGAGAGACTCTCCCTCCCCTCCTCTGTCTGAGCGCGGCAGCGCGCCAACATTGGTGAACCCGACGTGAATTTCGATTCTGAGTTTGCGCATATTGCTGTTAGATTTAATTAATTGAAAAAATCATTTGTTTTTCCTGTTCGTGCAATTCTTTGGAAACTGCGTTGAAGTTTAAACTTTTTTATATATGTTTTTGGGAGTCGTGTTGTTTTATCACAGTGAAGGAAAGCATCAAAGGACTGTGTAACAGAAACGATTATGAGAATTTAATTGCATGTTGCTCATTTGTGAAAACGAATGATAAATGTTTTGATGAACTCAAGTTCGGATCGTGCAGTGAAACTCTTCATCTAAGGTCTTATTTTTTTTCCTGCTCTCTGAGCTTCGCTTCTTCGGACATCGCACAATTGACTTGATGATTGAGAAGTTCTGCAATATTAACCACGCAGGTTTTCTGAACTTAAATCTCTGTTTTATTAGTCCAGACCAACTATAGATGTGTACGCGATGATCATTGCATAAGGAAAGGTTAAGCCGATGTTCTTTGATGAATTCTCATGAATAACATTTATGCGCAGTGATAAGAGAATAACACACTAGTCATATCTGTCAAACAAAATTTATGCACATGGCTTTGTATATATATATATCTTGTAGTTAATCTGAGATTCATAATTCAACATTGATGAAAACTATGTTCATTTTGGTGAACGTATAGCCCTGCATACAGAAAAAGAAGATTAATGCATAATGTCCTTTTGTTCAATTGAGTGAACTTACTTTCAAGTGCTATTCCAATTTATATCAAGTATTGTATGATGGCGTAGTAAATTCACTATTAATTTTGAACATCAAAATAAATCACTTACACAAACAATTCAAAGATTAGATCACATGTGTATTTAAAAAGAAGATCATTGAGTCTGATCGTGCATATGTATGGTGAAACATAGTGGATACATTTTGTTCAATGTACCGAAGATATTCAACCCTTTGTTCGGGTTAGAGTTCACATGAAACTAAACCATACACATGTCCGTTATTTTCTAAATGTTGAAGGATAAAAGTTACTTAATTAATGAGTTTATTGCCAAGGACTAAAAACTTGTAAAGACTATGTATCCATGAATCACGGCTACTTGCTTGATGACACAATACGGAGGGTTTTTTATTCTGATCTAATTCATTATCTTTGTATTCTCCATTGTACCTGAGTTGCTTCAAGCACCGGGCGTGCACCGTGCTTTTCGAGCGGTTGGCTTGATCCACCGACCGTGACTTTCGCGCCGACATTGGTGAACCTGACGTGAACAAACGGCATTGCGACTCAGGTACATCGGACGGGAAACCAATTCCAGGTAGTTATATTTGAAATTTTTTGGCTTGCATATAGTTAAAAACAAACATGAATTCTAATGTCGAAAACCTTCTCCATGATATGGAAGCACGATTAATTTCATCTATAGAATTAAAGTTTAAATCCAAATTTGAGTCCTTAAACTCGTTTATTTCAATTTTAACTACAGTAGTATCTGAATTTAATGCGAATCTTAAGTCAATAGATACTCAATTTGATCACGAGTTTAGGAATTTAGAAGGAATTCTTCATTATGAACTATCAAATTTGAATGAAAATATGGAAACAATAGCAAAGCATGTAAAGGAAATTTCTTCATTCAAAACTATTGGTCATGAGGTTGCAAGTTTAAAGGAGAATATTGAAAGGTTAAACAATCAAATACATGATAGTGCTACATGTGAATGCAAAGATAGCTATCAAGTACAAGTTCAAAGTAGATCTATGTCTTCTATTGACCAAAACCCTTTACCCGATCATAGAAGAGTTGATCCTAGGGCTTTATATCAATGACCAAAGAGCACTGTAAGATGCTTCTGGTGTGACCAACTAGGTCATACTTATAGGAATTGTATGGCCTATGAGAAAGCATGTAGGCAACACTTGGTATTAGAAAATGAACACAAAATCTGTGATTATCATACGAAGGATCCTTTACACTTGAACCTAGGTAGAGGTGGGATGGTAAAATATTTTGAACAAAAACAAGTAAGATCAAGATCAAACAAACAAGTGAAAAAACACTGGAGAGTAAAACGTGAAAATACCACAAAATCTAATGATCAAGGCAATAATATGATGGATAATCCACAAGTTGAACTAATGATGCAAGATATTAAGCCAAATGATAATCAAGAACATGAGAGATCAACTTATGAGAAAATAGGAAAATATGAAAATTTACATAATATTTCAATTGATTCTGATGATCAATCACTTGAAGATGGGAAAATTGAAAAGATGGAAGAACAAGTGAATCTTGAAACCAGCAATCAATCTAATACTAAAGGGAAAATTGAGAGATCTAAACAACTAAGAAATGCAAATGAGAATGCAAACAATGAGACAAGTTTTAATGTAAAAGAACAAGAAGTTTTTGAAAACATTATCAAACAAATTACACAAAATATGAATAAATCAACTAAAACCATTAAAAGGAAAAATGAGTTATGTATGCAAGAAATTTTTGATGTCTTGTATTAAAAGTAAAGTTATCCACTAATGTGTTTTGAATAGTTATTTTGACAAAACAGGTACAAGAGGCCAAATTGATAAGAGAATATGTTATGATCAAGTTTATGATTGTTTATGAATGTTTTCATCCATGGCTAATATTTATATGGGAGTTACAACCTACTTCCTCATCAAAAAGGTATTTATATGGGAGTTACAACCTACTTCCTCATAAAAAAAGGTATGTATATGGATTTTGTTTTACTTTCTTTCTTTATAAAAGAAAAATTATGAATTTCATTAATGAATCAAATATGGCTTTTCTAATCAATGTTTTGAGTGATCTAATGCAGATCAAGCAAGAAAGGACGAATTGATGGAAGCTCCAAAATATGACTTAATATTACTTCGGTTTTTTATAGATGGATTATCTAAAAGTTTTTGAATTGATATATTTGATTTAAAGATGCTAATACTTATGTTTTTCGCGAGTTTTTTTTCAAGATATTTTTCAGGTTCAAGATGAAGAATGGGAGTTTGTTGCCAACAAAGTTTTTCTTCAAGAGTAGAATATGAAAAACCTTTTACTTCTAGTTTTGCACCATTTTGTTTCACTTTGCATTTAAAGTATGCATCAAATTTATGTACAAACACATGTTCAGTTTTTCCTTAGATGCACGTTCATTTGCACCAATATCAAATGTAACATGCATTATGAAATCTGCGAGCAAATTCTAAGTATAGGAGATAAAAACCTCTTCATCACAAGCTCTTATCCCTTATGCACCATAATTTTGAAAATGCACTTAAAGTATGCATGTGGTAGGGTCACACTACATGACCATGCATCAAGGCACGATCTGATCTATACCCATGCACATACGAGTGACTGTAAGGATGAATGTATAAACACATTGCTATGTATGTGAGTGAGTGCACCAACCTCACCATCAAAAGCCATTTCCTTTATTTATTGCACCATGTTTTTTCTCTATGCATTTTAAAGTATGCATTTATAGGGCTAATTACGCAGCCGTGCATAAGACACTTTATTTTTCAACCCATGCACATGTTATATGTTATGACCTTTATCATTTATTGTGAAAGCAGCAAATAGGTTCTCGACGGTTTGGTGCATCCGGAGGAAGCACAGGTTTGGTGGGGGTGAATGTCGGAGAGATTTCTCTCTCCCCACTCAAATAAGGAAGAAGATGTTACATGCAGCGGCTAAGTGATATTGCTTCACAAGTAGCAGAATCGTATGACACTCTTGAAGCTGATGAAGATGAACTTCAGAAAATACATGGGACAATGGTTTGGTTCCTAGCATTTGAAGATGTCACGCAAAAGTTTTTGACAAACTCTAATCATAGAGTTTAATGAAGAAAACATCGCACTAGAAAAGGATGGTTGATTCCCAAAGTAAATGAAAAGAGAACAAAAAGGAAGGCTCACAGCAGCGATTTGGGGAAAAAAGGATCTTCTTCTGGCAGGTGCGTGCGTTTGAGATGGAAAAAGAGAGATTAAGAGGGAGAGGAATTGAAGAAAAGAGGCAGCGTCTGGAGGATCTTCTTCGTTTCTTACATAAAGGAGAGGAGGGGGCACGAAGACAAGGGAGGATCGGGACATGAACTGGAGTTCGATCTCAACGGAAGGGAGGATCGGGACATGAACTGGAGTTCGATCTCAACGGACGGGAGGAAGGGACGAATTGAAACAGCGGAGTTATGTATGATGATAGAAGTTGTATCAGAGACAACCAAGAGTTTTTTTCATTCAAATCTTCTTGTTCTAATGTAGCAACGAGCTGCGGATTCTTCCCGTGTATCAAAGACAACCAAGAGTTTTTTTCATTCAAATCTTCTTGTTCTAATGTAGCAACGAGCTGCGGATTCTTCCCGTGTATCAGAGACAACCAAGAGTTTTTTTCATTCAAATCTTCTTGTTCTAATGTAGCAACGAGCTGCGGATTCTTCCCGTGTATCAGAGACAACCAAGAGTTATTTTCATTCAAATCTTCTTGTTCTAATCAACGATCTGCTGATTCTAACGGGAAGAGAGGGGACGGCATCTCTGAAGGGAATGGAGGCCAATCGAGACTTTTTTGGCAAATTATGGAGGTCAAATATATCTCTGACAGGCAAAAAAGTGTGAAGAAAATATAATTGGAATCTAGAGATTACTAAGCTAGTTTGGTATGGTGCTACTCGCTGTGAAGGAGATCACCAAACGAAAAGATGAAGCGATGCAATACAATTATCAAATTTATGACACAGTTCTGATCGAAATCTGTCAACGTTTATGCTTCGACTCGAGTTCAACACAGCTCTAAATTACAGATGACGTGCGCAGCTGAGATGAGGAGTAAATAACATTCTGCTATCTAAATCATGTTTTGTAATTGCTGGAATTTTGTATAACGCTTATGACAGAGATGTCTATTTGCTTTGCGCTTTTTATATCTTTTGTGATTGATTCATATGTTGTTCTGTTGATAGAGATGACTTTTGTTATGATTTTTTTTTTAGTTGTTTCTCGAATTATGAATTTAGCGACAACTAGAAATGTGTTTCTTCTGATACGTATACTTCAACAATTTTGATTCTGAGTTTGCGCATATTGCTGTTAGATTTAATTAATTGAAAAAATCATTTGTTTTTCCTGTTCGTGCAATTCTTTGGAAACTGCGTTGAAGTTTAAACTTTTTTATATATGTTTTTGGGAGTCGTGTTGTTTTATCACAGTGAAGGAAAGCATCAAAGGACTGTGTAACAGAAACGATTATGAGAATTTAATTGCATGTTGCTCATTTGTGAAAACGAATGATAAATGTTTTGATGAACTCAAGTTCGGATCGTGCAGTGAAACTCTTCATCTAAGGTCTTATTTTTTTTCTTGCTCTCTGAGCTTCGCTTCTTCGGACATCGCACAATTGACTTGATGATTGAGAAGTTCTGCAATATTAACCACGCAGGTTTTCTGAACTTAAATCTCTGTTTTATTAGTCCAGACCAACTATAGATGTGTACGCGATGATCATTGCATAAGGAAAGGTTAAGCCGATGTTCTTTGATGAATTCTCATGAATAACACTTATGCGCAGTGATAAGATAATAACACACTAGTCATATCTGTCAAACAAAATTTATGCGCATGGCTTTGTATATATATATATCTGTAGTTAATCTGAGATTCATAATTCAACATTGATGAAAACTATGTTCATTTTGGTGAACGTATAGCCCTGCATACAGAAAAAGAAGATTAATGCATAATGTGCTTTTGTTTAATTGAGTGAACTTACTTTCAAGTGCTATTCCAATTTATATCAAGTACTGTATGATGGCGTAGTAAATTCACTATTAATTTTGAACATCAAAATAAATCACTTACACAAACAATTCAAAGATTAGATCACATGTGTATTTAAAAAGAAGATCATTAAGTCTGATCGTGCATATGGATGGTGAAACATAGTGGATACATTTTGTTCAATGTACCGAAGATATTCAACCCTTTGTTCGGGTTAGAGTTCACATGAAACTAAACCATATACATGTCCGTTATTTTCTAAATGTTGAAGGATAAAAGTTACTTAATTAATGAGTTTATTGCCAAGGACTAAAAACTTGTAAAGACTATGTATCCATGAATCACGGCTACTTTCTTGATGACACAATACGGAGGGTTTTTTATTCTGATCTAATTCATTATCTTTGTATTCTCCATTGTACCTGAGTTGCTTCAAGCACCGGGCGTGCACCGTGCTTTTCGAGCGGTTGGCTTGATCCACCGACCATGACTTTCGCGCCGACAGCGTTTACTACTGTCTGTAGTTTTGACCCATCTTCTCATGAGCAGTGCATGTCTGTAGTACACACAGATGTTTGGTATTTTGACAGTGGGGTGACCAAACATATTACCTCGCAGCGCAGTTTCTTCTCTTCACTCGAGCCTGCCCCTACAGGGAATACTGTTACATGCGCCAACAACTCCTCTTATCCTGTTATGGGAGTTGGTAAGATCATTTTGTCCAGGCATGCATGGGTATATCCACTCAAAGCAAAGTCCGAAGTGTTCATGTGCTTCAAACAGTTTTTGGTTTTGGCTGAAAATCTATCAGCATGTAAAATGGGCACCCTCCGTTCTGATCGAGGGGGGGAATATATGTCTTCTGATTTCAATGCATTTCTGGCTGAACGTGGGATAAAACACCAGTGTATAGTGCCGTATACACCTCAACAGAATGGAGTTGCTAAACGAAAGAACAGGTCACTCATGGAGATGGCGAGGTGCATGGTCAAGAGTCAGGCTTTACCTCATAGTTTTTGGCTTGAGGCTATCATGTGTGCAGCATATGTTCTTAACAGGTGTCCCACTAAAGCACTGCAGTCTATCACTCCATATGAGGCTTGGCATGACCGCAACCCATCTGTTGCTCATCTGCGTGTTTTTGGTTGTTTGGCATATGCACTAGTGCCTGAACAACATCGCAGAAAACTGGATGATAAGGCAGTAAAATGTATTTTTGTTGGGTACAGTTCTGAAAGTAAAGGCTATCGTCTGTATCATCCACAGACTAAACGCATTCTGGTTAGCCATGATGTTGTCTTTGGAAGATGCTATTCAGCCATTGCTTTCATGTACTAAGGAGACATCTGTTAGCTCCAAAGACATGTATGATACTTTGATGCCTCTTTTTATAGGTGGACAGTCTAGTGCTGGTCCTAATGAGGCAACTTCTCAGCCTTTGCAGGTTTCATATGATGATGCAGATCATTCTATTTCTGATGCAGATTTACATATGCACTTGTTGATGAGAGAGTTGATATTGAGCAGGCAAAAACTATGCCAAAATGGCTGGTACAAACTTTGTGTGACAGCAAATTAGATGCACCTTTGTCATATCGTACTCGTTCAGGCTCTCATAGTGCCTCATTTGCATCAGATTGCTATGCTATGGCTGTGTCTAGTCTCTATGATGAGAATGAACCTATTTCTTTTGATGAAGCACAGAATTCAGAAAATTGGATGGCTACTATGCAATCTGAATATGATGCTATAATGAAGAATGGTACATGGTCTTTATGTGACTTGCCTCCTGGCAAGAAGGCCATTGGCACTAAGTGGGTATACAAGCTGAAGCGTAAACCTGATGGTACAGTTGACAGGTATAAGGCTAGGCTTGTTGCAAAGGGTTATGCGCAGGAAAGAGGCATTGATTTTGATGAGACCTTTGCACCTACATGCCGTATGACTATTGTTCGGAGCATTTGTGCACTTGCAGCCCATCATGGTTGGAATGTACATCAGTTGGACATTAAAACAGCATTTCTGAATGGTGACTTGCATGAAGAAGTGTATGTTTTTCAGCCCCGTGGCTTTGTGCAGAAAGGGCATGAAAACCAGGTGTGCAGGTTAAAGAAGGCATTATATGGTTTAAAGCAAGCACCACGTGCTTGGTATGAGAAGATACATGCCTATCTGGTTGCACATGGTTTTGAGAACAGTCCAACTGAAAGCACCTTATATGTTAAGCGTGCTAATGATGTGCTTCTGATCATTGTTGTCTATGTTGATGACATGCTGCTCACTGGTCCTATTGAGAAGCATATTGCTGATTTCAAGGCTGATTTGCATGCCTCATTTGAGATGTCTGATTTGGGGCATTTGCATCACTATTTGGGCATTCAGTTTATGCAAGTTGATGGTGGAATGGCTTTGTTTCAAACGAAATATATTGACACATTATTGCAGCGGTTTGGCCTTGAAGACTGTAAGCCTATTGCCACTCCTATGGAGACAGGTTTACGATTGAGTCTTCATGATGCTGGAGATGCATTTGATGCTGTTCTATATCAGCAGGCTGTTGGATGCTTGATTTACTTATGCATTACTCAGCCAGATATTCAGTTTGCTGTCTCACAGATGAGCAGGTTTATGCATTGCCTAGGAGTCACGCATTGGAAGGCGGTTAAGCGCATCTTTCGCTACTTGAGTGGTACTCAACTACTTGGGTTGTTTTATCCCAAGGGGGGATCACTACCGCCAGATTTGCATGCTTTTTTTGACTCAGATTGGGCTAGTTGCTATGACACTCGTGTGTCCACCAGTGGTTTTTGCTTCATGCTTGGTAGCTCATGTATATCTTGGTTGAGCAAGAAGCAGCCTACTGTGGCCACTTCCAGTTGTGAGGCTGAGTATAGGGCAACTTTCACAGCGACTGTTGAGTGTGTGTGGCTCAGACGCCTTATGGCTGATTTGGGTGTTGGCCAGTCTTCTGCCACCACCATCTTCACTGACAGTCAGAGTGCATTGGCAGTTGCGAGGAACCCTGTGTTCCATGCTCGCACTAAGCACATTGAGGTGCATTATCACTATGTCAGGGAGAGGTGCTCTGCTGGGGAGATCAGCTTGGCATATGTGCCCACGTAGGAGAACATAGCAGACCTTTTCACGAAGGCTCTGCCTAGGGAGAAGTTTGAAGCTTTCCGCAAAGCTTTGGGCTTACTTCCTTTTGTGGAGTGATTTCCACATAGCTTGGCACTTCCTTATACATGAGTGCCAGCTCCTTGTTCACCGCATCACTCCCAGGGGGGATTTGTTGATATATTTAGGTAGTGATGTGTGTGAACACACTAGGACTGCCGGGGCACTTTTTTCCCTCTTTAGGAGGTTTTTTTCCCCCGGCTTGTATATACGCCTATTGCCCTAATGGGCTACTTATCTTTGTACATTCTCTAGTAATACATTCAGTATTATGTGTTTGTGCTCCAAGCTTCTTCTTCCTCCTTGTGCTGTTCGCGTGCTTCCGCCAGACATATATCTCCAACACACTACTCATGAGAAGATGGGTCAAAACTGCAGACAGTAGTAAATGCCCATTTTTCTTCTTGCACAAGATTAGCAGACTTTGTTTTTGGTGTAGAGGCCTCTGCCACAAGCATTCTAGCTTCTTTCTTCTTTGCCTCTTTAGCAGCCAGTTTTGGACAGTTCTTTATGATCATTCCCTCTTTATCTTCCTTCTTCAAATGTGCAGAATTAGCAGATTTCTACTTACTAGTTGAAGAGCTCCATTTTCATTTGCCCTTCTAACTAGCCAGGAAAGCTTGACCTGCAACTCGCATAATGGACATGTTCTGCCTGGACTGATCTTCCTGCAACAGAACAGAGACTAAGTCCTCAAATGATAAGGCATTTTGGATTGCCTTTCATCCTCAACTAAAGAGTAGAAGCAAAACTCTGATATGAATCAGGAAGACCATTCAGAACGGTCTGCACAAGTGAGCTATCTGGTATAACCTCATCAGCAAAAATCAATTGTTCCTTCAAGTCTTTGATCTTCGTTAGGAAACTGTCCATAGAATCACCTTCATTCACGTGCTCACTCTCCAATTGTTTTCGGAGGTAAGCAACACGAGCCTCATTCCTAGCTTGGTACTATGTGGTAAGTGTATCCCAAGCATCCTTAGCTATTCTGCAAGAGCGAATGTGAGGAGAAACTGGTATATACCTTTGGCACAAAAAGATGAAATAGCCTACACAAGCGCTATGATAGTGCGTTCGGAGGCCGAAACGAGCTCAGATCGCGATTTCGGCACCATAGAGCGAAGATGTTTTGATCTCAAAAACACACTGAGTATACTCACCAAAATTTGTGCGATTTTGAGACTACGAATGGAGGAGTGTCGACAGCACCCTAGATGAAGCGATGTCTGTGATACCAATTGTTGGAGTTATACGTCTGCGGAAGCACGCGAACAGCACAATGAAGAAGAAGAATCTTGGAATACAACACACAATATTGAATGTATTACTAGAGAATGTACAAAGATAAGTAGCCCATTAGGGCAATAGGCGTATATACAAGCCGGGGGAAAAAAAACCTCCTAAAGAGGGAAAAAAGTGCCCCGATGGTCCTAGTGTGTTCACACACATTGCTACCTAAATATATCAACATGTGCTTGGTATGAAAAGATACATGCTTTATCTGATTGCACATGGTTTTGAGAATATGTCCAACTAAAAGCACCTTATATGTTACGCGTGCTAACGATGTGCTTCTGATCATTTTTGTGTATGTTGATGACATGCTGCTCACTAGTCCTCATGAGAAGCATATTGCTGATTTCAAGGCTGATTTGCATGCCTCATTTGAGATGTCTGATTTAGGGCATTTGCATCATTATTTGGGCATTCAGTAAATGCAAGTTGATGGTGGAGTGGATTTGTGTCAAATGAAATATATTGAGACATTATTGCAACATTTTGGCCTTGAAGATTGTAAACCTATTGGACTCCTATGGAGAAAGTTTTACAATTGAGTCTTCGTGATGCTGGAGATGCATTTGATGTTGTTCTCTATCAGGAGGCTATTGGATGCTTGATTTACTTATGCATTACTCGGCCAGATATTCAGTTTGTTGTCTCACAGATGAGCAGATTTATGCATTGCCCAAGTGTCAAGCATTGGTAGGCAGTTAAGCGCATCTTTCGCTACTTGAGTGGTACTCTGCTACTTGGCTTGTTTTATCCCAAGGGGGGGATCACTACCACCATATTTGCATGCTTTTTTTTACTCTAATTGGGCTACTTGATGTGACACTCGTGTGTCCACTAGTGGTTTTTGCTTCATGCTTGGTAGCTCATACATATCTTGGCTGAGCAAGAAACAGCCTACTATGGCCACTTCTAGTTGTGAGGTTGAGTATAGAGTAGCTTTCACAGTGACTGTTGAGTGTGTGTGGCTCATACGCCTTATGGCTGATTTGGGTATTGGTCAGTCTTCTACCACCACCATCTTCACTAATAGTCAGAGCACATTTGTAGTTGCGAGGAACAATGTGTTCCATACTCGCACTAAGCACATTGATGTGCATTATCATTATGTCAGGGAGAGGTTCTCTGCTAGAGAGATCAGCTTGGCATATGTGCCCATGCAGGAGAACATTGCAAACCTTTTCACAAAGGCTCTGCCTAGGGAGAAGTTTGAAGCTTTCCGCAAAGCTTTGGGCTTACTTCCTTTTTGTGGATTGATTCCACATAGTTTGGCACTTCCTTATACATGAGTGCCAGCTCCTTGTTCACTACATCACTCCTAGGGGGGATTTGTTGATATATTTAGGTAGTGATGTGTGTGAACATACTAGGACCACTGAGGCACTTTTTTCCCTCTTTAGGAGGTTTTTTTTACCCCAGCTTCTATATACGCATATAGCCCTAACGAGTTACTTATCTTAGTACATTCTAATGGTAATACATTACGTATTGTGTGTTGTTCTCCAAGCTTCTCCTTCTTCCTTGTGTTGTTTGTGTGCTTCCATAGATGTCTAACTCCAACATGTGTGATCGTTGATGGTTATAGATGATCTCTGTGAGCCTAGCCATTAGGTTAGGTAGGTCGTAAACTTCTGAGCCATTGGGTTTCCATTCAAGGAAAAAATAAAGGTCATGTGGCATCGCATGGTTTAACCATAAAACCTTAAGGGGGGGAGTGTAGAGGGGGACTTTCCCCCTTCTGCGGGGTGCGAGTGGCCTATCTCCCTATCCAGTAGGGGCAAGATGCTAAGACTTTTGGTCATGGAGATATTTTTGGATTGTATATTTTGTCGACTATTGTGTATCTCCTAACTACATTTATATATACCTACTCCCCTTGTAAAAGCTATATAAGCATGGCCCAGGTTGAGCTTTACATAGCATTGCACACTAGTAAGCCCTTCATCTAGAGTGTGTCTAGATCGCCATCTGAGCTCGGGAGCGCACAGGTGGAAAGCACCATCCTTGTAACTACAGTATGCTTGGAAATCTGAGAATTTGAGTTCTCTATCTCTCAGTTTGCATCTTTTTCTGCATTTTTCTCTCAACTCCGTCCACTAATCTATTCCATTGTGTTGAAATGGTGATGTCACAAGAATTGAAAGGAGGGGTTCTAAATCACCCATTTTTCTTAGTTCCTCTATCCCACATTCTAATATTCTAATAGTACATGTCTCCAGTCACATCTTTTTTCAAAATGGCTCTAACAGATACTTATGTGACTAGCTGGTGTGGAATTTTTAGGATTGGAGGTATTCTTTGCCTCATCCTATCATCTCCTTTTGAATATCACTTCAATCCTTCCAATCCATTTCATACACATGTTTTGACTTCTCTGTGGGATAATTTACTATCTCCTAATGTAGTTCTTAAGGAGAAATTTTATCTACACTTATTAGTCTCACAGTCCTCAGAACATGACAATCAAGGATGATTCACAAGCTCAGTAAATTTTTCATAGTATAACATAGTGTGACAGTAAAGAAGAACATTGTTTGAAAATACATGAAATATCAAAGATATGTTTCTATTGAATAGAATTTTTGATGGTAAAGGAAAGATGTCATGACTTGGAGAACTTTTTAAAAGATAAAGAGTCTAAAATGCTATCTTTGGAGGAGGAATATACATTATTAGAGAAGGAGACAAATGAGGCCAAGAGCAGGAAGCTGTAATTTTAAAAAAAAAAAGTAAGGATATTCAAGGATCAACTACATAAACATGATGATGAGATGCAAAGTTCAAGGAGTTGCAATGATGATTTGTTATCAAGTTTAATGTTCAAAAATCCTTTGCATCCAAAAAAGTAGACAAAGTGTTTGATAGTGCTCAAGAAGAGTTGCAAATTGAAGTAGCACATCTTGAATCATAGATATCCGAATAGGAGGTTATGATTCATAATATAATTGAAAGATCCAAAATTTGAACAAGAAAATAATATGCAACAAATCACTATTCTAAATTATATGTAGAGAAAGAAAATCAAGAGGCTACTAACTACAAGAAATTTTTGGATGAGCAACCCCTTGTAAGTGGGTTGTGAAGGATAACAAAATTAGGCAACCAAATTGTTGAGGCATATGCCTCAATTACGTCTCTGAATGAGAAACTCTAAACTCTACATGAAGAAAAAATTGAATTAAAGAAGCAAGCAATAATTGAAGAAGCAAGCAATGGATTTGCAAGAACTAAAGGCAGCCAACAATCCTCAAGATCAGTGAATTGACATGGATCTAATTAAGGAAACCACTTTCCTGACCATGTTCAATCTTGTAAGTGAAAAATCCAATTTTCATTTCAATTTTATGAGTCCAACACAAATTGTAGTATCCTACAATGCCTCCCTATAATATTTTGTTTATGTATTATATAGAATAGCTAGTGAGAAAAGTACATTCTATCCCTAATGAAACCTTATTGCATACTATTTATCAATTAAACAAATGAGAATTGAATAGAAACCTTGGTTGGCAAGAGGATTTGTTGAAGGCATTACACTTCATTCAATAAAGTTCTTGATGCCTTGCCTCCAATTTTGCTGCTCAATCTTATGTATTACCCTCTTACACATCATCATTTGCATCCAAAGTTCTTAAAAACTGATAATAAGTGGCTAAACTAACCTATCTTTCCATTCTTGCTATGGGAAAGACTGTCAAAAAGATGTATGATTGATGTCTTCAAGTTTTTAAGGAGCTCTCTATGTGTGCCCAATATTGCAAAAAAGATGACATTATGAATCATAAGTATGTTACAAGTTTGTATAATGAACTTTGAAAAATGACATTAGAGATCATTAGTACCAATGGGTCTACCCAATGACACAAGTTCTTTTTTTTGAATTAGGAACCATTGTCCAATTGCTTACAGGTATACTATATATATCTTGCATTTTTTCCCTATGTTACATGTTAACCTTTAAAGAAATATTCATTATAAACCACTTTTAACAACACAATAAAATTTCCCTATGGCTTCATGATACACCAAATATTCTTTGTAGGCCTTTTTTAACAACACAATACAATTTTCTTAGGGCTCATGATACTTAGTTTCTTGCATTTTTGCAATCAGTTACTATAAGAAACTGCTAGTTTTCAATACAAAGAAATGAAAGCGGAATCATGGGATATATTTTTTGAAGATCTCGGTCACACATGTAAGCTCACAAATAATGAATAGAAGTTAGCAGTAGTGATTTTTTTTCTTAAAAGGCTATAGGTTTCTTGATAGAGGAAGCTCAAACCCTACAATCGATGGACGAAACTATAACCTTAGCATTTTCAAAGGGAGCATGTCTAAAAGAGGGAAACTATTGTCACATTGTGATGTGATGATTGGATACTACCAAGTAATGATTGGAAGATGAATCATGATTATACATGGTTCTATGATGGAGATACAAATTTTGGAAAGATTCATCATTTTGTAATTTATTTTGGATTAGCTTTAGTACAAAAGCATAATAAAGAACTCTCTTATTTAAGCCCTAGATTTATTTAATTTTGTAAAAAGTGGTACAATAGTGGGGCCACTAGAAAATCCCCCATCCCCTCGGTTATATGGGGCTTATTGGACTTCTTTGGTCAGTTTTTTCACTTTTTTGAATGAATAGAGAGAGATTCCTTCTTCCAAAACTCGTGTTCCATCTTTTTTTTTTGCATTTTTTTCATGCATCTAGAATGGTTTGAAGGATTGTGACTAAGAAGATAACGTCATTAGCCCATTATCTATCTCTTACTTAGTGTGCTTGCATGCATATATTGTTGTGTTTTGTGTTTTTGTTTGTTTTATAGTTATTGAAACCTCTTTCAATCATAATACATCATGAACTTGTAGATTCCATTCCAAATTTGTAGTTCTTGTTTGAAGCTACACAATGATGCCAAAAAAGCCTATGTTTGAATTAATACGTTTAAAGATATGAGTTTTCTATAGGTCACTAGTGTCCAACTATCATTAGTGGAATAATTAGTGCTAGTTACATTCCTCAATCTTGTATCATATCTACTTCACACCTTTGATTGAAAACTTGGTGTATTCTCATTGGATTGATAAATTATTAGCATTTATCCCTATACTAAATTTGGGAAAAATAGATCTCTCATTTACTTGGCCAACATTAAACCTAAGATCTCCCATGTAGTTGATGTTCTTAGCCTCTATTCTTCCATGAGTCCCATCATACTCACTCGAAAGCCACCTAGAAACTATTGAGATACTCGGTTCTCGCTCAGCATCTTGTTCTTTGTTAAATGGTGCATTGATACCATTCGACATTTTGATTTCATATGAGCTAGATCTCTAGATTCTCACTATTCTACTTCAAGCTATATGTTCTTAATTAGATCACGCCCCATTTCTTGGGAAAGTAAAAATCAACTAACTATTGCTCTTTCATCCATGGAGGTAGAGTTTTGAGCATCTTTTTCTAAAACATGTGAGTCCATTTCACTTTGATGTTTGTTATCTAGCATTGGTATTTTACAAGACTCTTCTACATGCATCTACATTGATAGTCAATTTGTCTTGGTGATCACCCAAAATTTTGTGGTCCATGCTCAAATGAAGCGCATCAAGATATGATACCATTTTGCTCTAGAGAAGACCCATAGCATGAAATCTGTTTTGATTAATATATCTCTCATTAGAACTTGGCAAACATGTTCACATGGCAAACATCATTCAACCTCTCTAGAATGAAGTTGAAAAAGGGTGTTTAAGAAATATTCTTTGTTTCTTATCTATTATCTCATCTATTAGCTCATCTTTAGCTCATTTATATGAATGTATCTCCATGTTATATTAGTTTGATTGTATTTTGTAACCATTTCTATTTAGCTTCATTCTTGTACTCATTTTCCTTTTGAGAGATTTATCCAATGTTGGATGTTTTAGAGGAGCCTCTTTCCAAATCTAAAAAAAGAGGATCACTCTTCATTTTGTACTTGTATAGAAGCTTGAGAGCTCACTCTATGCTCTTGGCAAGAACACTCTAATCCATATGTGAATTTTCCTATTTCATGTTCCACTCACTCTTTGAGTTTCACACTCTTTTCTTCTGAATACAGGTTTTATTTTTGCTTTTTAACATGTACTATTGAAGCTATTCTTCCAGTCCAACAACTATCTCTTCTATCATGCATTAAAATTTCAAAGTGATTCTGAACAATAAAACCAAGCATTGATCGAACATGTTCTTTACTCTAGGCCTATTATTAACAACCTTAAGTCTCTCTTAATCTAATTCCTAAACTAATAACTTACCAATTACAACCTTGATTAGGTTGATTACAAGTTTAAAATAATCTATACCATGAAAATTGTGACTTCAAATACTTACCTTAAGCTCCAAAATGAATCTTACATCATGCAATCATGTTTTGTGGATATCTTCCTTAGTAACGGTGCCAATAATTGTTTCATTATTGTAGCATAGAGTTCAAATTTAAGAATTTGTAAAAGAGAAGACTAGGAAGAGTGAAATCATTTTTTTGTGGCAAATGAGATGGATAGACATAAGGACAAGAGTGCCACATTTCTTAACTTCAACTTCATAATCAAACATCTTTCTACCTATATTAAAATCATACCATAAATTTGTCTTCCTTTACCCAACATATTCATCTCCAATATCGTTGTGAAGATATCAAAAAATCTCTGCAACCAATATGAGAAAAATCTTCAAATTTTTCTTTACTTTGAATTGAAATAGCTTTCAATATTTTTGCAAACATACATAGAAAACAAATACAAAAGCATGTAAATACTCAGAAAATAGTAGAAAATGCTTGACTATGATTTAGAAAATAGAAATAAGACTTGAAATACTCATTAAATCCAGAAGAACAACATGGAAACTCAAGAGAAGATGAAGAAGAAGTTGGGAAATGAATTTGTCGAGATAGAGATCTCTTACTATTCACCAAAATTACAATGATCATAAAGTCTAAGATCCCTTCACATATGAGGGGGATGTAATTTTATAGTGGTCCCCTTCTTATACCACACTTTTATAGAAATAATTACTTTTACAAGGGATGAGAAACTTGTGCAAGGTTCAGACACTTTTACAAACAACCACTCAGAAAACAAGCACAAAACCATGCAAATATTCAAAAAATGATGTATAATGCTAAAATATTTAGGGAATAGGAATGGAACTCACAATCCTCAGTCAGATCTACAAAAACACCATTTAAAATTAAGAAAAATTGAACCAAAAACGTAGAACATGAATAAAGTTTGTACAAAAAAAGTAGAACATAAATTTTATCAAAACGAGATATCTTACTATTCAAAAAAAAAACAATGATCAAAAAGCTTAAACTCTCTTTACATATGAGAGGGATGTTCTTGTACATGAAATGAAACTTTTACAACGGATGAGAGACTCTTCTTTGATAACAATGTCTCTACGTTATTATTTTAACCACAAATAGTGGAAAAAAAAAATGTTACCCCTTCTATCTTTTCTTGCTAATAGGTATTTCTCCAAATGGCAATTTAGGGTATACAAAAAGTACATATTGCAAAGGAATTTTTGAAAAGGAAGAACCAAATTTGGGAAAAATATTATTGCTAAACCATCCACAATGATGCAAAGTATGATTAGATTCTCCTAACATTAAAAATTCCAACACTTTGTCTTGGGCAATGAAGCAAAAAAAGGGGGGGAAAGGAAAAAATTAGCATACAAGTCACTAGGCTTAACTTCTTGAAGTTTTTTATGACATAAAAAGGGTACTATCCTAACATCAAGTGTATGTTACATTTATGTAGAACCATAAATAAATACCTAATAGAGACAAAGGATCCTGCTTACATCATATTAGTTAAAACTTTGATGAACAAGGTACATACAATATCATTCGATGACATTGACATCAAAACCATAAATTATTTGAGTTTTGACTCACCCATTAAAGCATTTCTCTTTTTTTTTTCAATAAAAGCCCATATCAAGATACTTGTCCTATTTTGCACGATTGATGTTCATTTGAACGTGAATATGAAAAGCTTCAAAGATTATTTCATAACAAGTTTCTTTGAAACAGATGGAAAGATCTTTACAAGGATATGTACAAGGGATGAAATCATATTGATAAACTATGAAGCTAGGTATGCTAAGTACCCTAGATGGGGAAGAATGTTGATTATAAATCAGTTATTGTAAAAAAAGAATGATTGGAGATGTTGAAAAACCCTCCTAGAGCTCACAAGCATCATATGATGAAGAAGATCTTGAATCAAACAAAAAAAGAAATACAATTCAAAGAAGTTTTTGTACATAGTTTTCTTTCTTGGAAGTTTGGCCATCGACACTACTCTTCCAATTGTGCTTGAAAGATTGAGATGAACAACACACACACACACACTAGGGATCCCCTTATCCACCTCTTTCATTGGGTTGTATGTCAAGAAGCACCCCAAGTTTGACTCCTAGACCATTATTTATTGGTTTTGCCTATGTGTTCACACTAGAATGTTGTAAAATCAAAGAAGTGTTCCTTTTGGTTATCTAGAACTATCCCTATTTTCATATAATTTTTTAAATTCCTATAGAAAATATTTAAGTATTTTAGTTAATACAGCCAAAGATAGGGTGAGAAGGACCAAAAATTTCAATACACAAGTCAAACTAAAGAAATGATGAAAGACTTTTGAGTCAACTTGTAAATAGATCCCACCAAGAACAATAGAGAGCATTTCTTGCCTTCGAACTTGTCACTTTCTCTTATTCACATTATTTTCATGGATTCTTGTGTCTAATAAGCATCCAACCTTATATAGAATCCTTGGAACTTTAGTGATCATATTTTTCTTGATAAAGGAGTGAGTTTTGAATGGATTTAGCACATTTGAACAATTTTATGACTACCTTGTTGGGATGATACAATTGGAATAAGTAACTTTTGAGTTTATAAATGTAATAATCACTAAAATCACTAAAATATGTTAACTATTGAGAGAGATATGGCACATTGAGGAAAATCAAATTTTCATTGATTTTTTAATCATTACTTGCTAACATTTTGTTAATGCTTCAAATTTTCACTTTTTTTTGCTAATATATTGTAGTAATCTTGGTAATCATCATATTGGTTAGTCTGTAAGAACCACTTGGGCTATATACTCTTTGGATTGATAATTTAGAGGTGTGTGAGAAGCTCTAGCTGCTATAAGAAACACCAAGAATGCATGAAAGCATAAACAATATGCAGATGGTGAGAAATCTGAAGTGTCAAGCACAACAAACTAGCATTGTAGAATTCAAAGAGAGAATATGAAGATGGAGATGCCTAAACAATAAAGAAACACTAAGAAAATAATTGTGACAATAACAACTAGAGTAGAGAGATGTAGTTGTATTGGTCATAATGCTTTTGAGAAACAAAAAGAATTGTGTGACCACCTATTCTAGAGATTTTGAAGGATGCTTATTTAGACTTACCTGGACCTCTAAGGATCTAAATCCGCAAGAATGTGCACATAGGAATCTCATGGTAATAGATGCTAAGCCTTCTAAGCAGAGATTGTATACATACATACGAAGACTACTCTTCTAAGATCAAAGAAGAGATTAATAGACACTTAGCAACATGTTCTATTTATGAAATTGAGCGTAGCAAATGGATATCCTTCATTATGGTTGTTTCAAAGAAGATGAAAACTATGAGTGCATATTTAATGTTGCTACTATGTGAGACAATTATCCATTACCAATCATGCATCACCTTTTGGAGAGAGAGTGATAGAAAGGAAGTTTTCTACTTCCTAGATGGCTCTTCATAATTCCATCAATTGATCGTTGCTCCTAAGGATTAAATGGAATAGCCTTTGCCATAAAATTTGAAATATATGATTTTAGAGTGATACCATTTGGACTCACAATTGCCTCAAGAACTTCCTAGAGGCTAATGTGCCATGTATATGAAGGAAAAGTCTAGAGATTAATGTAAATTACTTATCTGCTAACTCGATAATGAGATCAATACACATTCCTAAAGAAAATTCTAGAAAAATGGCTAACACACAATTCATCCAAACCTAAAATACTATATTTTCATCAAACAAGATAAAGTAAGGTGAATCTTAGAGATGCCTAAACCAAGAAATGTAAAGGAAGTACAAGAATGTATGGGACATTGTTGCTACTATTGAAGTTTTACCCACATGCACTCCATAATTGTTAAACCTCTTTATTACATAGTTACTAAGTTTGAATGGAAGAAAGAATGTGGAAAATCTTTTGAGGAACTTAAGAAGAGGATGCGCTGGACTCAGACTAAAAGTTTTTTATAAAAATAAAATCTCATATGTCCAATGACCTTTTGAATGTGTATATGTTCAACCTAGAGGTAGTGTCAACATGGGCAAAGTCCCTCATCCCCACCTTGACCTATGGCCCATATCATCAATTTTTACCCAAAAGCCCCAAGGCAATATGAATCCAAAGACTATCAAATCATTGCAGGTGACATTTATCAAAAAAACTTGAATGGTGTATTATCTTGTTGTGCAAGTGATGAGGAGAGAGTAGATTTACTGTCTATTCTCATAGAAACTTCATAGGAATGCATCACTCAACATCTAGGACATTGCAAAACTTTCAACAATCAAGGATCTATTGGCCTTCGATGCCCAGAGATGCACGATTAGATCCATGCTTGCAGCACTCATTTTTAAATGCCGCACATTATATCAATTTATGGTAGCACTTGTGGAGCAACCACATAGTAAATTTGTTGACAGAGAAAATATACCCAAAAGGAATCACGACTACAAGAAAAAGATCCTTAAGGGAGTAACGCAAAGAGTATACTTTTACAAGGAATCAACTTTACAAAAGAGGGGAGGATAATTTCTTTAAGTTGTACGTTCATGATAGTGAGTATTTACTTGTTCTGAAAATGGACAATGCTACAGTGCTTGCAGGTCACTTTTAACTTGAGTAATTTTGACAAGTGCTCCTGGACTAGAATCAGTTTAGTGACAACCAATGCAGGTGCGTACATAAATGGTGACAAAATATACATGTTACTGAACCTCTAAGTGCCATGGTAAATGGAATCCTTGATGGTATCCTAGAAAGTTACCTTACAGATTCATTAACCTTTGGATTCATCCTTGTAATGTCAAAATCAGTTCCAGTTTCTGGCTAACAATTCATGAAGCTGTTTAGACATGTGACAATGCTCTTCAAATAGGTAAAGGTAAAGGCTCTTGTGCAACCTGTCTTGGGAGGGAGGACATATCGCATCCTTTCTTGTCATGCTCAGAGGCTGCAAACATATTGAACCTTCATCTCCAGCCCTTTCGGCCATCTCCACCTCCTTTCCACTTCTATCTCCGTCCCCTTCCCAGGCATCAATAGTTCTTTTCTTTTCTTCTCTCTCTCTCTTTTTTTTTTTTTTGGTTTGGTGGAACATAATCTAGATTTGTGCAATTGCAACATGTTAAGATCTCTTTGTGATCAATTTGGACTTATCTGTTTGGTAATGCCATGCACAGAAGTCCCCGTACATGGTTTATGTATGCAGGTGCTCTCCTGTATAAAAGATATCAGTACATCCAAGGACTTGCTGACCAGAATCAAATAGCTTAACAAGAGAAGGACTCTCCCTAAAAGAAGAAAAGAAGCATATCAATGTACCAGAGGAATTAAATGTCATCTTTAGGAAATGAAAATAAGCTCATTATCATGAGACATCTGAAATTATTCATAGTTGCAATTGAAGATCCATTCACGGAGTCATAAATAACTGCAATAATTATATCCAGCACTTGCATATAAATCTGACACTTTCGCTCACAAGCCTGATTATAATTCAGTCATGCACTTAAGTTCTGACATACTCGATTCTTCCCTGCATAAAGTATTAGTCTACGCTCTTTTTCAAGCAGTTCATAGCCTCATGATCATTGAGCTACCAATTTTAGATTGTGTTGCACTCCAGAGGTATAGACCAGATAAAGGAGACCCCAGAAGCTCCAAAATATTTGGAAAGAGGGACTCCAAGAAGCAAGGGAAACAAATGGATTCTGACCCATGCCATTCAGCTGCAATATGATATAAACCATCCAAGATATCATAAGAACCAGCAAAGGGTAAGTGTCAATCATATGCAAATTTTTCTTTTGATTCAGGACTTCCTGATGTCAGGAGGTGGAAAAAACCAGAAATGTTCCCTATTTTGGACCGATAATGTTTACAATGCCCTGTCCCTGTAGGCTGTACCTTTCAACCATGTTAAATTCTATCCTGAGTACAGAAACTGAGTCATTTGGCAAAGCCTCCCTGCTCTGTTCAATATAGATATGCTTTATGAGCTCTTGTCAGAGTTCACTTTGATGTATCATGATATAAATAAGTAAATGTGGGATCCCCTCCTAGGGGGTTGTAATCTCCTTATCTTCCGATTTAATAAACCAAAAAAAGGTTGAATATGTTCTTTCACCACCTGTATACCAAATTTTCTCAAATTGATAAGCTATATACCTATATGAATACAGCAAAAATAAAATTCACCCACAAATGAGAACTGCAGCTATAAGCTCATGGAAGTGAACCACAAGACTAAGTAACTACTGGTTCCAACTTATTACTATGTATCGAATCCTATGAAATCCTTGATAACATGGTCAAAACATTTTCTCCCACGTACAACTCACATGATACAAATGCAGAATGAGCATGAACTCATCAGAAGCTTTGCAAGCCTAATTACTGAGGCACAGTTATGTATATATAATTGGCGCTTTAAAAGAAGCTTGCACTCCTTGAATGTACTTCATTTAGAATACTAGCTTGTAAGGACAAAGCCGAGCACATGATAAGAAGAATTGAAGCCATTGCTACAACGGCCTTTGAAGCTAGCTAAGCAGATCTCACAGTACACCATGAAGGGCAATTTTATAGAAACATTATAAACATCATCATTTCCACTTCCTGGCAAATGATAAAGACTTTGTTATGTGCAAGTTCCTATGTCTGAAAGACATACCATGTGCATATAAGCATTACAAATATACATTGAATTTTTGTACAATACAACATTCTAAAAATCAACACTCAGCCTACATATCCGCACCGAGCCTGAGCATGTGAATTGAGTCCCACGTACTCCTGGGCAACAAATTTATTCTCCTCCAACCAGTCCACGTCTTCGAAAGCACAAAGTGTTGCTTCACCTTCTTGGGTAAGCGTGGTAGAATCTATATATGCCCCTCCCCATGATGGAGTCCCATTCTCATATTGAACATGTGTTATGCGCTCAATGTGCTTCCCATCAAGTGATGAAACAAAAATATCACCATATCCCTGGTATTGAAAAGGTAAGCTTATAGGCTCAGAGGAAAAGCCTGCATAATCAGTGGCAAACAGCAGGCTCTTTGAATCAGGACTAAAAGAGGCATGGTTTGCACGCCCACCTGTGACATGAGAATCCTTGAATACTTTGTGAAGACCTGTACTATTTGGACGAATCAAGTACAATGAGAAGCTTCCACTTCCAGGGTCTTCCCTATCAGATGAGAAGACAATCCATTGTCCATCAGGAGACCAGCTACACATTGTATCTGTCCACCTGCCTTTTGTCAAGCGCCATAAACCTCCTTCTTCCCCTTGTATGGCATCCATAATATACAAATTCTTAGATCCAGATCTGCTCGACCTGAATACGATATATTTCCCGTCTGGAGACGGTGAAGGAAAAGCATTGTTTCGGGTGCCTTCCCTAGTTAAGACCTGTGACTTAAGAGGCACATCATCACCATTGACCAACTTGTCTATATTATATATGGCCACTATATGCACGGATGATCTTGAATGAAATATGGGCCCTGAGCTAGTGTAAACCACACCATTCCGTACTCTGTCCCATGTCGTTCCAAATGATGAGTTGGCATATACCTTTACACTCCTTGACCCATCTGATCTCATAGCATAAACCCCTGTCTCACCTGCCTTGGGAAGATAGGCAATGAAGGAACCATCTGGTGAAATGGATGGGAATTCCCCCTCTGTTCGCAGAAGAGAAAGAGTGGGACGCGGTGAAGCCATTGAAACTAAATGTGCAACTCTGAGGGATGTCACATTCTCTTTTGCACACAATAAACCCTGATGGGCTGGATCTTTCAAGCTGTTTTTCTCGGGTTCAACAGATAGGTCGCCTTCAATTGAGCTCCCTCTACATTTATGATAACCAATCAAAGATGAATCACGCGACACAAAGGGGTTATAGTGATTTGTTGTGGGGGCAATCACACTTGTGACAGGAATAAAAGTATCTGTCTGCAAGTCAAAAATTTCTATGTGTCGGAATGACGATGTGGGCCTGCGGGTAGCTATAGCAATCCATTGCCCTGTTGCAGAGGCAGCTGGAGTGAAGCAGTGTATACCTGGAGGAGTAACTCGATTCACAGTAACAGCATCACTGATTTGGCCTCCTTGAGATAAGAGAACTTCCAAAGAGATAGTGCCCTTGTAAATGCCCCACCACCCATCATCTGCTTTCCTGTGAAAGAAAAATGTTGAATCATCTGCCCATGATGGCCACCCTCCACCACTAACCAACAAAGTTCGGTTAGATCCATCATGTGCGCTGAAGATGTACAGATCTGTCTTCAATTCATAAATTTCACCATCCCAAGGGTTGTTGCCATAAGAAGCTACAAGCACCCAGTTGCCAGAAGGTGACACAGATGGGCTATAATCAACTACACCGCTTGGGGTCAATCGTGTTGTAAGCCCAGTCACAAGACTAGTAGAATAGACTGCAGTCCAGCTCTGCCGCAGGTCTTTAGGAGATTCCTGTGAAGAAATATAAATAATACTGTTTCCAGCTATAGAAGGTCTGTCTTGAAAATACACAGGCTGACGTGAATCATCATCTGACTCAAAATTCTTTTCCGCATGTAATGTTAAACGTCGATGCGCGCCAACATCATCAATATGATTACTCATGTCACAATGACTGTTATACATCAACCCTTCGTTCAGAGCATGCAGAGATGTCGTGTAAATTTTCATTGAAGCCATAGAATGGTTCACCTCGATACTCCCATGATTCACGTCTACTGTGCTCCTCAGCTCTCTCGATACTCCTCTAGAACTGTAAAGGTTGAAAAATATTTGAGGACGACCATTGGGTTCCGAGATATATGTTACAATCTTACCATCAAGGGCAAACGTTCCCTGGAAAGTACCTTCGTGATCTGGGGATCCATACTTTCTTGTACGACCCTCGTAAGTAGAAAACCCAGATTCCTGTTCATCGAGTGAATTTCCAAATATCAAATTGTGATTATTAATGTCTGCGAAAAAGCCGTTGTGGTTAATATTCTGGCCTTCTCCATATGTAATCCTAGTTTCTGAGAAATTGGAATCTGTGGGATTCAGGGGAACCTCCACACAAAAAATGTCAAAGGCAAACCGTAGGCGACGATAAGTAGAGAAAATGATGGTGCCCTCCAACGGCTGCGTACCTGCCGAAGGACAGGCATAGACAATCACCCAACAAAGAAGACTCACAGCCCATTTTATTCGAAGAGATATCTTGGCACGCTGCATCGTTATGTTACTCGTCCAGCGAAGCTATATCATTCAAAGGAACGAAGGGATGCTCCGGAGCTTGGAGTTCATTTCTTGCTCGTCCTCCGATGATGAATCAAAGCTTGAAGCAGGACCGCACTCGAAACGCAGAGGGAAGGAAATTTGTACGACAACGCTAGTTTTTTCTTCCTTGAAAAAATTCTGTTAGCCTTGCTGAACAACGCCAGCGAGTAGATCCTCTATTCTCGAGGAACAACGATTTCATTAATCTCATTCTTTAAGGAAAGAAAAGGCTTACCTTGGCTTCATGGGCACTCTTCAACGCTCTCATGATTCAGCTTCATGGGCTCTCTTCAACTCTCTCATGATTCAGCCTCTTGAGGCAGGAGGGGGCAAAGGTTCAACCCTTTTCTACGGCAAGATATGTGTGGGCCTAAGGTCAGCCTCTTGAGGCAGGAGGGGGCAAAGGTTCAACCCTTTTCTACGGCAAGATATGTGTGGGCCTAAGGTCAGTGTAATGTTTTCGGGCAATATTATCCTATTGTTGCATATCTTCTAGATGGCTCCTCCATTGATCACATTCCATATGGATGTTGAACAGTTGGTCGCTTTTCTAAGAAGGATCTATTGTCAGGTGACTCTGGTTGAGATGAAGAATGATTTGTAATCTTCCCCAAACTTATGAGCTTTGATGTTAAGAATAGAAGAGGTGCCCTAAATCTCCCTTTTTTCTTAAGCATCCCGTGCATCAAGGAGGGGAAATGTTGATATTAACAACTTATGATTGATCCAAATCACTCTATGAAGAATCTGCCATAGAAGGAAGGACTTTTGGACTTCAATAACTGGATGCCATAAGCTTTGGGATTTTATATCCCATCGTATTCTTCACCAACTCATGCATCATTTCTTATTGAGTATAGTCTATAAATTCACATCTCTATGCACATGAGGAACCTCCTTGATTAGACTCACCTCCTTCCATAGCAAACCTTGAGGATGGGGGTCACTACACAATTGCATTAATCTAATATCCTCTCTTCCCCAAGCAAAAAGGTTGCTTTTAATAAGCATCCGATCATCATGCACTACAAGGATTATGGGCGCATAGCGATGGTTAACGCGACACAATTTCATCCTATATAATTGCATAAAGTGTCGCAACAAGCGTCGAGCATGCCACGTTGGTTAAACGACAGAAGCTTCAACGTTCTTATCGACATGTGAAGCAACGGGCATTGCGACTTTTACATTGAGCATCGCTAAAGTGAAGAAAAAAAAAGCATCACATAAGCGGTGCAAATTTGCATTGCATAAGCGACGCTAATTAGCATCACTTATGCAATGCTAGTTTATGACGGTTTAGCATCGGTTACACGATGGTCCTTTGATGAAAAACATAAAAATGTTGGAGGCTCTTCTATCGGCATCTACATGCATTTGATCAAAGAGCTCTCCAACGTTCACAATTACGCTGCTCTTACGAGTTGAAACAATCACTTGTTGAACTGTTGTTTTGTCTAATCTCTATCTTATTGTCTCTCTCTTTCTCTCCTTTCTACCTCTTTCTCTCTTTGAATTCTCTCTCTCTCTCTCTCTCTCTCTCTCTCTCTCTCTCTCTCTCTCTCTCTCTCTCTCTCTCTCTCTCTCTCTCTCTCTCTCTCTCTCTCTCTCTCTCTCTCTCTCTCTCTCTCTCTCTATTGCATGTTATTCAAGAAGTTAACCAAGCAAAAAATATGGCTAGCTATTGTAAGTACAATTTCCATTCTTTGTATATCATTTGAATTCTGTTATTTTCATTAATTATCATACTCACACTTATTGATATGCACATATACACTTATACATGAAGATGCAAGTTCATATATATACACATATACACATGCACATATACACATGCACATACACACATATATACACACACATACATGTGCACATACACTTACACATACACACACATACACATGCATATGCACAAACATTTCTACAAACACATAAAAAGACCTGCATGCATTATTGCATATATACATACACATATACACATTAACACATACTTAAATACATGTATATGCACATCCACATGCATGCACATTCACATGCATGCATATACACATGGATGCAAATGGAAATGCATCCACATGCACATGCATGTTTCATACATATACACATGTATATACATACACTTGTATATGTTTATAAACATACACATACATATGCACATACGTACATATACACACACATACACATATATATACATATATACACATATATATGCACATTGATGGCGTAGACCTCCAAGAGCACCTCTTATCTAGAGAGAGAATGAAAACTTTTTATCCATATTTAATAACTTATATATTTAATTTTATGTTTAAATTTTACTTTTCATTCATTTATGGAATATTAATGGTTTTTATTCATGTGTGTAGATTCCAACGTATGATGTTGATGATATTCCACCACACCATTCACGGTTTCCAGTAAGACCTCATTTATCAGAAGCTTCTATGAGGAGGCTACACAAAAGTGATCATGTGCAATATGCAAGGTTGAAAGACCTATATTCAAAAGAAGATAAAATACAAGATTTGTGCGACAATGATGAAGATGATGGCATGGCAGATTTTATTGAGGATTGGTATCAAAAGGATAACGAGAGCATTGATATTTCTAAAAGTGAGAAATATCTTCGAGAGGAATGTCTAAAGCATGTATAAGAAGGAATTCATTTGACACGACTAAGTGCAAGCTTACTTATTCTCAATCTTCAAAATCATTTTGGATGGAGTAATGTATATGTTTCGACACTATTAAGGTGTAATTTTTAATTTTCTATCTATCTATATATATATATATATATATATATATATATATATATATATATATATATATATATATATATATATATATATATATATATATATATATATATATATATATATATATATATATACATGCATACATATATACATATAAATACATACATACATAGACATACACATATATATACATGAATGTATACACACATATACACATACACACACATATACACACATACACATGTTATGAGAGTAAGGTCAAATTATACATACCTGTATCGAATGAAGATATTTTGTCCATCTAGCCTTTGCAATTGTCTGCCCAGCCTCTAAAATCTTTCTGACACATGTACTTCTCCTATTCTAATCAACCTAATACCTATGTTGTTAACTCTTTTATGAACTTTGCATTCTCCTATTAAGTATCAGTTAGCTATGGAGGTATTAGGTCATTTGGAAAATGGGAGAGGCAAATCTATCTCGTAGATTTTGAAGGATGGAAGAATAATTTTAAAGGATGGGTGGAAAGAAAGTGTCCATTCAATGCAAGTTCTTGGTTTTACCTTAGCTAAGGTAAGAACAACAACTTGCATTGAATGGATGCTTTTTGTCCACCCATCCTTTAAAACTATTCATCTATCTTTCAAAATCTTCCAGATAGATTTGCTTCTCCTATTTCCAAACTACTAAATACCTCCATAGCTAACTGATACTTTATATTTGTAAACAAATATGTAGGTCTTAGTTAGCAAGGCAAGTAATTGATTGACTATAAAATGGGAGACAACCAAATGATTAAGTGGTCTAGATATCTATATGAAAGTCTACAAACCACAATAAACAAAAAGAAGATTAAAAACAAAATCAAATATACACAACTACACATGCATACATACACATACATACATACATACACATACATACATACATACATACACATTCATACATACATACACATTAATACATATACATATATATATATACATACATACACATGCATACACATATGCATACACACACACATACATACATACATATATATATATATATATATATATATATGTGTGTGTGTGTGTGTGTGTGTGTTTATTTATTTATTTATTTATATTTATATGTCTTTTTTCATGAACTTGTAGGTTATTATCTGAAATGTTTTTACCAAGTCAGAATATTCTTCCTACCTCACATGATGAAATGAAGAAGATAAGCAACAATCTTGGTATAGATTATCAATGTATACATGCATGTCCTAACAATTGTATTTTATATAGAGGTGAATATGTAGACTTTTTGACATGTCCAAAATGTCAATCTCCTCGGTATAAGGACGAAGAAGGTAAAATCCCAAAAAAGGTATTGAGGCATTTTCCATTGGCTCCATAGATTAGACATATGTTTCAAAGCCCCGAATTATCAAAGCTTTTGACATGGGGACATGACCATAAAAGTACTAATGGAATAATCAAAATTCCAACAAATAGTGTTGCTTTTCATCATATTGATTCTACATGGCCTAATTTTGCAAAAAATCCACAAAATCTAAAGTTATGAGTTGCATTAGATGGGGTTAACCCATTCTCCATGAAATCTAGTAAATAGTCAACATGTCCAGTGGTAGTCATAAACTACAATCTTCTGTCATATCTTAACATTAAAAAGGAACATTCAATGCTTTCACTTTTAATCCCAAGAAAAAGACAAGTTAAAGATATGAATAGATATCTTTCTCCTCTCATTGATGATCTTCAAGAGTTATAAAGAGGCATTAATGTCATTGATGTATCAAAAAGCATCAATGAAAGATATATTACGGTTCATGGTATTGTGGCTTGGACTACTCATGATTTTCCAGGATATGGTGTTTGTTCAGGTATTGATGTAATTTTCTTATTCAATATGCATACAAATAAATGTGAGTTAATCTAATTATATTTTTATCATTTTCATGATGTAGAAATATCTACTAAGGGTTATAAAGCTTGTCCATATTGTGGTGATTGGTTGAGATCAATCTATATTATTAAGAATCTGAACAAAAATATTTATCTTCGACATCGACGATTCTTGTCTGATGATCATTCATTAAGATGTAAAAGAGAAGCGATACATTTTAATGTAAAGCTTGAAACAGGTCAGTGTCCAAAACCAATGACGCCTATGGATTGATATCAAAAATGGATAGATGGATCTCTGATAGATCCAGAATTAGAAATATTTAGTGATGATGAAGATAATGAGAATGTCAAGAGAGGTAAAGGAAAATTGGCATTCATAGAGAATATATCAATATGGTATTCTTTGTAGTATTGGAAAGAGTTAAAAGTATGTCATCTTCTTGATCATATGCATATATTCAAGAATATTGGTTATTCATTATTGCAGCATCTTCTTGGAATAAAACATACTAGCATCAAGGGATGATTTGAAGGATCAAAACTCAGAACCAAAGTTATGGCCAGTTTTTGATAGACATCGAAAAGAAACAAATTATGCACTTGATCCTTGGGTACTTACGACAAAAGAGATACAGACTATCAACCATAGGATTCAATTGATTCAGACTCCTAGAGGATATGGAGCATCTTTCTAGAACATGTTTACTATGGATGATAAGAGCTTATTTGGGTTAAAGACCCATGATTGGCATAACTTTTTTAAACATATTTTACCTTTGCTTATCGATGGATGTACAACAAAAGGAGTACGAGATGTGATCTATCGTCTTGAATCGCTTATAAGGTAATTATGATACTTTTATATTTAATATATATTAACATTTGATATCTTTTATTTTTGAATTAACTTCTTTATAATTTTTTTTAATGATATATATAGGTGGATTACATCAAAAGAGATTGACAAAAACTCAATCCCACAAAAAAAAACGTGAATGCAAAGAGCTACTATGTTTGATGGAGAAAGAGATTCCTACTTCATTTTTTGATATTCAGGTTCATTTATTAGTTCATCTTGTAGATGAAATAGAGATTGCAGGTGGTGTCAACACTCGATGGATGTTTTGGGTCAAGCAATTTATGGGAATATTAAAAGGTTATGTGCAACAAAGAGCAAAACCAGAAGGATCCATGGCAATGGGTTGGATGCTTGAGGAGTGCATGTACTATGTTAGTGAGTACCTTGAAAGAGTTCATGAAGAAACTCCACGTGCATGGACCAACGAGTCTTCTTCAAAAATAAAAGACGAGGTATTATTAGGTAAGGGGGTTCCATTTTTATTTACATTTCAAGAAAAAAATGATGTTTCTACTTTTGTAGCATATAATAGCAAATGTATGCAAGCATTTGTTAGCGAGTACAAATAGGAACCTCAAAATCTCCGAAGTAAAAGATGGAGAAACGAAAGATATAGATGTAATCTTGACAATAATGAGATTACAAATATATCTTCTTTCACGGATTGACTATATATTCGTTTGCAACGAGCCAATGCAAATAATGAAGAAAACTCAGATGAGCAGAGAGAGTTAATGATAGGTTGTGAACAAAAGGTAATTTTATTTTAATAATATTTTGTTTTTTTCATATATGTATATTAGTTTCTCTTTACTAATTTAATTTCTTGTGCAAGCTCGAATGTTCACTAATATGTGGGTTTTTGGACAGCATATTAGAATCAAAGCTATTGATTCTTTACGTAAAACAGAGGATTCTAGCATTGTTGCTTCTTTCAAGCAACTATCACGTGCTAGCTCAAAAGACACGAACCTTATAGATGGCGAACTTGGTTATGTGGGATCTATTGTTGGTATCTATGAAATATTGTTTCGTACATTTAAATAAGTAGAAAAAAAATTATATTTTTTATGATAGAGTTTATTATTTTTTTAAGCACCTAATAATGGTTTTTTGTTTTTGTATATTTTGATAGGTCATTTTGAAGGTTGACTGGTTTCGAGCCAAGTATAAAGGTAGTAATTCCACATTAAGAAAGGAATTATCTGGGTTTTGAGAAATTGATTCTTCTAAGGTAATGCGATCTACTAAAGAACCATATATTCTTCCTAGGCATATTGAACAAGCATTTTTTTATAAAAACCCTGATGCTCATCCTTGGTGGCAAGTCATTCATGTTCAACCTAGAGATAGGTCATTGTTTGAACAGTTTATTGTTGTAGAGATCGAAGAAAGTCATCGTGATGATTCACCATCAGATACTAATACATCAGCATCTGAAAGAGAAATTAGAATCATTGTACATGACAATGATACTAATTTTTCTAATGAAGAGGATAATACTCTACATGCTGATTCTATTGATGATGATAAGGAATTACAAGAAATCCATATTAGTCCATCAATAGATGATGTCATTCATGAGAACACAATTTTAACAATAGAATAAATAAATGAAATCAATAAGGATAATGAAGATGAGACTATATTGATGTCTTACCAAAATGATGGCAATAATGAAAACATATGAGTAGATTAGATAGTACATCCTACTCTAGTTATCGATCAATAACTTGAATCATTTGAATGGATATTAGATAATAGATTCTTCTTTATTCAACTGGAATATCAGTGAATCCTACTAGAGAGATGAAATCATGTTCTTTTAAGTTAGAACATGAAGCTCGAAAGTATGCCTAAAATTTTATATATAGCTTTATTTTCAAGGAGCAAATTTTTATCATTTATGTATGCATATGTGTGTGTATTCATGTGTATTCATGTGTATTATATGTATAGATGTGTTAGTATGCACATATGTGTGTTTCATGTATATGTATGTGTGTGCATGTGTGTGATATATATATATATATATACGTGTTAGTATGCACACATGTATGTATGCATATGCATTTGTGTAATATATGCAAGTGTGTTGATAATTGTGTATGCATGTATAAGTATGCATGAGTGCATGTAGGCATGTATATGTGATGTGTATATATGTATATGTGTAAATGTGTACATGTAAATATGTATGCATGTATATGTATATATATGTGCATATAGGCATGTATGTGTGATGCATATGCATCTACTCCATCATTTTATATTTATGTATGTGTATCTACATGATGTGTATGTATCTTTATATATATTATGGTCCGCTTTGATTCGAGTAGCTATATATAGAGGCATAAGGTTGGGAGAAGAGAAATCTCTCTACTAGGTGGTCATCAGAATAGATGCAATGTGTACATATACTTCAACCATATGGCTAAAAGGTTGAATTAGGGTTTCTACATTAGGGTTTTTAAATTAGGATATGTATATATATATACATATATATATATATATACACTGTGTGTATGTATAAATGTGCATGTATGTGTTTGTGTGTGTAAATGTGCATGTATGTGTGTGCGTATGGATGTGTATGTGTGTGTATGCATGTATGTGTACCTCCGGTCGCACTCCTTTCTCTCTCTCATATACATACATACATACATAAACACACATATGCATATCCACACATATATATACATACACACATACACATGTATGCATGTGACCTGATGTGTGTGTATGTTTGTATATATATGTGTGTGTATATAAATATGTCTATAAATATATATGTAAATATATATGTGTGTGTGTGTAATAAAGTGATTGAACCACACCCTTGACAGATAGGAGATGGTTGAACTACACCCTAAGAGAGAGGATTAGGAAGTAATCCTCAACCATGGCTTTTGGGGCAAGTGGTTAGCCCATCACATTCCTAACCAAGAGGTTGTGAGTTCAATTCTTTACATTGGTATCAGAGCCTAGGAAGTAGGCTTGGGAAAAGTGGAATGATCCAATGGCCTCTAAAAAAGGCGCTTGGGCATCCTCTATGTGAAAGGGTAGGAATTGTGGAAGGCGCGCATGTCGGTCTCAAGAATGGACCTAACAACGATTGAGGTGTATCTCTCAATCCGTAGGTCGGATTGAGGCATGTAATATACCATTGGAAAGCTCTCGGAAGGAACTTTCCAATGAGCTAGGTTGGAAGTATGAAAATCCTTGGGAATCCTTGGGTGACACTTGATTGAATGTTCAAGATACCAAGCATGGGTGAGAACAAGGTTCAAGACTAAGGTTGAGAAAAAGGGCTCGAGACACCAAGGTTGCGAACAAGAAGGTTCAAGACACCAAGGTTGAGGGCAAGGGTTCAAGAGACCAAGGTTGCGAACAAGGTTCAAGAAACTATGTGAGGTTGAGGGACTCAATTCAAGGGCACCTAGGGAGTTCAAGGGGTTGATCACCGAGGCCAGAGGGATACAAGAGCAGATCATTGAGGACAATGATTGACCAAGGGGGGAAGAATGTAATAAAGTGATTGAACCACACCCTTGACAGATAGGAGATGGTTGAACTACACCCTAAGAGAGAGGATTAGGAAGTAATCCTCAACCATGGCTTTTGGGGCAAGTGGTTAGCCCATCACATTCCTAACCAAGAGGTGGTGAGTTCAATTCCTTACAGTGTGTGTGTATATATATATATATATATATATATATATATATATATATATATATATATATATATATATATATATATATATATATATATATATATATATATATATATATAGTTACACATATAAATATAACAAATAAAAGCAATGCATACCGTGCATTATCACGATGATGAGCCATAAGTGTTCGCATCTCTTTTAGACAACACTTATGTGACCACTCAGTCCCAAATTCTGTCTCAAGTGAACTAAGTACATATTTTTTATCCCTCTCATCATGCTCTCTACAAAAATAAAAAAACTCATGTAAATAAAACATAAGATATTTATTTCAATTTATATGTAAAACTTATACTTACCTCCACTACAATTGGACAAGGTGCAAGTAGGAATCGCATAATGCTCGCATTCTTCTCTTGAACTCAAATCCATTCCCTATATACACTATCTTGCCCTCTGGCTCTATATCGCACTCCAACCCTAGGTTGCCTATGCATGTCCTCATAGGCACCTGTGCTTTGCTCTCATGATCTGGAGGTGGTATAGGTATCCTTAAAATAGATAGATAAAAATAAATAAAAAATATGTGTTATAATATGTGTTATAACATACCTATGAGCAAATAGTTTTCGTCTTGCATGTGGAGCTGCAGAAGAGCCCTCCTTTGGTCGTTGGGTAAGCATCTAGATCATAAGACTTTTTATGAGATTGAGTTTCACCTTTCTCTCTCTACTAGGATCCATAATATCTATACATATAAAACAAAATGGGTTAGAAATCAATATATGTACGTGTACATATGTATGCATGTATATGTATATGTGTGTATATGTATGTGTATGTATATGTATATGTGTATGCATGTGTATGCGTGCACTGTGTATGCATGCGTACGTATATATGCATGTGTATGTATGTGTGTATGTTTATGGGCAGGTATGCATGTGACCTGATGTGCATATACGTATATGTATGTGTGTGTATATGTATGTGTATGCATGTGTATGTGTGTATGCATGCATGCGTGTATATGTGTGTATGTATATGTAAGTGCATATGTGCGTATGTGTATGTAGGTGTATATGTGAGTGTGTGTATGTGTGTATATGTGAGTGTATCTATATGTGTGTATGTATATGTAAGTATGTATATGTGTGTATGTGTATGTAAGTGTATATGTGAGTCTCTGTATACATGTAAAATGGGCACCCTTTGTTCTAATTGAGGGGGAATTATATATCTTTTGATTCTAATGCATTTTTGGCTAAGAATGGGACAAAACATCAGTGTATAGTTCTGTATACACCTCAACGAAATCGAATTGCTGAGAGGAAGAACATGTCTCTCATGGAAATGGCAAGCTATATGGTCAAAAGTCAGTCTTTACCACTTATCTTTTGATGTGTGTGTGAACATACTTAGGACCATTGGTGCACTTTCTTCCCTCTTTAGGAGGTTTCTTCCACCCATCTTGTATATATGTGTGTAACCCTAATGTTTCACTTATCTTTATACATTCACTTGTTAATACATTCACTATTGTTGTTCTCCAAGCTTCTTCTTATTCTTCCTTGTGCTATGCTTCCATAGACCTTGAACTCCAACAACCAACAAGAATAATTGCATAATTTTCATCCAAAATGTATTCTAATTTGAAAATAAGACATATTCATTCTAAAAACTAGCATATGTGATATATCTTATAGAAATATTTACCTCTAGAAATAATGTAATATTTTCTAGTGTCGATTGTATTTCCAAATTCATTCTCAATTGTAGTGTCCAAATTCTTTCCGAAATAAACATTAACCATAATGGGAAGTTGAAACAATATTGCTATCAATTCCTTTATAATATAATGTGAGCCAAAAAGATGGTTTTTTTTTCTTGCCGATGGTGTAAGATCTTGGCTTATGACCTAGAAAGTGCAAACTGGCTCCCTGGAAAATTAGCAAAATCCCACAAATTCAGATTCTTTAACTAGTCCACATTTCCCAAAGTTTGCAAACATAATTCATATTGAAAATCTTGAAAGTTGTGATGTGAAAAAGGACTCCCTTTTAGCATCAATGTCATCTCCATCTCTTCATTGTCTTGATGCATTTCTTGTGTACAGGGCTACGTGGTCTATGCTTTGCTTTGCCTCAGGGACCTATGAATTGGTGTTCCATTATCTTGATGCATAGGTGAATCATCCTTTATGATAGAGATAAAAGGAGTCAACATCATGATTATTATTTCAAACTAGCATGTTGAAAACATTTGTGGCTTATCTCAACAATTTCCAAATAAGAGAATAATATTCATCCCACAAGGTGCATATAATCAAGCATGAAAACCTTCAATAATTTTTTAATGTTACATCCTTCTTCATTGTCATGTTCGGTCATAGTAATCTCATTAACAAATATATCCAAAGTGGTTTCTCACCGTTATCCTCTTTTCTCTTTGAGATTGTCTATAAACCTACAAATTTACATTTTCCTCCATCCATGGCTCCCAATTTGATGAGTTATTTAAAGAGAAATCATTGTCCTCCTTGTGTATTGAGTTCCAATGGATGGGAGGGATATCATTATTCTCAAAAGTATGTAGATTAATTCCAATTGTTATACCTAACTGTTTTAAATAAAGAGCATTATTGCCTCAATTTTGCATTTTCATTTAGCACATTATTGGTCTTCCTAGAATGACCTTGTAGTTAAAGGCCATATTGAAATTCCAGATTGCTAGAGAGTGGTCAAATTCAACTCTACACGTGCTTAGTTCCATGTTTTCTAGAAATCTTATTGGTCTTTTGATGTTTCCATTAGCCATTTGCAACTTTCGATTGGGATAGAATGCAAGCTTTCCCCATTTTTCACAAATGGGCTTAGTGGCTAATGCTACACCTACCTCACTATCTAAAATGTCTTTAGTTGTGTGCTCATTAAACAAGATGAGTAGAAAGGTGTTGTGTTCATTTCCTTTGATGTATTCTCCTACCTTGTCAACTCGTACTTGCTTTAACTCAAGCTATCTAAGATTGGTTTAGGCTCCGAGCTCTTGGCTTGAGTAATTTTTGGATCCACATCTTTGGCCACCTTTTGCCATAAGTGTGTCTTTGCATGCAGTAATTATTCTATAGTTAGGGTGTCCTTCTTTAAATTCTAGACAATGGAAATCTAATGGAAGTTGGATGTTTGACAATGCATTCTCTCTTGTATTCTCCAGTGTATTGTAGTAATTCCATTACGTCTTAATCTTATTTTACAAAGATATCTATCCACAAAGATCTTTCATGGATAGTCCACTATCACTCTAGCACAATGGTGAGAACCAATGTGAGGAGATCAACCTCGTAATTGTCAATCCATGGAGATGTGAAAATGGTATGATGACCATGAGCAAGTGAATGGACAAGTGCATGATTGAAAAGCACACCAACATCCACACACACACGTGCACACAAGGTAAGACAAAGACAAAAACAATCAAATATTGTATCACACTAACTCCAAGATACAAATATGTTTTTACAAGATCAATTCCCAAAAATGCTAACCTATAGAATGATCTCTCTAGCTCTTTTTATAGTTTCTAGACTAGTTTTGGCCTAATTCAAAACTAGTGTCTGGCCTAGTTAAAAAATAGGTTCCTAAGCTATTTTGGAGGCTCAAATGAACTCTAAAATATGAAAATTGATACACTGATTCTCCTAGTAGTCCTCAAGGTTAGGACTCCTTGGTTCCAAGAAAATGGATTCTGAACTATCAAAAACAAATATTTACAATGAGGCTTAGTGATGTATTGTGAAAGAATTGTAATTAGGCCTATTCCCTGCCTGATCAATGTTAACTACTCTGTCCACTTGATCCTTCTTGTTCTCCTCTATGGTTCTCTTTCCTTTGACTTCCTTGCCACCTGCTTCTTCCTTGGTGGATTATTCCTCCTTGTTCGCTAACACTCCCCCCTCTCTTGTGTATGTTGTCCCTGATAGATCCTTGTTGTGGAGGATGATTGGTGTAATACTATACCATGTGAGCTTCCAATTGGTGTTCTATTAGCCTAAGTAATCTGGCTAGATCTATCATAAGTATATCCCAATCTGCATGGCTAGGGATGTCTGGATGTGGCATTTCTAGTTGTTTGGCATGAATGGCTTGTTTGATGGAAGATAGGTGCAAAAGATGAGTAGCGCTTGATAAGAATATCTTCAAATGATATTCCCAAAGCCAAGTTGTGAACATTTCTTCGAAGGCTGTTTGTAGTAGGTTAATAGATATTTTATGCAAGCATGCCAAGCATATACAATGTTGACAAAGGGTGTGGTGCTCATTTCATAAACCAAGTCAAAATTCCCTTTGTCGAAACTAAGTTCTGAAATATATGGAGCTTTGAATCTCTTGAACATCTTGAAGACCACAATCATCAGCACAAATATCTTCATGCACATCTTGGTAGCCAAACCTGGCATGTTCTTTAAGCATGGGGTCTAATGCTAGATTGTGGACACCATGTAGACCAATGTAGGAGGTCCTCGTGGTGGAGCAAAGGAAGGACAATTTAACCAATCAGAGCACTTGGGACTGTTCCTTACCTTCATCGCAAACATGGGCCATGATCTTCTTCTGGGTATTGGTCCATAACATGGGTTGTAGATGATGTGCCTAGATATAGGGACTAGGTCTGCATCATTTTTGGATAAGTATATAATAAGTTACGATGCCAATTGGGTTGAAAGATAGTACCTCATTGAGCTCTCTTTGGAATGTCTGTAGGTTGGAATTGAGTGGCAAAAGTTGGTTCACTGCATATGATGCACTTTATTTCTGCATAGTGATCAGTTAACAACATGAAATAGGGCATATATTGCAATTTTGATGTTGTTATAAGGTGTCCGTGAGACAAGTTTTGAAACTACTATGAATGAAGCACCATTTCTTCAAGATTTGTCATTGATTAAATTTGTATGATTACAAATCATCATGGGTGCATCCAATTTCTTCTATTTGTTTGACCCACTATGGCCGAGGAGCCTCATATGTTTCTTGATCTTCTTCAGTGATGATCCTCCTAGCATCGGTTTCGGTTCACAAGTGCCTTGAAAAGTTTCCTCAACTAGTATCTGGACTATCTCTTTAGGATGTGGCACTTCTTGTACTGTTGGCCTCTCATATTGAAATAATGTTGCTTTTAACTCTTCTATATGATTCCGTAATGCTGCTATCTCTTGTGTTTTTATGCCAATCGAAATTGCTTCTTGGATATGAGTGCTTGTTGTGGGTTTTTTTCAACATAACTGATTGACCTCTTTGGTTGAACGATTGTATGAGTCCACCAAATTGGCATTTTCTTCAAGTATTATGTAGATATTCTTGTATGGGACTGTTTAGAATATGGATGGACTTATCTACGTGCCAAGGGTATTCTCCATGGATGCCTCTATGTTATCCTAGTTCTGCTATTGTAGGTGCTTGTTTTCCTCTAGGATTGTTGCCATGTGTCTATGTAGAAGAGCCATGTTACGTTGGAGGTTGGCGTTTCTCTCCATTTGTGAGTGCAAGAGGGTTTCAATTTCCTTTATAGCCTCCTAGTCCACAAGTTCAAGTTTGGAGTCAAGTTCATTATGAGCCTGTTGTGAATTTTGGTATTGATCTTGTAAGGTCATGTGCACTCTTCTGATTCTCTCATTGTTTCTTATAGTTGGATGGATTCAGCATTGATAGAAGCATTTCATGCCCTCCAAGTTTTGATATTCATGTCTTAATTGACTTGCACATTGAATCATTGTGTTAAAATCAGTGTCCATATGCATAGATGTTGTATGTATAGGTGGAAATACACAAGGGAAGGGAAAGGGACTGGGAATCATGGATGCAATGCTCGAGGGTGTTTTGGGTGTAGGTGATGTTGTTGGAGGGGGAATGGGAGATGGTGGAAGTGTGGGGGGTGGGGGAGGTACTATAGGTGGTGAAATGTCCATAGGATCGGACGTGGATGTGCATGAAGGTTCTACCATAAAGACAAGTATGTTACATGTAGTGTTGGTGGTGTCAATAAATGGTGAAGAAGATACAAATGGTTGTGCGCCTTGAGGAATATTAGTTTGCCACACAATAAATTGAGTTGGTGGGTGGAAAATAGCTTCAAGGAAGGAAGCCCAAGGTGATAGATTAGATGAAGGTGGAGGTGGAAAAGATGAAAGGTGTGCGAGTAGGTCATCAAAGGAAAATTGGGTTGGGTCAATTGCACTGCAGTGAATCCTAACATGGTAGCAGTGGGGGACTGGCTAACCCATTACAAGGTGTCATAGTTAGTGGCCTAGGATGGGTTCATTTGTGGACGAGTACATAGTATATAAAGGATTGTTGATTGAAGATAATAGCTTGGAATGGGATATAGGGGTGTGAAGGCTCAAAGATGTTGTAGCGGTGGGTACTTCAGTGGTGCTAATGTGTCTCCCAAGAGAGCAGGTGAATGGGGTGGGGTGTGGAAGATTGGTTCCTCAAGCTAGGTTACTACTTCGGTTGTGGTTGTGCGTTGAGATCCTAGAGTTCTAGTCAGGGATGGAGGATGAGGTGGTGAGATTGGTGAGGTATGTACAAAGGTCTAAGTGGTGAGGCCGATGGTGGCTATTGAAAGAGGGGTTGTGGATGTGGCAGTCGCCTCTTGAGTTGTAGTGGCCTCTACTTGAGTGGTCGAGGCCGCTTCAACTTGCATGATAGGCATTTGTACATTTTTACCTTGCTTGTGCCTAGTGTTGATACATATTTTGTCGTATTGTGGGTGAGGTCTCTGCAACATATGATTGATGGCTTCAATTACCCCACAAGTCTCTGTTAATAGTTGTAAGGACTCAATGAACTATGTGTCTACCCCTTCTTCCTCCAATATATGGTTCATCAGCATGTGAGTGCTTTGTGATGAGAGTCTACCTCGGGCTTGTACACTTTCTATGGTGTCACATAATATATGGAGTTGTACTATATATGTAGGGGCTCCTTCTTCGTCTTCATCCTCCTCTTCTTCTTCCTATATTTCTTGGTGTTTCTCCTCTTGTTGTTGTTGTTGTTGATCACTGCCTTCTTCTTTGGATTATGAGCCAAAATCTACCTCTTAGAGAAGTTGTTCAAAATCTACATTGCTGAATTCATCGAGGCCAACTGGCCCTAGAAACTCCAAATCAGTAGGTATATGCGAAACCATTTATTGGTCTATGGATGCTCCATCTATTTTTCTCCTTGGAAGTTGGATTGTAAAGGGGCGTAGAAGGTGTTCCACTGCAGGTGACATGTTTGGAGTCAAGGTGGCTCCTCTAGGTTGGGCACATCAGATGGATCCTCACATCCTCTTGGTCGGGGACACCAAGGCTTTTCTACTTGAACTATTGAATCATGTTCCAAGATAAAGCTCTCTGGATTGGTATATCATAAGCTAAACATCTATAAATTATTTGGGTGAGAGCGCAAAATCCATTCAGTATGGCTTTACAAGGGCACATATTACTAGTCGCATGAATTTGTTCAATAATCCGAATGGGGAGGTTAATGGTGAGGTTGAAAGTCTCTCCTAGATATATACTAAAGCAAAATCTTTTGTGTGGTCACATGAATCGATCTTGCCTAGGAAAGGCAAAGTGTTGCATATAGAGTCTGAGTGGAACCACGGCGTTTGATGTCATTGCAACCATGTCCTTAAGCTTGGTAAGGTTGCAGTTCTTCATGTTATCTAGCACCATTGTCTCCTTCTCTATGGAGACATGCATTTGTGCATGTCAAAGGCCTCTCTAAATAGATTGAGGGAATTCCTAAACTTCTTTAATTCGTTGCCAAGAGGGAATGACAAAGGTGCTTGGCACATTTTTCACATTGCTAGACTGTAGGGTATTGATCAAGTAATAGGACTCCATGAAGTCAGGTTTGGGTAGTTGTTGCAGAGCAAAGAAAGCACAAGGCAGAGAAAAAGAAGGGCCCCAAAATTTTTCCGATTTGGATACCTTATTTTTGTATTATAACCATTGTTGTAATATATTTTCCGATGTAAATGCACTAGAGGAGTCCTCTAGATGCATCCCCACAGAAGATTAGAAGCTTACCCATGTAAATTAGTAGGAAATTAGTCTTTTAGTGAATAAAGTGCCGGTCTCTTGTGTGAAAGGACCATTTTTAGGGCACAAGTATATAAGTCAATTTGTGACTCTTTGTAAAGACTTTTTGCCATTGTGAGAATCAAGAACACAGAAATTCAAATTTGTGTCTTCTCCTCTCTGTATCTTCTTCTTTGTGAGCTTGTATGCTTGTGTATTGCATGGAAAGAGTGTAGGGAAGTGTTTTCTATCCATTGAAAGTGTTTGTTTACTGTTGTTAAGGTGTGTGCGAAGTGTAAGAAGTGCTGAAGTGTAGGAAGGTCTTTCCCGTGACTCAGTATTTTGCTCATAACTTGAAGTAGAAGTGTCAGAATTGAGTGAAAATACCGCCATTGGATGCCTCTTCTTGAGAGCTTCGAAATGCATATGCTATTTGCTATATTTGGAGATCGTAGCTGAGAGAAAAGCTCAATTTACTATTGGCTGCTGTTCTAAGTATCGTGACACCATGACTGTCAGTTGAAGCTTGTTTGGATTAGTCTTTGCCTTGTTTGCACTCTTTGAGTAACTCATTTGCATTGATCGTCATTTGAATGCATGTCTTCATACACTCGGCTAGGTTTGTATACTCATCGGATTGATAATTAAAGCGTGAATCCCCACTATATGCACTTGAGGGGGATTGAGGTATAGTCTCTTTCTCCACAAGTCCCTAAGTTGGTTCTTAGGTACACACGTTTTTTGGCACCGTTGCCAAGGAGTGTCGAATCAAACCGAGGCATTCGTGTGACGGTAAGTAGCTTTTTGCATTGAAGTGAGAGGAGGAGTAGTGATTTTCTCTTCTTTGGTAAGTCACTTTCAGCCCCACTTACTACTTCTCACTCTTGGAGTGTGTGTAGTGAGTTATTAGTCTAGGAAAGTGAGTGGAGTGAGTAGAGTAGGAGGAGTGAGGGAGTAGGTCAAGTAATTAGAGTAGCTTTCAATCTTTGTCCAATTGATTTATTTTTTTTAGTGAGTAGGAAAATTCAAAAGTATAGAAGCTAAAAATTGTCATTTTGTGAGTCACTTGTCTTGTGAACAAGTATCGTGGAAGAGTACTGTCGAGCATCGTGAGCAAATTCTGGGCTGTTTGAGCTGCATAGAGCTGGTAGAGTTGTGCAAGGGTTGAGAGAGAGTAATAGAGGTGAGCATACTCATCATTCACTCATTCTTGCCACCTACATTCAGCATTTCAGAAAAAACGATCTGCGACAGGTATCGTGAGGGTCTTACAGGGGGTAGAAGGTGTATGTGGGGTGATACAGAGAGTGAGGAGAGGGTACATGAACCTGGAAAACATTTTTCTACATTCAAAATCCAAAAAAATACTGCAAAAATTTGAAAAAGGGTCAAGTATCGTGTTCTCCCGCAGTCGAGTATCGCGATACCTAACAAGTATCTTGATCTCCCATGGTTGAGTATCGCGATACTTCCCAAATATCGTGTATCGTTGCTCAGCGATCGCGATACTTCACAGAGATCGTGTATCGTTGCTCAGCGATCGTGATACTTCACAGAGATCGTGTATCATTGCTCAGTGATCACGATACTTCACAAAGATCGTGTATCGTTGCTCAGCAATCGCGATACTTCACAGAGATCGTGTATCGTTGCTCAGTGATCGCGATACTTCACAGAGATCGTGTATCGTTTTGACCGGTCGCGATACTTCACCAAGTATCGTGTATCGTGTAACTTCTGATCGTGATACTTCTCAAGTATCGAGTATTACATTTGCTCAAGTATCGTGTATCGTCTTATCGAAGTATCGTGTATCGTGTAGCTTCCAAGTATCGAGTATCGAGTTTTTGGAGTATCGAGTATCGTGTTGCCTAACTATCATGTATCGTGTTCATGCAAGTATCGAGTATCGTGGTTTTGAGGTATCGTGTATTGTTTTTGGTAGATATCTTGTATCGTTTGTTCAAGGATCGAGTATCGTGTTCGTTTTGGGTCAAGTATCGTGACTTGAGAGTTCATGGTCAATCCTTTTCCAGCAACATTTCTCTAGGATTCTGACCTCGAGTAAAGAACTCTAGAAGTTGGGGGTTGGCAAGGTTAAATAGAACTTTAAAGTGGATGAACCTAAGATATGGGAGAACCCTAGGAAGCCGAAGAAGTGTAATCTCTTCTGTAGGAAGTGTAGCCGAACCAAGTAGCCGTTCACATTATTCTGAAACCTCTAGTGAGTCAGAAGAAGAAATTCCCATGGCTTCAGAGGACATGCAAAACACTGTACCAATGATTGGCTTGATGTCAATTATTGAGGGAGAATATAGGACATCTTTGGAATATGTGAACACCAACCAAAATGATATACCTATCTACTTAGATGGGCTAAACTGATCAGTGGCCAGACTGAAGAAAGCTTCAGATGCTTACATAGTGCCTAGGCCAGCAGTCAAGTATTAAGGAGGATTTTATATGGATAAAAGGGACATCCAGTATGTGGTTACCGAACATCCTGAAAACATTAATGAACTTGGGGAAGAAAACAATGCTCATAACCCTAATGGTGAGGGAAATGAAGAGCGAGTGACCACACCTAGAGGGAGATCTACTGTTGTTAGGGGTTGGAGAGGAGACCTGATTCCCCAAGATGACTCCTTAATGGATGTGTATTTGATTAATGGAATGGAGCATCTCCTTAGAGCCCACTCTTCAATATGGGAAGCAGCCCCTAACCCAGTGACTATTTATGAGTTACAAGATCCTGACTTCCCCACCATCATCACTTATTTGGACAAAAACCAGAGAAGGTATTGGCCCCTAACAGATTCAGAGAGAGCCGGGTTGAAATATCAGAACATTCCAGTGTTTCCCCCGAGGGATCAAGCCACTACTTCACAAAACCCACATGGAACCTCTCAGAATAATTCATTTCAACAGTCAGGACAAACACAACAAACTCAAATCCCGGTTAGACCACATGTGCAGTTTGCTATGCCTGCAAATAACCCTAACTATCGGCCTCAGCCACCTGTTGACCCATGGAATGGAATTCCTGCCCCAGTTAGACCACCGGTAGCAAGAGGACCAGGTATCCCCATAGGAAGACCAGTTTTCCCTGTAATGCCTAGACCACCAGAAGGAGGAAGAAGATTAAGGCCAATTCAAGTGGCCAAATGCATGAGAAATCACTATGATGGCTCGAGTGAACCTTACAATCATATAGCTGAATTCAAGCAAGTAATCAGAGCCGAACAAGTAGAAGATTTTTTTATCCAATATGAATCTTTCGGTCTAACTTTGACGGACATAGCTTTAGCTTGGTTCCAGCCATTAGATCCAAATGATTTTCAGAACATGGAACAAGTCTATCAAGAAATGATTGAAGAATTCACTAAGTCTGGAATTAAAAACAACTCGTCATCATTAATCCATAGCTTTAAGCAAGCTCCTACGGAATCAGTGAGATTGGCAGCAAGAAGATTCAAGCAATATGTGGATAGATGCCCAGTGGAAGAGAGACCCACCCAAAACAAAATGGTGTCATTATTTTTGGAAGGATTATTGAATGGATCATTAAGATCTTTGGTGTATGTGAAGAGAGTTCAAACCTTGCAAGAATGCATGAAAGAATGTATTGACCTAGAGGACAATCTAGCGGAGGATCTGAAAATACCTCAAGGTAGTATGAAGAGTGAAGATTCAGCAAACAGCACATCGAACCCTAAGAACAATGTTGAGGAAATAGCCGACCTAGTAGCAAAGAAGCTGAACGTCCAAGGACAGAGGAACTACCCCAACAACCCAATGAGAGTGCCCATGCTTAGAAGATGTATGCATTGTGGAGGAGACCATCCATCTCATTTGTGCAGTACACAAATCACAGTGCAGAAAATTGTCCCTACAATAGGCAATCAAGACCAACACCACCTGTTATGAGACCTTATGGATACCCTCAGAGAGAACAAGGAGGTGAAGCCTTTAGGTATCCCACATATCAGCAGCAGGCACCTGTCCCACGACCATATGCTTATCAAGGATACACTCAACTACAACCGGTGTTAGGACAGCAACCACCCCATCCTCAGAATGTTGTCCCCGTGAAAATAGCTCAACTTGAAGAAAACCTAGAGAGAGCGATAGTCCCAGCCACACCATTGCCTAGCAATGAACCATATGACTCATCTTATGACCATAGTCAAGGAAACTATCCCAGTTATGAGAGCTCTATGATAGAATATGGACAAATGTATGAACCATATGCCTATGGCATGGAAATGCCAGATAATTCCTACGGATACGAGCAAGACTATGTGTCATTGATGTACACAGCCCCGAGGGCATCCATACCCCCCCGACCTATGAACAGACCGCCTGTACCTAGAGGACCATGTTATAGATGCGAAGGTGATCATTATATCAGAGAATGTACACTACCAAACCCACCACCACCACATCGAGTCTGGGAAGGATACTGTAGTGATTGTGGTAAAGAACACATTTTCAGAGATTGCCCCAAGAACCCCAACAAAGTTAACTCTAATGTGCAGATTAACGTGATAGAAGTGATAGAATCATCAGGAAGCGATAAGGAGTACACTGTACCATTGAAGGCAATAACCAGAGCCAAAGCTAGAGAAACCCCAGACAAAGTTGAAGAGAATGATCAAGGTGACAGAGAAATGAACACACCTACACCTCAAGTAGTTGAAGACTCAGAAGAGCCTGAGAGAAGTGTTGTAAGCAAATGAACACAAAGATGGAAGAACCGTAGAGATAGGATAAAGGAAAAGAAGTTACTACAGAAGAAGGAAAATGAAAAGAGCGAACAAAATCCAAAAGAGGAACAGAAATTTGAAGAAGAAAATAAAAATGGAAAGTATAAAAAAGAAGAGGTAGGATCAGTTTTGGCAGATCCCATGCCTGAAGAATTAGCCATGTGGATTCACGCGTATAAGGCACGAATAAGAGCAGGACCTACCATAGAACAACATGAAAGAGAATATCCTAGAGGTGACCTAGAGAAAGAGAGGTTGGAGATCTGCAAAAAATTAATAGAAGTCGCTCAACAAACCTTAGAAAAACCTGCTTTTTGACTACCCAATACACAAATTTCCAAAAGAGAATTCCAAGAGTGTGTCATTGCTAATGATCACGAGAAACCCGAAGCAGGTAAGACACCTAATGGAAATTACTGTGAGGATAAAAGGGATGGATCCATTGTTCCCGAAGTAGAAGGGGAATGGCCTAAAGATTTGTGGGCAAGAGTCCAAGAAGACCGGTGGAAGAAAGTGGAAGGAATAGAACCACCCTTTGAAGAGATAGAAGCAGAAGATGGAATAGAGGCTTCAATACCTGAGTTGAATTCAGAAGAAATATTAAAAATTGATCCAAGTAATTAAGAAAATGATACTGTAAAGGTTTTGCCAAATTACACAAGAGAGTACGAACATAACTCGGAACTATATTGCATTCCCTCAATAAGGAAAAAAGAACTGAACCCATCAGTCCAAACATCGGATATCATACAACACCTTAGAAAGGTAAAAATCCCTTGCACTATGACATTGGAAGAACTATTGAAGGTCAAACCACATTTGAAGGAGAGATTAACCAGTCAATTGGAGATCAAGGCAGAAGAGAAGGAGATGTCTGATGAAGTAAACACAGTAAAAATCCCAGTCGATAAGGTTGGAGATTTTAGTGAGGGAGATGAAGGAAACACTTGCCTTCCAATTACCTATAGGGGTTACACCACCAAAGCCATTTTAGATACAGGAGCTGGAGTAGGAATAGCAACTAAAGAAATCTGGGAGAAATGGGGAAAACCAGCTTTAAGACCAACACGCATGAAGATACAAATGGTAGATGGACACACTGAAAGACCCTTGGGATTATTGGAACGAGTAGTTTTTACCACGTGCGGAGTTGAGTTCGAGCACACCTTAGCGATATGTCAATTTGAAAGGCCTAGCAATTATGAAATGATACTTGGAAGACCTTTCATGAGACAATTAAAGGTAGTGCAAGATTGGGGAAAAGACGCGGTATACCTACAGCATGAAGGAACCACCACAAGAATAAATCTCCACACATACACATATCAAGATGTTCCCCCCTTACAATGGAATCAGATTCATAAGTAGGAAGATAATAAGTCGATTCATAGTATAGGTTCAAGTGACCAATCGTGGATGAATGAAGACACTCATCTATGGATATGCCAAACTGCGAAAAAGGAAGAAGATAGGAGGAAAGGATGGCAACAAAAGCAAGGAGTTGCTAGATCAGTACAAGATCCAGCCTATATGCCTCAAATATTCTTAGATGAAGAATTTGAACCTTATGGTTGGATGGAGATTTTAGCTACTCTCGATGTGTGTGTAAACGAAGAAGTGATAACCATGAATCAATGCATTGATGAGGAAGGATATGACGTTAGTCTCTATGTGGTAGTCCTTCAGGAGGCTGAAGAAGGAGAAGTCATAGAAAAGGAATGGAAGGAAGACTATGAGAGCATTGAAATGGAGCAAGAACACATGGAAACAGAAAATGAAACTCAAGAAATAAGTGTCATAGCTAATGAAATAAATCAAGAACCAACACGGGAAGAGGAGCTTGGATTAGAAAAAGCAAAAATTGATGAAGAAAACAAGCCTCAAGACCAATTCAAAGTGCTTGTCCACTTCAAAAAATATGAAGTAGAAGAGAGAAGAATTGCTATTCAAATGCCAAAACAAGAAGCACAGCCGGGAATAGCATATGACAACAAAGAGCAAACCAAGAAGATAGTAGTAACGTTAGAGGAAGGAGAGGAGCGATGTACTTTCATAGGACAGGATGTCTCAATGGAGGAAGAACAGGAGTTAATATGCCTCATCAGGGAATACCGGGATGTCTTTGCCTGGACCTATAAGGACTTGAAAGGAGTAGATCCATCTATATGTGCTCATAGAATCCCTATGACATCCGAAGCTAAACCTTCCAAACAAAGACCATACACATACAATGATGTTTACTCAGCAAAGATAAAGGAAGAGATAGATAAGTTGTTAGATGCTGGATTTATATATGAGATTGAACACACGGAATGGGTATCACCTTTGGTGGTTGTACCGAAAAAAAATGAGAAGTTAAGGGTATGCATTAATCTGAAAAAGGTGAATGCCGCCACCATAAGGGATAGTTACCCATTGCCCATTACGGATCATCTTTTGGAAAGAGTGGCAGGAAAAGAAGTTTATAGTTTTTTAGACGGCTTTTCAGGCTATAATCAGGTAGCCATCGCTCCTGAGGACCAGCATAAAACAGCCTTTGCAACTGAATGGGGAGTATACGCCTTTGGGGTTATGCCTTTCGACCTAACTAATGCCCCAACCACCTTCCAAAGATTGATGTGCCATGTATTCAAAGAGTTCCTGAGAAAGAGTATGGAGGTATACGTGGATGATTTGTGTACTTATTCAGCTATACGATCAGAGCATATCCCTTAACTAGAAAAGATCTTTGCCAAATGTTGACAATATAGAGTATGCCTCAATCCAGAAAAAAGTGTCTTCATGGTTCGACAAGGAAAGATATTAGGACATATTGTCTCTAAGAACGGAATCTCAACAGATGAAGACAAAATCAAAGTAATTCTGGATTTACCAAGACCGAAGATTGCTAAGGAAATACAAGCATTTATGGGACATTATGGATACTACCGAAGATTTATACATATGTATGCCATAATTGCTAGACCTCTTTATGCATTATTGACACAGTTTAACTGGACTGAAGAATGTGAAAAAGCCTTTAATGAAATAAAGAGTCGATTGAGTTCAGCCCCAATCCTTCGAGTACCTAATTGGAACAAACCATTTCATATCCACGTAGATGCTTCCAAGTTTGCCATTGGTTGCATCTTAGCTCAACCCGCAGATGCAGGGAAGTTAGATCACCCTATAGCCGATGCCAGTAGACAATTGAATCAAGCAGAACGCAATTATACCACGACTGAAAGAGAAGGCCTAGGAATGGTGTATGCAGTAAAGAAGTTTCGACACTACTTATTGGCAAACAAATTCAAATTCTTCATTGATTTTCAAGCCCTATTGTACTTAGTCAATAAGCCTTGTAATACAGGACGACTAGTACGATGGTTTCTATTGTTGATGGAATTTGATTTTTAAGTAGTAGTCAAGAAAGGAAATACCCACATAAGAGCGGATCATCTATCAAGAATGACACACGGTGAGCCACCCATAGGAGTACCCGATGATCTGCTAGATACGTACCTTCTTAATCTCGAAGTATGTCCCCAATGGGCAGAAAAATTGATCCCTATACTTACGCATGGACCTAAAGATGGGATCACACCAAACTGAACTCAAGACCTATGGAGGACTAAAAACCTTCATATCATTGCTGGAAGCTTGTATCACCAAGACCCAAATGGATTACTCATGAGATGTGTCGAAGAAGAGGAACAAGAAATGTGCCTTCAAAAAGCACATGTAAATCAATGGAAAACTCATCTAAATGCGAACAGAACATGGCAAACACGAAGGAGATTGGGCATATATTGGCCAACCATGCAGAGGGATGCGCATAACTATGTATCAGCCTGCCCAACCTATCAAGAACAAAATCCGGAAGAGAACTCCACCCTATGCTACTCCACTATAGCACCAAGATGGAGCATGCCTCTGGTGAAGTTCTTGAAGACCCAAGAGTACCCAGAAGGAGCCACTCTAGCAAGAAAACAAGAACTGGTAGAACAAAGTAAGGACTATGCTCTTATTGGAAAAAAACTCTTTAAACGAGGAAGAGATAATCATTTGCGAATGTGCATTCATCAAGATGAGTATCTTGCTGTTTTAGAGACGGCACATACAGGAGCTGCAGGAGGACATTTCTCTGCAGATAAAACAGCAAAAATGATTCTCTTTGCTGGTATGTGGTGGCCAACTTTACAGCAACATCAGAACAATCCATTGAAAAAGGAGGCAAATTACTTTGGACACCGACGTCCCCAACAAATCGCTAGAATATGGGTTCCAAAGAAGATGATAGCCACCCAGTCAGACCGAACTCAAATATGGATTCCCAAGTCATGTACTCAAAGGGCAATCACCAGAAAGGAGGAACCATTGCATAAGGAGAATTGGGAGGGCCTAAAGACAAGACAACCAAAGAGGAACTACTACAGGACAGAGATGGAATCTACATTCAATTCACTTGTCATTCCAAGATTCAAAAAGCAGACAAATAAGAAGCACCAGATGAGAAGCATCACATTCACCGGGAAGGTTCGGAACACGATTTTTCCCAACAAAATAAAGCAGATTTGGATGCCGAAAGACAAAGCAAGCTGTATGCATCTGTCAAATAATTCGAGTTGCACACATTTAGAGTTATCAGAATCCAAGGTATGCATGATAGGGCCACATTATAAGGCCACGCATTCGGCACAAGATTCTTCTGTTTCAGGATAGTGAAGCACATTTTCCTCTTGGGAAATAGGAGAGCACTTGTACATAATTTAAAGAAAATTACTAAAAAAATTAATAATTGCTTCGGCTATGAACTCACTTTTCTGTTTTTCTTTCAGACAAAAACATAAAAATACCTAAAATTATGAAAAATCCCAGGTATTACCTTTCTCACACCCACGGGGAAGGGACGACACCATTCACTCGGAGCAATGTCAGTCTTATGAAAGACAAATGAAGGAGGATTTCTGATACTATATGGGCACTAATTCATACTCTATATTGAGTGCAGATGGCATCCACTAATTCTGAAGCGACTCAAGAGGAAGAGGTTCAACTTCTTCCACTAGAATCTATAACAAATGCAAGAGGCCATTGGTTTCTGGATAGCCAACCGGTGTCGAACCTCATTTTCATGGCCACCATCAAGATTATGGACAGGGATCACTACTTCCCTATTATGTCGTAAGACTTCAAGACTATCATACAAGGATTACCTTGCATGGTGGATGTTTGGACACAAGCACGAATTGAGGCATTTCTCAAACTGCCTATTTATTTGCCAGATTTTCAAAGATGCATGCAAGTGATGAACACCCTTCAACCTGCAGCAAATAAGATATCAGTTCCTGAAGCTAGAGTACTAGACAAAGTGGGTACCTGGAAAACCATTCAATTCACTCATGAGTTAATCAACAAAGCTTTCAGATGGAATCAAGAAGGAATCACCAATGTCAAGGAGGAATGTCATGATCCAAAAAAGAGATCCTTTTTGGATATCAACAGAACGGATATTGAAGATGTTGTCCGCTTGGTGCATCAACACTTTTGTTTTCCTAGTATGCATAGATACACAACACCTCAAAAGATTATCATACAACTGCTTTCACATGCTATGAGGCAAGTCGGTAATAAAGTGAATATGACTCCATATGTTCAAGAACGTCTATTTGAAGCCAAGAAGAAGTGGGGTCAAAAAAAGTTTCTCAATGGCAGTTCATCTTTGACCTTACTTATATATGAGGCACTTGAAATGAAACACTGCTTGCGTGAGATGCCAACCTCAGAAGGGCTAGCCACATATGCCAAGTCAGCTACAGTCCCAAAGAAAAAGAAAACAGTCATTGCTGTTGAAGAAGTAGGAACGAGTTCAAGGACACCTATGAAAGGAACTAAACGCTTAAGAGAGGAAGAAGCTCAGGAGACACCCACTTCGAAGAGGACACACACCTTACCAAAGATTCCTGGAAATCAACAACCAATTACGAAAAGAGACCTCTCTGCGGCCCTAGAAGAAACACATAAGTATATGCGGGGGCAGATAAATTTGAATATTCAAGGTCACCATTACAGGCAAGCGAGCCAGGAAAAGAAACAGAAGGACAAAGCAATTCGTCAAGTACCTTCCAGATACAAAGAAATAGGATTGGAGGAATCAAGCTCTAATGAAGAATCAAGCTGTGAGAAGGACACCCTGGATACAGATATGCAAACAGAAACACACAATGAAGATTGGGCAGAGATTAATCAAGTCGAAGTCACGCCAGACAACCAACAAGGACAAGCCAAGAGCCAAGAACCCAAGGAACCAGAGCACGTCATTCAATTGAATGATACAACAAAGAATAGTATCAAAGAAGCTACCATATCGAATAAAGAAGTAATGCAACCTATCAAGGAAGAAATGCAAACTCCAGTAAACACAGAGTCAGACCTACACAAAAATGAAGAGCAAATTGTAATTGAAGTACCGGAGGACACTCCTCAAGGCAAAATCAACCACATGGAGGCTGAGCCAAGGATACAACTCCACATTAGGCAGCCCCATGACACTACATTACACGTAGCACAAGGAAAAGATGTGACAACAAGAGCAGAACTGAGTATTCCTAAAACATGGTTAAATGTGGATGTCACACAATTAAAGGCTGTGGTCAAGCAGATGATACAAACGGCCATGGATACACAACAACAGATGATGGATACAGATGTAGACTACGACAAAGCCATGAGGGAAAAGAATCAGTTCCAAATTATGAGTGAATAACTATCTGCACAATTAATCCAGGCACAAAAAGATATTGCTGTCAAAGAAACGGAGTTACTTGAGGTAAAAACACAGTGTGACACATTGATGACCCAACATCATCAACTCCAGGCACAATTAATGGACTTACAAAGATTACATGAAGCCAGTGAGGCCGACAAAGGGCGCATAAAAGCTAGAAGTCATTTGCTTGAAACACAACTGAAGGTATACATGGAGGAGAATGACACTTTACGAAATAGAAATAAAGAACTGATGAAGTCATTGCTATATGATCAACCCATCGAAAAACAAGAGACAACGGATCTTGATCAGGGAGAATTAAAAGCTCAAATCTAGAAATATGCAGATTTGCTGAAACAAGAGCAAGAATTGAGAGAAGAATGGGAACGTAAGTACATTCAAGAAACAAATGAGCTAAAAAAGCAGTTGAATACAGCCCATGGAAAACTTGCAGCAAGCTACAGTGAAAATATGGATCACGTAGCAGAAATTGGCAATGAACTGCTGGCAGCCAAAGAAGCACTCAGAGCAGCCATGCAAGAAAATAAAGAGAAGATTGAACGTATAGAACAATTAGAGATTCAGATAAAGCAGAAAGCACCAATCAGGACACCAGTAGAGCCAACCAAAGAGAATCCTACTGACGAGATAGAGGTACGTCCTCTATCTCCCCCGATTTATGATTCTCCAATACACGAGCAGATGGCGGACATACATGATGATCATCCAATGCCATACACTGTAGAAATAGGTCAGAAGGAACGGGCATATTGGTGTCCCGGTTGACATAAAATTTTGAAAATCAAGTCATCAAAGTCATGAAGGAAGCAAAGATCAAGGGTAAAGACTTGGACATGATTATGAAGCCTTTCAACATTCCCTACGGGCTGATGAAAGAGAAAACAAGACAATATATAAAGAAGATTACACAGAAAAATCCAGACGAGCAGCTAAACTTCAAACATGACACATTCGCTTACACTCAAGAAGAATTTGAAGCTGCACAACCTGTTTGGAGAAGGAAATTTTTGGAGAAAAATCCTACACTACGGGTGCATTGGCAAGTAGCACCATATTTACTATAGGTAAACCCTTGTTTTTGCCCAATGCCACGTCGCCGAGAAGCACACGAATTTTTGGATATGCAAAGAACCGGTGTAATCAATAAACAATGGCGGAACTACCCGCTACTTCCAAGTCCACCACATAATTATTTACCTATAGAAGATTACATGGTAAAGACAATCGAATTTTGGCTGCAGACATATGCTACCGTACCAGATTTAACTATCAAGTTGACAAATAAAATACTCAGTATGATACTTACAGTATTGAAGGTCTTAAAGCATGCGGCATATACATTTCTGAACTTTATTGGAATTAACCAGGGCACAGATATCCTTATTTTTTATCTGTCCGTCATGCCTAGCTGACCTACAATAATGGCTTATTACTCCAGACTCATGTTTTTGCCAAGTACCTACATGCAAACTTTCGAAGAAGCGTTTTTTACAGGGTTTTTTGAAATAGATTCAGAAATCTTTTTGAAGATGTCACCTAACCTAAATGCAAGATTAGTGGCATATGAACTTAGCTTCTTTGCTGATCATAGACAACCACCTAATGATGGAGTAAAAGCTGAACAGTGGAAACAACTAATGATACGTGAAGCCAATTTGCTTAATGAAACAGAGCAAAAAGTATATAGAACATACTCTTGTCGACTGTCAAAGCCTGTCGGGGACGACAGAGTTCAGGGGGGGGCAGTGTTCAGGGAGAATCAAGCAAAAAGAAGAAAAGAAGAAGACAACAAAAGAAGCTTCACTAAAAATGTAATATTTGAAGACATATCTCTGCAAGAAGCCCCGCAGGGGCGCAACACCCATCTTTGCACAGAGCCCCGCAGGGGCACGCATCAAGGAAAAGCACGTAAGTGGAAGGAGGGACCAGGGCTAGGAAAGTATCCATGAAGAAGTGCAAGACAATAATTGGCAGGTACTAATCCTTCCGCTGACAACGTGTGGTGAAAAGAAAATAAACAGGCTCAAAGCAATACAACAGGGTCACATGTTTGCAACCAGGACAAATTAGAGTACCACAAGCAAGACATAGGTCACTAGTGGCGTGCGTGGCAACCCAACTGAATACAGCAACCCAGATATGTGACATACGGAATACCAAGGGGCAAAACAGAAGAAAAGGACATAGATCGGATAAAATAACAAATTCTCTGACGGTCCTTATTGCTTCTCCGACCACTGGGAGCGTGTATTCAGACCTCTTAAAGCAAGCCGAAGACAAAAGCAAAGGACAAACCTCAGATAAGATAACCAATTGTCTGACGGTCCTTATTGCTTCTTCGACCACTGGATGCGTGCACTCAAAAGACTTAAACAAGCAGCCAATGAGAAGATAAAGCCTGTCAAGGGACGACAGAGACGAAGAGGGGGAGAGTGTTGCAAAGCAAAGAAAGCACAAGGCAGAGAAAAAGAAGGGCCTAAAAATTTTTTCGATTTGGACACCTTATTTTTGTATTATAACCATTCTTGTAATATATTTTCCAATGTAAATGCACTAGAGGAGTCCTCTAGATGCATCCCCATAGAAGATTAGAAGCTTACCCATGTAAATTAGTAGGAAATTAGTCTTTTAGTGAATAAAGTGCCGGTCTCTTGTGTGAAAGGACCATTTTTAGGGCACAAGTATATAAGTCAATTTGTGACTCTTTGTAAAGACTTTTTGCCATTGTGAGAATCAAGAACACAGAAATTCGAATTTGTGTCTTCTCCTCTCTGTATCTTCTTCTTTGTGAGCTTGTATGCTTGTGTATTGCATGGAAAGAGTGTAGGGAAGTGTTGTGTATCCATTGAAAGTGTTTGTTTACTGTTGTTAAGGTGTGTGCGAAGTGTAGGAAGTGCTGAAGTGTAGGAAGGTCTTTCCCACGACTCAGTATTTTGCTCATAACTTGAAGAAGCGTCAGAATTGAGTGAAAATACTGCCATTGGATGCATCTTCTTGAGAGCTTCGAAATGCATATGCTATTCGCTATATTTGGAGATCGGAGCTGAGAGAAAAGCTTAATTTACTGTTGGCTGTTGTTCCAAGTAAAGTGACACCATGATTGAGAATTGAAGCTTGTTTAGATTAGTCTTTGCCTTGTTTGCACTCTTTGAGTAACTCATTTGCATTGATCGTCATTTGAATGCATGTCTTCATACACTCGGCTAGGTTTGTATACTCATCGGATTGATAATTAAAGCGTGAATTCCCACTATATGCACTTGAGGGGGATTGAGGTATAGTCTCTTTCTCCACAAGTCCCTAAGTTGGTTCTTAGGTACACAGCAGTCATGCACTAAATTATTCTGCTAACCCTACCTTTTTCCAAATGGGTTGAAGTTTTGCGGCATTTTGGAAGTTCTTGAACTCACTTGTGAAAAAATGATACTTCCGCCATACATTATTAAATTCACATTGTGCTTCCCAAATTCAAGCTACATCACCTAGGGGTCCTTCCATTTCACTAATCCAATGGGTGTGGCTGCTAACTTTAGTCGTGTATCCCTCGAGGCATCCTGAATGGGAATGGTTTGCAGGTGCAAGAGTGCTTTGGGTCTCTTCTTTGGTCATTCCAAAATAGGCAAAGTGCAAATGTCCATGGGTTGGGAGCTAGTACGTCCCAAAGAACTACTGCCTACTTCAGCTATGGATTACAAAGGTGATTGATGTTCTATAGATCTGCTAAAAGAAAAAGGTCCACATTAGTATTGTATTAGAAACCTGATGATGCTGTGTTCCCTTTATAATACCAACATGATACCCTTGACCCTTGTGTGTGGTTGATGTAATGTGTGAAGATGGTGTGTGTGAATGTTAGTGTGGTTAGTTCATGACCTAGGTGCATACTTGGTGGTGCATTGAACTCAACATGCTTCTAGTAGTGTACAAATATTTTACAAGGTTGGGTCGAGTGTTTTCTTATGGGATTTGTCTTTCCAGACTTCCCTTATTGGATTACAAGTTTTTCATGTAGATACATATAAGGGTTTCAATGATGACTTGACCTAGTCATGGGACTTTTTAGGTACACATTTCCAAGTTGCTCTAGGATTGAATTTACATGAAGGTGTTTTTACAACCATTTTGAATACAAGCTTCTAATGGGTTGGGATTCATGAGTACTGGTATAACTCTAAGAGCTTATATGTAGAAAACTAACCTCGTAAGCAAGTCTTAGGCACCCAGATTTGTCTAAATTTGTGATCCACATTCGTCAACTGTTTTGGTACCCAAATGGAGGATATTGTCTGCAAATGAGACCTTTGATGGTCTGCAACTATTTTTCTAGGTTTCATTGGCTACTTCTTTAGCAATGGTTGCATGAGCAGGCGAGCCATTGGGTGTTCTTCCTTGCACACCCAAATTTGCTCCACACCATGAATTGTTTTGCATCAAGATGCTGCCTTTCTTCTTGATTTGCTAGTACTTTTAATTTGCATGTCATGATGCTCAAGTTGAAATACGGAGACCACCGTTGTCTTTGGAAAAGAAGGAGTTCCATCTTCTCTCATGCTTGTTCTTCAATAATTGAATCCTTTTGCATGATATAGCTTCAGACAATAATATCATTTTTTTCTTCAAGATTAACCTCAGATAGACGAAGAGCAGGTGCAATGTTGAGATCACTGACTATGCCATTGACTAGCTCTATCATGACACATTGTTCATTTACCCAAATATGAAGAAGTCTAATTCTTAAACTTAATTTGGTTGCATGATCATAAATCTAGTCTTGATCCAAGATAAAAGACTCGATGAGGTGGTCGTTGTAGCACACATGCTTTAATTTTCATGGGGAAATCTTGCATGGAGATGGGCCATCTCACCCACGCTAGGGGTTTCCACTCCTTCTAATCCTACAAGATAAGCTTTAATAGGATTAATTGATATTTCTATATCCTAACAACAAGAATATCTTATCACACTAGTTGCCACACCTGAATCAATCAATGCCTTGATTGTCTTTGCAGTCATGCCATGTCCTAACTCTATTGATATAAAGGGACATCTATTTGTGATGCTATGAGGGGCATTACTCTTAGCCTCAGACATAGCCATATGATACCTCAAGGCTTCATAATTAGTGTACCTAGGCTGATCTAAGACGTGTCTTCTCAACTTCACTCATCTAATGTGCTCTAAGGCCTTTGCCTCTACTTCTACCCATATACTTAGTTCTCCTTTGCGTCTCTTAGCCATCATCTAATCAATCAAAGGCTCTTGGTAAAGCTTTACTCTACAACCACTAATACAGTTTGTTAATACATCACTTTCTAAGGTAGCTAATTGGATAGCTCCACTTGTTGATATCCTATTGATTATCATGGGTCCATAGCCATGCTTCTCTAGTTTTTGTGTGTATTACTTCAGAGTGTATACCAGAACTAGGACTCATGCTTTCAAGTCCTTATCTTTCACATGGGCATGGAAATATGCTTTTTGCCTTTTTTTTGTAGGATCTATACATGTGACTGCTCTCAATCTAGTTTTGCCCAATCCTTCTAGGTCAAAGATCCTTGAAGATAGCTTTTGACCCATCCATTGATGCTCTTGTGTTACTTTAAGTGTGGGTATCAAAAAGTCTAATGGGAGAACATCACTTTGGCCAAACACCATCTAAAGGGGTGGCATCGAGTATCGTTTTCACAATACACATGATCTTGTCATGTTCTTGGCTTATCCATTTGCTTGTGGGTGATAGGAAGAAGACTTCTTATGAATGAACATGAAATCTTGTAGAAGTTATTCAATGACCTTGTTCAAGAAGTGATTTCCATGATCACGTACTAGTTCTATTGACAACCTATATCATGTAAATAGATTTTCAAATACAAACTTGGTTGTTGTTTGTGCATCATTCTTTTTTGTTGTTTTTACCTCTATCCATTTGGTTAGATAATTTGTGGCTATGATGATATACTCAGCATGTGAACTCTTTGTTAGGGGTTTAAGAGGACCTACAAAGTCTATTCCACACTTAGAGAATGCATGTCCTCCCATCATGGGTCTTAGTGGAATCTCATTTGTTCAAATAGGATATTGTGTGACATATGTCACATCTTTTGACATATGTATATGCATCCATGTGAAGGGTGGGCCACCAAATACTTGACAATAGAATTTCTTTGATCACTTGATCAGGTCCAAAGTGTCCTCCCACAACACCTTGGTGTGCACTTTCTAAGATCTTTAGATATTCACTTTCATGTACATAGAATCTCAGATATCCATCACGTCCATGCATATATAGATTATCTCCTATGTGTGCATAGGCTTGAGCCTCTTGCTCTAGACTTCTTCTTCGTGCTAAGGTCATATCTTGAGGGAATATTTTTGTCCTAAGAAAGTCAACCAATGGATGACTCCAATTCGGTATCAATGACATGTGATACAAAAAGGCATGTTCAACTAGAAGTCTATTGATACAAGTGGGGCAATCCTTGAACATCTTATAGACATTTGCATTCATTGTTGGCCAACATATGCTTAATCTCTTCAGAGTCTGTAGGGTTCAATGTTTAGAGTGATGTTGCCCTAGTGCCCCTACATATGCTAATTGCAACCATTTAAAATGTTCTTCTTCTTGGATACAAGTGAGGATTCCTTGATCATTTTGATTGTATATGCTTCCTGCCAATATATTGTATTTCTAAAATTTGACGATCTCTTTATCCTTTGCTCTTACTATGGGGTTTTTGGGTCCAAAAGTGAGAATAGGCACAAGTGTTGTAGCCCACTTAGGCACTACTTACAAATTGAATAACTTTATTCTCTCAACAAATCTATCAACTCACAATCCTCCTCTTCACTTGGGTCATGTCCTAGGTATGTGCATCTCTCTTTGCCATGTTTGATAGTCATTACAAGTTTCTTGGTCTTTTCTTTGTTTTCATAGGCTTCTCCTACAAGTGCTTCTCGTTTAGGCATTCTTATAATGATCTTTTTGTCCTCTATCTCATACTTCTTGAAGTTTTCTGGCACCTCAAACAAAGATTCTTTTTCTTCGTGTGGGTAATTTCTTCTTTTTGTCTTTCTTCTCAAACTTACCATCTTTTGGTTTAATTGATTTCTCCTCATGTTTACATAATTCAAATATTTCTTGAGTCCTAGCCTCTATCAAATAAAGATACTCTTTCAAAATGGTTCCTTGATGATGGAACCTTCATCTTCATCACGGACTTCAGTGAGTGTAGATGTGCTAGGCTCACACTCTTCTATAATTGGGTCAGACATGAGTGGTTCTATGGTGAAAATCAAGATGTCATAGCCATCTTCATCACAATGGGGGGTCCATGTCTCCTTATTTTCAGCTATGTCCATCGTGTCTAGGATTTCTACCCAACCATGGGGTTCAAATTCCTCATTTGGCAAACCATAGGTGCATAGGATGGGTCTTGAATAGATAGTGAATTTTCATTAGCACATACATTTCTCACATTTAGTCTCTTTTCTTCCTCCGCTACAACTTTACACATCCACAAGTGTGTATCTTTGTGCATCCATGAAGATTATGATCCTAAGTAATGCACTAACTCCATCTCATCTAAAATTTTATTGTCTCGGTTCCATTGTAAGGGTGGTACGTCTCTGTGAGAATAGTCTTGGAGATAGAATTTGGTAGTTACACCTGGGAATTGGTTCCCAAATCTTGCACTATCTATAACTACCTCATGAATGGTCTACCCAGAAGATCTTTAAATTCATAAATGATCACTATGTCTATGTCATTGGGTTTATCTGGCTTGAATCTTTAGAATGTTTCATCTATCTCCCTATTCAAGAAGGGCTCTATGCTTTTGTTGTCCTAGGGGATCCACTCTGACATGATTATATTGGATAGGATTGACTTACCATGAGATGCTCTAGGCTCTTCTCCAATGTTTTCCTGTTCCATGACCAAGCATGTGAGAATTTCATGAGGAGGGGAATTGAGGTAGGGGGAGAGTAGGGGTGATAGGGATGATGATGCAAGAGGGGGAAAGTAAAGAAAATAGAAAATTACTTACTTACCTACAATTCCAACATCAAGTCCTGTATCTTACCATCATACGCTCGTCCTTGAAGCTCGCTCCCCAGTAATGGCACTAAATTCGATGTCACTCTAGCACAATGGTGAGAACCAACATGAGGAGATCAACCTCATAATTTTCAATCCATGGAGATGTGAGGATGGTATGATGACCATGAGCAAGTGGAATGCACAGGTGTGTGAGTGAGAAGCACATCAACATGCACACACATACACACACATGTGCACACAAAGTAAGACAAAGGGAGAAACAATAGGATCTTATATTGCACTAACTCCAAGATACAAATATGCCCTTAGAAACTCGATTCCCAAAAATGCTAACCTCTAAAATGATATCTCTTGCTCTTTTTATAGTTTCTAGACTAGTTTTGGCCTAGTTCAAACTTAGTGTCTGGCCTAGTTAAAAAATAGGTTCCTAAGCTATTTTGGAGGCTCAAATGAACTTTAAAAATTATGAAAATCAATACACATGTTCTTCCAATACTCCTCAAGCTTGAGGACTCCTCAACTTGAACAAAATGGAGTTTGAACTAGCAAAAATGGATGTTTACAATGAGGGTTAGTGATGTATTGTGAAAGAATTGTAATTAGGCCTATTCCATACCTCATTGGTGTTGATTGCTCTGTCTACTTGGTCCTTCTTGTTCTTCTCTTTGGCTCTCTTGTCTTTCACTTCCTTGCCACATACTTCCTTGGTGACTTCTTGCTCCTTGTCTGCTAACATCCACAAATTGAGATTCTGCATTGTCTTGAATCTATTGCATGAGAGAGCATTGTTTATCATTTCATTCCTTTTTCCATCTAGTCTATTGTACTTAATTCCATATGTGCTATATTCATTCTTCTTCTACTTTTTATATTATGGAGATTATTTATAATCCTTCATCAGCTACACCCACAATAGTTTTTTTTTTCCAAAAATTATTGGTCATCACTTGAATTTGGAACTACTAAAGCTTTAATGGCTTCATCAATATGAGCACCTTTTGCTAAGTTCTGGTTGGGTAATGGTTGTTATTGATCCAACATGGAGGTGAGAATGGGCTTTTGAACTATCACTATTTATGTGTGATCCTTGTGTTAGTAGCTTCCTCTAAGTTTTTTTACAATCATTCTATGAAATTGTTTACACATGCTAAGCCTCTCTTTTTCTTATTGTTCTAATTGAGAGTAACATTGGTGGTGGGGTTTCCACACTCAGTCCACTTTTTACCCATGAAACATATGCTTCAAAGAGCATTTTTAAATCTTCCGGGGGAGTATTTGCAAGTACAAAAGGTGCCTTTTGCTTCATAGAAACTTTCTTGGTCTTAGATGCCATATATTTTTCTTGTGATGTGTTTCGTAATAGTACAAGACAATCTTGTACACTTTCATTTCATCAATCCATAGAGCCTAGACATCAACCTATTGTACTCAGAGGTAGTAGGCATATGGGATGGATGGACATCATCCTAAGTAGCCAAGTACTATCTCATGTTAGCTCTCTAAAGAGATCCCCAACATGATCTAACTCACCAAGTTCCACAAGCCATAAAGTCCATAGATTCATGATCACTCTTTCCATGATAGGTGATAGGATATTCTATCACTAGAGGCAATCAAGAAGCCCTTGATGAGATATAATCAAGTCCCCTATGACGATAATCGATAGGATATCTTTGATGAAATCTGATAGGGTACCTTTGACAAAAACGGATAGGGTACATTTGGAAAAATCCATTTGGGTAACTTTGTCTGATAGAACGATAGGATGGAAAAATAGAAGCTGATCAAAGATCACTCAAGGAGAATCATCCACGCCATGATGGACACACCCTTTCTTGATAGGAAAACAATTCCATAGTAGTTGATGGACTAAGAGTGCAATGCATGGGATAATAAAACATGTGCCTGGTGCATGACCTTGTAATGTAAGCCTATGCATGCATACTTGGGAATGCATTAGAAAAGTTATGGTGCAAGAGGTGGATCTTGAGTGAGGTGCTCAAGGACATGTTGATGATGAGATTTCCTATTTTGAAAATAGAAAGCTGTCACATGATGTTGATGAGTATTGGTCATGATTGGAGTGGGCTTGAATTTCAAGGTACTCACCAAAGTACAAATCCATTCCAAAACAATATTCTTTTTTAGCTTGATAGTTGGAATTCCATCCTTGCAATTGGCATTTGACCTTCCTTCTTTGTGGCTAACTTTCGTTGTCTCTTGTTGAGCTTGAAGCTTTATAGTGATGAGAAGCTTTTAGTACACACAGACCTACATTAGCATTGGGATTTTTCTTATTAACAAGAAAAGAGGTTAATATACATTAAATATATTACATATGTATAAATGTGCATCATGTACATGGAATAGACAACTATGTCTATGCATAATTGTGTAATGTTGCCCTATGATTTATGCATAATTCGGAAATGCATGGCATGAATAGTGCACAAGATTGGGCACATGGTTTTTGCACATTGAGGCTTAATATATAATCTATGTCACTTGAGAAAATCAAAGTAAGCTCTATATTGACATATCTATTAGATCTTGAAATGACTCGGTTAATAGTTGATTGACTGATGGTTGTTCATTCTTCTTCACAAAGATCCATTATCTTATAGGTTCTTACTTCTTATGGGCTTATGTATTCGTATTTTCCTTCATGATGCTTTTGCTTGGGTATCCATTATGGATTGCTCTTTGGTTTTGTTGGAGCCATCGATGTTTCTGGTCTTCATCATCCACAAATGTGTTGAGATGTAGACCGCTCCAAGCTCTCACAAACTCAAATCCTCATCAAATATAGCATCCCAAACCATTAATTTCAATCTAAGGGAAGATGGTCAATAGTGTGAAAACTTTCATGCTCACAACATGCCACTCGAGAAAGATACATGCACATGCACACACACACACACATGCAAGCCTCTCTCACAAGGAAGAAGATGAAAACTTAAATAAACTCACTTCAAATCACAAGGCTATAGAAGAATAACATGATGTAACAATCTAACCCTAAAAATGAGGTTTCATTTTTGTTTATAGAAATTTTTAAAGTTTAGACCCTATTCACATTCTTATATCCATCCTAACTTAAACTTGGTCCTAAACCCTCATATGAGCTCTAATTTGAGATCCTAAAAATCTGACAAAGTTCTAGGCTATCACTAAACAAGCTTGAGGACTCCTTATCTTGTACATAAGTGGAGTATAATTACAAAAATAGGCTTTGTACATGTTTCTAGTATGGCATTTCTGAATATAAATGGCCAACGTAAGGGGAATTTGGAAAATTTATGACCCCCACTTGGCATTCACTTCATTTTAGCATCTGCATATAGCTCCTTAGCTTCAATTTGGCACAAGACCATCCTCCTTCTTGTCCTTGTCTTCGAGTATAATTGCTTATGTGAATTTCTACTTCAACAACTCCCCCCTCCTAGATTATCTCATCCTCGATATATGTTCATGTTTCCATCTTTGGGGAAGCATGGGCCGGAATGCACTTGGGGTTATATAGTTCTTACAAAACAAGATACTATGTACTTCCACTAGCTTCTTTTATTTTTCTTTTTAATAATGGGCATACTACTTAGTGTAGTGCATGGGCCAAAAAAGAAAGATGTGCCTTGTGTATGGCCTTGTAGAGTGGCCCTATACATGCCTACTTTGAAATGCAAAGAAAACAAATGATGCAAAAACAAAAAGATCTTGAGAAAAGTATGCAAGGGCTTGCAGTAAACAAGGCATCCTATTCAAAAAGTTGGAGATGGAAATAATTCACATGAGGATCGTATGGTTGCCTCTGATGTTCTAACCTATGGTTTCTCTAGTGATGGTTGTAGAGTTCAAATCAAAGAGTGTGATAGTTCTGCCTTAGAAAGCTTTATCATCCATCAACACAATTGCAATGTGCCAAAGGTAGAGATTTCACTTCTTGATATTCTTTGATAATAATCGTGAACTATGTTGGTGCTTTTATGATATGAAATAAGGACACATAAAACACCAGAACCACCAAATACATGTATCATCACCAGATACATTTTAATGAGGGTTGCCTAACTATTCAAATAACAAACCATTGATAGACCATAACTCATTAGAACCAATCAATCCATGAAAAGCAATGTGATTGCCTTTCCACTTCGGCCTATTTTTCCTATAATTTGTGTGAATAATTTACTAACATGTTCATCAACTTCACATAGCATCATGTATGTGAATGGGATGCCACACTTAAGCTCAAAAACCTTATGCAAATTTCATTAAGCTCATATAATGCTCGTCTTTTGAATCCTTGAATTCTTGTATACTAAAATATGGGTCCTTGAATTCTAAATCTTGTGATATGAATATTGTGCCATCAATAAGAATAAGATTATTTTCACTCGCACCTTGAAAAAAGTTTGTTAGCGATCACATGTAATTTGTGTGTCTACATTGATTATTGATCACCTACAAGAGATTAATAATCAAAGTATACAAGTGATTGAAGACCTCACATTATAATACTTGTCTCTCATGCATGGGATTTCACAACAATTTCTTATGCATGATCATGTATTTTGGCCCTAATTAGATGTGTGCTTGAAGTGCAAAAAATCTTAGAATGAGTGCAAGAGATATGGTTTTGAAATAAGCACATGGTTCTCACACAATAGAGATCTTTTCTTTGACCTTTTCTATGCATGCTCTAATGGTTGAATTTTCTTAGTTCCTTGAGCCGAATGAATACCCACTTAAAACATTTGTGCACTTGATATTGAGCAAATTTCTTTGGCACCTAGAGTCTTGCAATCAGGCCATGATGGGGTCTATCCAAAGTTTGATATGATTGTTTATGATGTGACTTCTTTCTTCTCGTTTTTGCAATTTAGAATTAGATCTCTTTTGTTCAAGTGATATGAGATTTTTGTCGGTGTTGACACTTCTTGTGAAGGCTTCCCATTCAAAAGTGGAAGATGATAAGCCACATCTAGAGGAGTGTTGACCTCTTTAAATATTGTATTACTTTTGCAAGAAAAGGATCTTGAGCAATCAATAAGACCTCGAGTGAAGGATCACAATGGAAAATTGCATAAAATCACCCTCGAGTAATTTTGATCAATCCTAAGTCTACTAAATGTTCCCCCCAAATTTAAGTTTCAATGAGGTGCACAAATGGGCCTTATGTCACTGGATGGATTCTTGGGAACAAGGTCCACCAAATTCCAATTGGGACATTTGGCCTCATCACCAAGGATCTAGCAAGCATAACCTCATCGGGACCCTGTCTTAGTGAGTAGCCCTCCAACCAAGCAAATAGTCAAGCACGTCATATTGAGAGACCCCCCAAAAAATTGTGCTCTGTGCAATGCCCTCAAATACCTCAAGATGACCTTTTCTAGATTTTTATTATTCCTTCACTTTCTTATACCTTCAACATGTGTATAGAATCAAGCAACCTCAAACAAAATGTGAGACAATCGAAAACTTATGAATCCCCCTATGGTATGGCCCTTATTTCCACAACATCCAAGTTTGATGCAATGAATGGAGGCTCAAGGTCTCACAGGGCTTTGCGAGTGTCTAGGGACCTTGCACATCTCTCTGGAGCCCTGATTTTTTACATGTACCTTAGAGATGAAATGATCCACAATACTTTATATGTGCTTTCACTTGATATATGACTTAGACAAGATGAAAATGACTCCCTCTTATTTTTCAATACATGAATGATTCATAGTTCAAGTAAATGGTCTAGCATAGTATTTCATGCCTCCAAGAGTCCCAAATTTAGTTCCTTTTTTGCCACTTTAAGATTATAACTCGATGATGAGACATGAATTCCCTCATATGACTAGCACACTTCTACCTGCATGCCATTGATTATTTCTCTCCCTCTCTCTCTCTCTCAATAGCAACTTTGGTACGCATTAGTGTTGTATTCCCCCCCCCCCCCCAAACTCAGACCCTCATTTCCCCAAACATATGCGCCTTCCTTTTTGTTTCCATTTTAATGAGATGATAAAAACTAAAACAACCTTCATGGACATATCTACGAGCATAGCCAAGCATCCAAAAGCGACACAACTACCACTCCTAACGAATGCAAAAATTGTAATGATGATGGGAAAAGGAACAAAAGAGAAGGAAAAATACAGAGAATCTTAGTTTTTATTGACAAAAATCCATGATGGAGATGATGGTGGAAATTTTTTTAGTGATAGAAGTGATGAAGGAAAAACAATGAAACTGATCCTCTCACTAACCAAACCTCCTCTTGCAAAGCACAAAGCATTTGAATGTGGTCACCAACGAGCACATCCCCAACAATGGTGCCAATAAGTTGAGATGTAAACCGCTTCATGATCTCACAAATTTGAACCGCCATCAAGTGTAGCATCTGCAATTCATAATGTTAATATGATGAAAGACAATCGGTGGTGTGAAGGCCTTCACACTCACATAATGACACTCAAGCAAGATACATGTACATGCACATACACATACACACACATGCAACCTTCAAGCAAGAAGATGAAGACTCTTAGAGATTGAATTCAATTCACAAGGGTAGTGAAGAATATAAAAAAAAGAGATTCCATTATCTTTTATGGAGGAATTTAAAGTTTGGACCCTTTTTACATTCTTATGTCCATCCTAACTTAAAATCTGCCCTAAATCCTTATATGACCTCTGATTCAAAATCCAAAAAACCCGACAAAATTCTCCTTAGTCTATCATTATCAAGTTTAGGACTCCTCGAATTGTACAAAATTTGACCATAGTAACAAAAATAGGCTTCAAATATGATTCCAACATGGTATTTTTTAGTGGAAAACCCAAAGTAAGGGGAATTTGAAAAAAACATGACTCTCACTTGGCACTGACTTCACTTTAACAAGTACATGCAGCTCTCTCCCTTCAATTTCACACAACTCCATCCTTCTTCTCATCCTTCTCATTGGTTATAATTACACCTATGAGTTTCTACTCCAACAACATGCTTATGTGCACTCAACTAGGTCAATACTCAACTTCACAGTTATAACTACTTTGAACCATCCACTTGATGTTGATATCTAATTCCTCATCCACGATTCCACAATTGGGTTCTAAATTATGCTATCATCATGAACCTAAGGAAGAAAAAATGTACTCCAATATGTTTGTGTTCATGATCGAATTCGATCCCATCCTAAGAGAGGTGATTATGGTTATATGACTCTAAAATATGAACTTTACAAGAGGTAGGTGCCGATTTTAGTGTATATAGGAGCTCAAGGTTTTGATCAAGTGAGAGCTACGATCTATTACCAAGTGATGGTAGGGTTATAGGGAGAGTTGAAGCTTGGTGAGAGAATAGGAAATTGTTGATAAAACTAGAACCTATATGATGATTTTGACCTTTAGTTCTTAAGAGATTTTGAATTATTATAGGATCCATGTTCATATCTAGTCTTAGGAAGAGAGTGGCTATGGGGGTTGGGAGACACACTTAAACGCAGCTATCAAAACAACACACTCGAATTTGAAAAGAATGGAAGTAAAGTTTGTATTCAGGGAGAGAGAGATGTACCTAGTGCACCTCTCATTTCATCACTAGAGTTGTATAGTCTCTGTTATTCTCAGCATGTACAGGACATGTTTTTATTGTATGGTCAGGATATGGAGCATTGTACAGACAACTCATCTGATGTATACTTTCATGCTATGAATGTAAATATGAACAGGACTTTCTACTATTCTTTTTTGCAAGAGTGTGTGGTTAAAAGTTTTAAGGATCTTATGTTTGAGTACAAAGATGTTTTTCCCACTGACTTACCTAGAGGGCTACCACCTGAGAGAGGGGACATTGACCATGCCATAGAGGTTGTTACTAACACTAACCCTATTTGTAGACCACCTTATAGGCTTAGTGTTTCTCAGCATGAGGAGGTTGAGAAGCAATTGCAAGATTATTGAGATAAGGGCTTCATCAAACCTAGTAACTCACCATGGGCATCGCCAATGCTCCTAGTTAAAAAGAAAGATGGCTCTATGAGACTATGTATAGATTATAGAGCACTTAATAAGGTAACTATCAAAAATAGGTTTCCAATGCCTAGATTGGAAGACCTATTTGATCAGTTACATCAAGCTAGGTATTTTACCAAGCTTGAGCTTAGATCAGGATATCATCAAATCAGGATTAGGACAGAGGATGTCCCTAAGACTGCATTTAGGACTAGATATGGGCACTATAAGTTTTTGGTGATGCCTTTTGGTCTCATCAATGCTCCTGCCACTTTCATGAAGCTCATGAATAGTGTTTTACGGCCTTATCTAGGACACTTTGTAGTAGACTTTTTGGATGACATTTTGATCTATAGTGCATCAAAAGAGGAGCACTTGGAACACTTGAGGAAAGTATTTCAAGTGCTAAGGGAAAATGCACTCTTTGCTAAGGAATCAAAGTGTGAATTTTTTAAGACAGAGGTTAGATACCTTGGGCATATAGTCTCCCAGGATGGAATCCAGATGGATCCTGAAAAAGTAAGGGCTATTATGGAATGGCCACATCCACGGAACCTAGAAGAGCTGCAGATCTTCCTAGGTTTATCAGGCTTCTATCGAAGATTCATTAAGAACTATGCCAAAATTGTTGTCCCGATGACGGAACAACTTAAAGGGAAAGGGAAAACCTTTCATTGGGGAGACGAACAGAAGCAAAGTATGGAAAAGTTGAAAGTAGCAATCGCTACAGCTCCACTATTACACATAGCAGATCCCAACAAACCTTTTGTGGTTGAGACGGATGCGAGTGATTTTGCTATAGGAGCGGTTTTAGTATAGGATGGTCGACCAGTAGCTTTTGAGAGTAAGAAACTAGAATCGGCTCAAAAGAATTACTCCGTCTATGAGAAGGATTTGTATGCAATTGTCCATGCTTTGAAGAAGTGGCGTCATTATTTATATGGTGCCAAAGTCACGATAGTGTTTGATCAAGAGATCATTAAATGGCTCTCTAATCAAACAGACCTTAAAGGTCGTAAGGCCCGATGGGCAGAGACCCTTCAGGAGTTTGATTATGAGCTTAGGTATAGGAAGGGAAAGTTTAATGTAGTGGCTGATTCACTTAGCCGCATGCCTATGCTCAATGGACTGAGTTTTCCTCAGATCACTAGTGAGCTACTTGAGTTCCTTAGAGGAAAATGTAGGCTTGATCCTGCATATTCTGAGATTTGGGAAGCCATAGAGAATGGGGATCGTGATACACGGGTTTCCAGTGAGGATGGAGTATTGACGGGTACTCAAGAAGGATTCAAGTGGAAAAATTACAGTGTCCATGATGGATATCTGTTATATAAAGGTAACGTGTGTGTCCCTAGAGATACCGAGATGAGACAGCATATTTTGTATGAGTGTCATGACACACCTAGTGCGGGACACCCAGGAGTTAACAAGACTTATGATCTTGTTAAGAGGCAATTTGATTGGCCTGGACTTCATAAGGACGTCCTAGAGTATGTGCTTAAGTGCAATAAATGCCAGGTCAACAGAGTTGAGAGGTTGAGGATTGGAGGACTACTCCACCCATTGGATATTCCTAATGGGAAGTGGGAGAGTATCTCCATGGACTTTATAGTCGGATTACCCAAGACACAGAGAGGGCACGACTCGGTTTGGGTAATTGTGGATAAGTTAACCAAAATGGCTAGGTTTATTCCGACACGTACTACGGTGAAGACACCAAAGTTGGCTAGACTATTTGTAGAGAACCTATACCAGTTATATGGTCTTCCTTTAGACATAGTTTTCGATCGAGATAGGAAGTTTACTAGCCACTTTTGGAGAGCAGTCTTCAAAAGGTTGGATAGGAGACTTAGCATGAGTATGGCCGAGCATCCACAGTTGGATGGGCAAAGAGAAAGGGTTAACCAAATCCTAGAGGATATGCTTCGAGCATATGTAAATGAAAGGCAAACTAATTGGGAAGAGTACTTACCTATAGTAGAGTTTGCATATAATAGTGCCAAGCACTCTTCCACCGGGCATAGTCCATTTGTGTTTATGTATGGGTTTCAGCCAAGAGCTCCTTATGCAGTAGGCTTGCAGAATGAAAAAGCTCAAGCTGCAAAGGACTTCTTGGAAGAGATGAACGATATGCTTATGCTTGCTAAGGACAGCATTAGAAAAGCTCAGGATGGAGCTAGAGCCTATGCTGACCCTCAAAGGAGAGATATCAACTTTGAGGTAGGAGAGAAGGTCTATCTTAGAGTTCCATCTAGATCTGAGACCATGAAGACGAGACCTCGTCCAAAACTATCTCCTAGGTATTGTGGACCTTTCCAAATACTTAAGAGAATAGGAAAGATGGCTTACCAGCTCCAACTTCCAGAGAATAGTCAAATCCATCCAGTTTTTCATGTTAGCCGGCTTAAGAAAAGGCTGGGTGAATCTGACAACCTCATTCCAGATAGTGAGGTAGTAGAGCCTATTTCTATTCAATCTATTCCACATGAGCCTGAGAGCATACTACACACTCGAGAGAAACGGACGAGAAGTCACTTGTATAAAGAGTGTTTAGTAAAGTGGAAAGATAGTTCAGAAGATAGTGCTACATGGGAGCGGGTTAGCACCCTTCAGAGACGGTTTGCCAGTTTTAGACTACCTTCCCAAGAGTCTTCTTAAGGGGAAGGATATGGGGAAACAACATGGAGACAGGACCATGTATTTCCATACATGGGGATATAGTGGGAGTAGTAGTTCTAGTATTTCTCTCTCTCAATCAAACCTCCCAACACCATTTTTGAGGACAAAAATGGAATTCAGGGGAAGGAAATGTTATATGGAGTATCCCATTTGAAAAGGAAGTTGAGGTGTGACCCTCCTCTATTACACTTAAAGTAGGATACTCATATGAGTGCGAAGTGGCACTCATATGAGGAGAGAGAGAGAGAGAGCATTTATAGAAGACCACTACGCAGCTGGGCGGCATCTTGAAATCAGAGTCTCCGTGTGCACGTGATTGAACCTCGAAGTCTGAGCCGGTCGTCCTCTTTGATTATTGTGCATAGGAGAATAGATACTACTCTCCAAAAGTGAAGGGTGTCATAAGGAGAATCTTACATTGCCTTTGGGCAAAAAGGCCATCGACACTAAATGGGTATACAAGCTAAAACGTAAGCCTGATGGAATAGTTGATAGGTATAAGGCTAGGCTTGTTGCAAAAGGTTATGCCCAAGAGACAGGCATTGATTTCGATAAGACCTTTAAACCCACTTGCCGAATGACCACACTTCATAGCATCTGTGCACCTGCAACTCATAATGGTTGGAATGTGCTTTTCTGAATGGTGATTCACATGAAGAAGAGTATGTATTTCAGCTCCATGGTTTTGTTACCGTTAGTGTCCATGTGAAAGGCCAAATGGCCACCGGACACTTCTTTGTATATGTTCTTTAATAAAACATATAGTGGCCTAGTCAAACACAGACTGTAAGTTCGAGCGCTGTCGGGAAGAAGGAGGTCGTGGCAGGAGGCCGGCGCGTGGGGTTGGATCAAGCCCTGCTCTGGTGCGCCGTTCCCGCTGTCCTGCGAGCGGCGTCTCCGCGCTGGGCACCTCGGTTGTGCTCTCCGGAGCGTGCGCGATCCTCGTACGTGTCTCTTGCCCCTCGGAAGTGTCGAGACGTGGGACCGTGGGCGTCGAAAAGAGACAAATCAGATACAGCACTGATTCTCGAAATCATTGGGTCAGTGTGTATACAAAGTCGATGATACAATTACATCTCAATGATACAGTGATGCCCGCTACAGTGCGGGTCCGCGATAAAAAAATCCGCTACACCGCGGAACAGGTAAGTACAAATAAATGCCGCCGCTACAGTGCGGATCAGCTGGATATGATGTAGGCCTCCCGCTACAGTGCAGGAAGTCACCCTCTATCTTTTTCTTCTGGTCATTGCGATTTAATCTTTTCTTCACTTTTCTTCGATCCAAGCTTTTCTTCAAGTCCTCACTTTGTAGCTCTTTACTTCAAAATTCACAATAATCTCTGATCACGCAGTAACCTGTAGGAAGGTTCCACAAGAAAGACCACGAGGAGGAGGAAGAAACAAATGAGTTTGGACTTATTTATAGGCCCCTCCCTAGGACTTCCTTCTAGAACGTTCTAACCTCCTCAATGAACTTTCTATTTTTGGCGTACCTTTAATTTTTCCTTAGACTATGGTTTTGATTTCACACTGGATATTTACAGTTTAATTGGTTTTTAGGGTTTGACCTACAAAAACCGCCATTTCCAAGGGTCCGACCTAGGGTTTTTAGTCGGGAAAATTAGGCGTTTGCTCACAATTATCTCAAACTCGCCAATTCATGGGTTTATTTACAAATTCGGCCTAAACTCTAAAGGTTTCCAAGGGTTCAAGTCCGATTTTCAGGGGGGTAAAACCACATTTTTAGGGGTTTTGAAGGATCAAACCTAGGTTTTTATGGGTCTAATGTCTGTTGTTTATATACACGGGTCTAACACACATCTCAAACTTGTTTTCGCATCGCACAATCAATTAATTCAGCCAAATTATGTACAAAATATACCACTCTCTCGATCAAAACATCACACAAAAAAACTTAAAAACAATGAACTTTTGAAAAAAACTCAGTGCACACTCCCTGCGGGATTTTGTCCCGACAGCGCATTTGTAAGACCTAAGAAGTTTGTCTTCGTGCTCTCTGTGTACTGTGTTTTCTGCATATTCTGTAGTTTCTATGCGGAGCACAATGTGCAGCCTTAGGTGGTCCATTTTCTACTCTGAGGATATCGTCTTGGAGCTCTTGTTAAGGAGAGCGCGCCCTGGTGCATCGCCATCAAAAGCCTGCACTGGTATCATCCAGTTCAACGCAAAAGCATTGTTCCTTTTGTGCGAGCGAAGCGAGCATCCCCCCCTCCGGCTTTCTCCAAGGCTTACGATTACAGCGGCGACCAAGGCATAGACCTTTGCATACCTGGTCATCCGAGTCACTGAAGTAACCGTTGGCTGTGTGTGAGGGAGGACCTCAACGATCAAGGAAGATAGAGGTTCCCGGTACTTCCCGGGAGGTCACCCACCCTAGTACTGTTCCTCTTAGAGCTCGCTTAACCGTGGCAATCTCTTGCCACTAAGCTACACTCTTGTGGTGTGTGAAGAAGGGGAAAGACTAAGGTTGACATTACCTTGAACATGTTTTGGTCCCTCAAAGCTTCATTCTTTGCTTTCAAAGCCTATTTTTGAAGCATTTTTGGGGTGTTTTTTGAAGCCATTTTGGAGTACTTTTGCACATAGTCCTCTTCACACAGGTCCAAGAACATCAAGAAGAGTGTTCTTTGTACTTCTCTGACAATAAATATCAACCTTTGGGGATGTGTTTTCAGCCACACTCGTAAAACTACAGGTTTCTCGAAAGGTTTTCAGTTTTGGTGGGAGCAGCCGTTGCAAATTTATGCAGGTTTTTTTAGCTTAAAACGTCAGAGTTGACTGACACTTGCAGGTGTTGTTGGCTACTTTTGGGGTTGTGCGTTCAGCCTTTTAGTGTCATTTTACTGCATATATTGAGCACATACACACCATGTACGCTTCTGTGGATACCACTTATGTACGTCCATGTGGTCATTGATATAGCGGTTACGTTTTTTGCATAAAGCCTTTTACATTTGATAAAGAGGGTCATGGTGAGGTTTTCTTAACTGGGAGACACCCAGATGTCGGGATCTCTTTGGTGATGTAGGTGGAAGACTTACTGAGCCTCGCCATAGGAGATGTATGATAGTTGTTCATAGCTGCTCGATAAGCCTAGTTGGCTTCTATTGGGTGACTGATTATATGCAGTGGAGTCAGTGATTCACTATGCAGGAAAACATTTCAGTACCTGCAGTTTTATGATATTTTGACACAGGTCATATGCTCATTTTGCAGAGGTACTCTAGCAAAATTTTTCCAGATTTTTGGTTTAGCCAACTATACAGTGGTTGATTTACTCCTTGATACACTTATTCGTTGGTGTTTGGACTCTTCTAGCTCCATTATCATTCTATCCAGTTCTCTACCATCATGGCATCAGAGGTCTCAGGCACATCTGGTGGATCAGGTTCTAGTGCCAGTGTTCCGAGAATGAGCTATAACTTGCAGGGCAAAGACCATTTTGAGATCTGAAAATTTGATGGCACAAACTTTGCTCTATGGAAGAATCAAATTAAAGATGTGTTGATTCAAAGGAGGCAGTGGAAGCCAGTAAATGGGATTTCAAAGAAGCCTACTGACATGGATGAAGATGATTGGGATGAGTTAGATGAAATGGCCAGGTCTACCATTCGCTTGCACTTGGTAGATAATGTTTACTTTATAGTATTGGACTGTGAAAGTGAAGAGGAGCTTTGGAAGAAGTTATGCAATACATATGAAAAAGAGACGACATCAAATAAAGTGTATCTAATGAGAAAATTATATGACCTTCACATGAAGGACACAGATAGTGTTGCTGCTCATCTAAATGAGTTTGATGCTATATTCTCTTAGGTACAGGCTCAAAAAATGGATATGGATAATGAGATGAAAGCAGTATTGTTGTTATGCACCCTATCATCATCATGGGATACGTTTTACACAGCTATTAGCAATAGTGCACTTGGTGGTAAACTCGTCTATGATGATATATGTGGAGCACTCTTAAGTGAGGAGATTCGAATAAAATCTATGGTTGTCACTCAGAGTGGAGATGCATATAATGTTCGTTATTCTTACCAAAGAAAGAATCAGCAACGTGGCAGAAGCAAGAACAAGGAAAAGAATGGTCAACGAAATAAGAGTAGAAGTAAATCAAGGAAGAGGGATATGGAATGCCATTATTGTCATAAGAAAGGACATATGAAGAAAGATTGTTATGCGTTAAAGATTGCTAAAGGTAAACGACAGAATGTTGATGGGCATGTTAAACAGTTATCTACACCATCTACTTCAACTATGAATATTGAAGAAATTAATGCTATTTCTGATGATGCTGATGTGTTGACACTTGATAATACTGTCCCAATTGAGGCACTTATGGCTGATTCTCTTTCCCACATGTGGCTGCTAGATTCTGGTGCTTCTTTCCATGTGACACCACACAGAGAATGGTTCTCTAATTATGCAGCAAAGTCTCTTTGTACCGTGACACTTGGTGACTCTTACCAATGTGATGTTGTGGGGATTGGAGATGTGGTTGTGCAGTTCATTGATGGTTCAAAATTTACTATGCATAATGTACACCATGTACCCTAGTTATCACGCAATTTGATGTCAGTTGGTCAACTTGATGACCTTGTATCATAGAAAAGAACACTTGTTAGCTGCTACTGAACAGCCTATGGCTTGTATTTGGCATGGTCGTTTGGGCCGTATATCTCGTAGTGGAATGGACAATCTTTCTCGTTCTGGCTACTTACCTGTTTTATCTTTCTCTGATTTTTCATTTTGTGAGCATTGTCAATATGGAAAGCAAACTAGAAATGTGTATAGAACGCACATTGACTCTTCCATTCAACCTTTAGATCTCGTCCATATAGATGTGTTTGGTCCTATGCCCACTAGGTCCTTAGGTGGTTCTCTTTACTTTGTCGCTTTCATAGATGATGCTACTAGAAAAGTCTGGGTATATCCTATCAAATCGAAGGATGAGGTATTCCCTACTTTCAGAAAATGGCTTGCTTGAGTTGAGACTGAAAAAGGAACTAAGCTTAAGGCTTTACGTTCAGATAGTGGGGGTGAGTATACCTCACATGAATTCAGCCTTTTCTATCAATCTAGAGGGATTCGCAAAGAGTTTACAGCTCCTTATACCCCAGTACAGAATGGTGTAGCTAAAAGAATGAATATAACTATTCAAGATAGAGTAGTTTCTATGTTGCATCATGCAAACTTCTCACAAGGCTTTTGGGCACAAGCAGTATTGACTGCAGTTCATGTGATTAACCTTTCACCTAGTACTACCAAAGGTTTGAAAGTAGCACAAGAGTTATGGATAGGGAAGCTCAAGTTTTTGGGTGTGAAGCACATGTTCATATACCCAATAATCTTAGACAAAAGTTGGACCATAAGTCAAAGAAATGCATTTTTCTTGGATATGGTTGAGAAGGAAAATTTGGATATCGCTTATGGGATCCTAAAACACGGTCAATGATCAGAAGTAGTGATGTCATTTTCAATGAGTCTAAGATGCATAAACAACCCATTAAGGAGGTTGACGTGAGAAGAGTGGTGTTTGAGGATACTAGTCCTCCGATTAGCATGCATAAAGATGTTGCACATAGGGATGTTCAAGAGAATGTCCATTCAGATCAGTCTATACATATTCCTGTTCAACATCCATTGAGACCTTCTACACGTGTCTCACATCCACCTGATAGATATGTTCCAGTTTTAGATTTTTTCATGCTAACAGATGCTTGTGAGCCTTCTTGCTATAAAGAGGCTATGAAGACAGAGGATCATGTCAAGTGGGAGCGTGCCATGAAGAGTGAGTTAGATTCTATTCACAAGGATGGTACTTGGGATTTACTACCTTCGCCAAAGGGCAAGAAAGCTTTACCATGTAAATGGGTATATCAACTGAAATTCACATCAGATAGTGCTTCTCCAAAGTATAAAGCACGACTTGTTGCAAAGGGTTTTAAGCAACAACATGGTGTTGATTTTGAGGAAATCTTCTCTCCAGTGGTCAAGATGACTACCCTGTGCATGTTGCTTGGATTCGTTGCAATGGAGGACTTAGAGCTAGTCCAAATGGATGTGAAAACTGCTTTCTTGCATGGAGATCTTACAAATGAGATCTATATGGAACAACCGGAGGGTTGTGTAGTTCCTGGCAAGGAAAGTCTAGTTTGTAAGCTCAAGAAGAGCTTGTATGGACTTAAAGAGTCCCCTAGACAATGGTTCCAAAAGTTTGATGCTTTTATGAAGTCTCAAGGCTATTCTCGAAGCAATGAGGATCATTGTCTCTACACAAAGAGGTGCTCAGATGGCAGTTTGATATGTTTGATACTTTATGTCGATGATATGTTGATTGTTGGGAAGTCCTCTTACGACTTGTCAATCCTCAAAAAGAAGTTTAGTTAGACATTTGATATGAAGGATTTGGGGGATGCCAAACATATTCTTGGCATGCGCATTACTCGTGATAGGAGTAACAGATGCATGTACTTGTCTCAAAGTGAGTACATATCCAAAGTACTTCACAGGTTCAATATGCAGGGTGGAAAGGCATTGAATACACCTTTACCCACATATGTGAAATTGAGCAAGGATGATTACCCCAAATCAGATTAGGAAAAGGAATTCATGACCAAAATTCCCTATCAGTCTACTGTTGGTAGTCTCATGTATGCTATGGTAGCTACGAGACTCGACATTGCATTTGCAGTGGGACTTGTGAGCAGATATATGTCTAATCTTGGCAAGAAACATTGGGAAGCATTGAAGATGATTTTGAGATATCTGAGTGGCACTAAGAACAAGTGTCTATGCTTAGGTAGAGGGAAAGCATCAATTATTGGTTACACAGATTCTGACTATGCTGGTTGTGTAGACAATCATAAGTCTACATCAGGTTACATCTTTCATTTTGCTAGAGATCTCGTCTTCAAGAATGTACATCTGTTTCCACCACAAAAGCAGAGTATCTTGCAACAAGTGAGGCATGTAAGGAAGCATTGTGGCTTTCTTGTCTTGCTTGTGATATGGGTTTACCTCAACATGTACCTTGTTTGCTCAGTGACAGTCAGAGTGCCAATGCTTTGGCTAAGAATCTGATCTATCATGCAAAGACCAAGCACATTGAGGTGAGGTATCACTTCATAAGAGATTGCTTAGCCACTAAGTGCATTATTCTTGAGAAGGTTCACACTAGAGATAATGCTGCAATACTTTGATTAAAGCTCTAACACATGATAGCTTTCGACACTGTTGTCACTTGATGGGGGTTACTTGATTCATGATCTTACACAGTCACTTGTATACTATGTAACATGCCCATCAGGTGGGAGGTATAGTTTGTATACTTACACTCAGGTATTCTTTATCATTCTTTATTTTTCTCCCATGATTAATTTGGCCATATTGGCCTTTAGTGGGAGATTGTTATCGTTAGTGTCCATGTGAAAGGCCAAATGGCCATCGGACACTTCTTTGTATATGTTCTTTAATAAAACATATAGTGGCCTGGTCAAACACAGACTGTAAGTTCGACCGCATTTGTAAGACCTAAGAAGTTTGTCTTTGTGCTCTCTGTGTACTGTGTTTTCTGCGTATGCTGCAGCTTCTGTGCAGAGTATCGTGTGCGGCCTTAGGTGGTCCGTTTTCTACTCCAAGGATATCGTCGTGGAGCTCTCATTAAGGAGAACACACCATGGTGCGTCACCATCGAAACCCTTCAGGTTTTGTGTAGAAAGGGCATGATAACAAAGTGTGCAAGTTGAAAAAGGCATTATATGGTTTGAAGCAAGCACCACATGCTTGGTATGAGAAGATACATGCCTACTTGATTGCACATGGTTTTCAGAACATTCCAACTGAGAGCACTTTATATGTTAAGTGTGCAAATGATGTGCTTCTAATCATTGTTTTTTATGTTGATGACATGTTGCTCACTGGTCCTAATGAGAAGCATATTGCTGATTTTAAGGCTAATTTGCATGCCTCTTTTGAGATGTCAGATTTGGGTCATTTGCATCATTATTTGGGCATTCAATTTATGCAAGTTGATGGTGGAATAGCTCTATGTCAAACAAAATATATTGACACATTTATGCAATGTTTTTGCCTTGAAGATTCCAAAATATTGCCATTCCTATGGAAACAGGTTTATGATTGAGTCTTCATGATGCTGGGGATGCATTTGATGCTATTTTCTATCAATATGTTGTTGGATGCTTGATTTACTTATGCATTACTCAACTTGATATTCAATTTGTTGTTTCTCAAATGAGCAGGTTTATGCATTGCCCAGGTGTCACACATTGGTAGGTGGTTAAGCACATCTTTCGCTACTTGAGTGGTACCCGACTACTAGGATTGTTTTATCCCAAGGGGGATCACTACACCATATGTACATGATTTTTTGACTCTAACTGGGTTGGTTGCTATGACACTAGTGTGTCCATGAGTGGTTTTTGCTTCATGCTTGGTAGCTCATGCATATCTTGATTGACCAAGAAGCATCCTACTATGGCCACTTCTAGTTGTGAGGCTGAGTATAGGGTAGCTTTCTGTCACGCACGCACGTGAGCACCTTCTTTTGCAAAGCACGAACATGCCTTTTTGCTCCTCTCTGCTCCTTGATCAACGTCCGCGAACACACACAGAGTGATGTCATGCGAACCACCCAGCCGCGTCCGAGCTGCTCATTACTTATATTCTCTCATAAGAGATCATAGTCTTACTTAGATACTCTCTCATATATGAGATCTACTTTTGTCTCTTCTACCAAATGATATAAAATACCCGTGTGATGCCATGTGGCATCCTTCTCCAAATGGTGATCCACTGTCAATGAATATCATATGACATTTCCTTCCCCTTGAAAACATTTTCGTCCTCGAAAATGTAGATGAAATGTCCGTACTGGTAGAAGTAAATGCTCAGACTCCCCTGAACCCCATGTACTCTATGTACATGGTCATCTCTGTGTGTTGTTTCCCCGTATCCTTCCCCTTAAGAAGTCTCATATGAGATCATCTCAAAAGTGGGAAACCGTCTGAGTGGTGCCTACTATCTCCCATGTACACTCACCCTCCAAACTATCACTCCCATAACATACAACATCATCCAAATGACCTAAGTCCATATGATGTATCCTCCATGGAGCAATAGCATGTCAAGCAAGTGTAAAAGTGCCAAGCTTATAGGCTCGACCATACCATAATGGAGATAATAAACCATATAATCCTATGAAATATAGAACAAAGTCCCATAACAAGTGACTCCAAACCCATCTAAAACTAAATGATAGATTTCCCTCATAACACTCCAGGTCTTCCTAACCTTGAGTGTGCTCACAAGTAATAGTTTCCTCTAAACTACCTTGTGACTATGCATCTCCATCATGTAGCTCATATATAAGAATTTATTGGTAGTAAAATGCAATCTCTACATTTCACCAACCAAGAAGTCTCTGGTTTGTCATCCTTTACTATTGGACTAAGTTCTATTGGAAGAGCATCTATTGGCACTAGTGCAAACTCAAAAATATTCTCTTCCGGATAGTTTGCCATATGAATGCAGAAAGCATTTCCTTTGAGATTCAGATAATCCCTAAGTACCCATCGTCCTAACTGATGTTTACTCATCATACTCATGATGTAACACCAACTAAGAGTTTGGTACCCTAATAGGTTAGATATATCTCTATCTCCTATAAACCCTAAAAGAGAAGAGTCATGCTCAACTCCCAGTCTCACTAATGTCAAGAACTAGATCATCTCATCTAGTCAAAGACCATCACTAGAAATAGCATAACTACTTCTCTCTAAAGTCTACAAGTGAGACTCAATCTAACCATCATGATTAACTTATCTCCCTTTTGTCTTTGATAGAAGAGTGCCACTTCTATCTAGACAATCTAAAAGTGAGGAAGTGAAACTCTCTCCATATCTCTCTCTCTATTCAATCTCTTCTAAGGAAAAGAGCTCTAGTAGTGGAACCTATTCCACTTTCCCTTTCCCTTTGAAAGAGATTCTATTGAATCCAGTTTCTCTACTCATCCATAGCTGAGAACATGCACATAAGTTCTGCATACTTTTCCTTCAAAACTAGTGGAGAAAGAGACTCCCATGTGAAGGAAAATTACATTGAAAAGTAGAGTAAATGAATTCCTTCTGAAATAAGACTAAGAGATGTTCCCCAAACATCTCTTCTCTCTAAATGAAAACATACTCTATTCTTCTCCTATGAAGAAATAATGTTTTCCTTTCCTTCTTTCTCTCTCTAAGAAGAGGAGCTAAAGTGAGACCACTGAACTAAAGTGAGATCTGTCATGGATCTCGGAGCTAATTCCCACTTTCTCATTTTCTTAAAAGAGAAACTCATGAATTTATTTAGTCCTCTCTTCCATACTAATGCATAATCCCTCATTACACATATTCCTATGAAGATGGAGAACAGATCTCCCCTAACTAATGAAGGTGTATTTAGTGAAGAGTGGAGAAAATAAATTCCTAATAAGGGTCAAAGTCCTCTACTAAAATGATCAGCAATGATATGACATGATACCGTAAACACGTGTATCCATAGTAAAGAACTATCTCTGCCAACCATACTCTATGCATGGATCTATACGATCCACTCAAACTGATGGAATTATCCTTCCTGAAAAACTGAAAAAGAGTATGTGATACTAATGGTGATAAAATCACCTATCACATTCTCTACTGGAAGAATAAATCTTCCCTAACTATGAAGGATAACTCCCAATCCTAAGGAGATATCTACTAAGAGCTCTCCTCTGATCTAGTGAGACATGTCGCCATGAATGATGAGTCCTTTTCTCCCTGGCCATAGAAGAAGAGTGCTCAAAGGGAAGTTGTTTCCACCGTCCCATACCAGTGGAACCTTCTTCCAATTCATGTTGTCATACCTACACTAAACCGAATATATATATTCCATACATATGTAATGGAATATGCAGGTGGACTCTAATGAATCCCATATCCTAGAATCATATCAGTGGACTCAAATGAGTCCCATGTCCTCGAACTAGTTAGTTTGGTTCTAGTCAATATGTGACAATGGATATCCCTTCTGTTCCAAACCAACTTGTTCCTAGGTACCAAGACTAAGCCTAGGTACCTCTCTGTAGATCCCAAGATACATATATATGTATTGGGTACCCCAATTATTCCTGACTAAGGGATCTATGCTCTATACCATAGAGCTAGTGCCATGCCTATGGCCTTCTTAACCATCACTCGAATCACATAAGCACCCGTCGATGCTATCTCATGAAATCCATCTTTGTGATCCCATACTATTGGTTTCCTTAGTAGTGAAACAAAAATGCTTCACTACTTGCTCAAGTGATGTGCATGAGTGAAACTAGTCACTCTTTGGGTATTCCTAATAATACCCCATAGTCTCCTAATCATCATGTGAGACTCTTGTGAAGATAAGTAAATCTTCACTAATTTGGAGATTATCATAAATGTGTCTCCCGTGTTTGTATGCAACTTCCTAAAACCTATAGGATTGCTTGTGCACATTTCTAATGGTGAAGGTGTAGCTCCTTCCGTTAGCAATCCTATGGTCTAAATCCATAAGGATTATGTGTAGGGATCCTGCTAGTACTGAAGTTGCCTTATCTATACTACTATGATGGTCCTAATTCCATCGTATACATGCTTAGAAGCATGCCTAGACCTTATTGATGTTTGCAGAACAGGCATGTTACCATGCCATATCATTCTTACCTAAAGGCAAGTGCGTATATAACGCCATGCGGTAAGAAAAATTTCGACAGCATTTCCCCAGGAAATGGAATCCCAAAAAAAATTAAACCATAGCTTAGTGGCACAAAGGCCACCCAACGACATAGGGCTTGACAGGCCCATGGCATGCACGCCATAAACTCATATATGGATTCCATGACCTGCAAAAACATAAAAACAAATGTTGGCAACCATTCTCTGTGTTGCCTAACCATATAGTTTCTACAATCCTGTTTCCTGCAAACAATCAAAAAGTATACTTCTTTCCTGTCGATCCATACTTTAAGAATTTAAACAATGATCAACATTTGATGTATGCAATCCAATTTATGCATGGATATACAAAACATGCCATAACATAAAGTAAAATGACTGAAGCATAAAGCATACGTCCCTGAATAATTTTGTATTGGAGTTGCATGCATCCAGTTCTTCTCGATGGGCTTCGAGACCTCTGCACCTTCCTCCTCAAGTCCTTACATAAATTTTGAAGTGTCCGAAAACATTGGAACACTCCCCAAAACATAAAATATGATAAGGTGATTACCAAAATAATGCAAATTTAGTCAAAAAATGCTTTATTAATCCTTCTTTAGATCTTCAAAATCCACTTTAGGACCTGCAAATGTTCATAAACTGAAATATATAGCATGTGCAAAGAAATCGAAGTGAAATTACTCAAATCGCCTTCCCGGTTTGAAAGATATGGCTCCCGGAAGGTAGTCGCCATAAACTGTTCAAACTTTGCAGAGATGTTCAGAGCTGCAAAAATACTTATTTTCCCAAATTTCTTTTCATAAACTGAAAGTAGACATTGTGCTCTTCGAAACGAGCCATAGCACGTCCAATTTGGAGTTTCCTAGCCCAAGATATGGCCATTCCAAGTGGGACATGCCAAACTAGTGGACTGTTGGAGGGGCTGGAAAAAGTGTAAAAATGTGATTTTTGGGGTGCCCAAAAGCATTCTTCCATCATGCAAATCCTAAAATTCTCTCCATAATCTCAGACAGTGGTATATGAAGATGCTTAGGCCTAGTTTCACCTTTCCAAATCCTCCCTTCGTGCATGCTAATTCGCTCCCCAAAAGAGGCCTAAATCAAGATTTTTACTTTCATAAAAACTTAAATGGGAGCTCTTAGCAAGCTTCTAATCCACTCTAAATGTGGATTTCTCTTGGATTATATACAATAATCCATGGGAAGCCTCCTAAATTGTCTTTTTCCTTACTCCCAGAAGTGGAGTTTGGCAAAATTAACATCTCAATTTTTCCCAAAAAGTGCGGGAAGGGGGTCTTTGAGGAACTGGAACTCCTCCTTAACTTATCATTTTAATGAATCTAATGATTCACCTAAGACTTCCACACACCATACTCTCAGTATACATACCTTTTTTCATCCATCCGTAGCTATCGCACCTATTTTTCCCTCTACCAAAATGGGAATTTCTTAGATTTAGGTGCTGAAATTTTTTGTCAAACTGTGATGGAAGGGGGTTTTGTGGAGCTTCAAACTCCCATGAAACTGAGGTATCTTTTGGATTTCTTGATCTTGCATGGAAGTCAATACACTATATTATAAGTGTGCATGGTTTTTTCCATAAATCTATGAAAAATACCTCCTCTTTTCCCCTTCCCAAAATGGCTACTTGTCCAAAATAGCTCCTGAAATTATGTAAAAATCATAAAAACAGGGTACTTTGGAAATATCTAAAGCTTGCCCTTTGTTGCATTTTGAGGGAATCCTTGACTCTAGGTGAGAGTACATATCTCATACTCTCCATACTTTAAATTTCCCCAGAAACTTATGCTTTATCTACTTTCTTCATTGCTCTCCAAAGTGGAGTTTTAATCCAATTTGATTTCTGAAGATTTCATAAAATGGTTAAAGAGGGGGCTTCGGAGAGGTCAAATTCTCTCTTTTCTCTACTAAATCTTGAGAATTCACTTTCCTAGAGGAAGTCCATGCTCCTCTCTCTGAGGATATCTCATTGTCCTCCTTCAACTCATCCTAAATGATCTTCATTTTAAACGTCAAAAATGACAAAAATTATAATTTATACCTGTGTAGAAGTGAAAGGACATGTATATCCCCTCCTTTTGCAAAGAGAGTTTTGACTGTGGAAGTTCCATGGATACTCACTCCATCCTCTTCTACCATACCTTCAGTGTCGAGAACTTTTGATCCCAACTCTTCACCATACTGTAGAGCTCGATGGATATAGTACTGCGCGCACATTCCTTCATCACCAAGCTTTCGTGGTGTGGTGGTTAGAGCAAGGTGTTCTCATCTACGAGGTGCTGAGTTCAATCCCCACGCTCCGCAGCTGTCGCGCGCCCCAGATTATGCTCTGATACCACTGTCACGCACGCACGTGAGCACCTTCTTTTGCAAAGCACGAACATGCCTTTTTGCTCCTCTCTGCTCCTTGATCAACGTCCGCGAACACACACACAGAGTGATGTCATTCGAACCACCCAGCCGCGTCCGAGCTGCTCATTACTTATATTCTCTCATAAGAGATCATAGTCTTACTTAGATACTCTCTCATATATGAGATCTACTTTTGTCTCTTCTACCAAATGATATAAAATACCCGTGTGATGCCATGTGGCATCCTTCTCCAAATGGTGATCCACTGTCAATGAATATCATATGACACTTTCACAACGACTCTTGAGTGTGTGTGGCTTAGAATCCTTTTGGCTGATTTGGGTGTTGATTAGTCTTCTACCACCACCATCTTCACTGAGAGTCAGAGCGCATTGGCAATTGCAAAGAGCCATGTGTTGCATGCTCGCACAAAGCACATTGAGGTGCATTATCCTTATGTCAAGGAGAGGTTCTCTGCTAAATAGATTAGTTTGACATATATGCCCACACACGATAACATTGCATAAATTTTCACAAAGGCTCTGCTTAGAAGGAAGTTTGAAGGTTTTCACAAAGCTTTGGGATTACTTCCTTTTGTGGATTGATCTCTTTCCAGATAGCTTAGCACTTCCTTATACGTGATTGTTAGCTCCTTGTTCACTGCATCACTCGAATGTGTGTGAACACACTTAGGACTGTCAAGGCACTTTTTTCCCTCTTTAGGAGGTTTTTTCACCCTGACTTATATATACACATATAACCCTAACATGTCACTCATCTTTGTACATTCTCTTGGTAATTCATTCAGCATTGTGGGTTGTGCTTCAAGCTTCTTCTTCTTCCTTGTGCTATTTGCATGCTTTTGCATACCTCAAACTCCAACAATGGCATCAAAAGGCAATATACATGCAGATATTCACCCCAAAAAAATGGAGTTGCAGAAAGATGAAATAGACACATAAATCAAGTGGCAAGATTGATGCTCTATGAGATGAATGTGCCCAATCACTATTGGGCAAATATAGCAAGTAGAAGCATCTACATCATGAATAGGTGCCCCATTTTAAGTGAACATTCTTTAAGTCCATATGAAGCATGGTGTGGTACGAAACTAGATCTATCTCATCTAAGATTTTTGATTGTGTATGTTATGTACACGTGCCTTATGAATTGAGGCATAAACTTGAAGCAAAAGCTGAAAGGTGTAATTAGGTATTCAAGTGAGCAAAAGGGTTTTATATGTTATGATCCTAGAATCAAAGATCTTAACGTATTTAAAAGTGTTATATTTGATGAATTGCTACCATAGTATGGTGTCAAAGATGCATTGCAAGTTGGACATATATGATGACGAGAGAAGACATGAAGAAGAACAAGAAAATATAGAGATTTCTGGTCCTTCAACTTCAAAGGAAACATAAGAGGGAAGCCACACACCTCCATGGAAAGGAAGATTGAGAAGAAAGCCTACTTCAAGTGAAGAACGTTCTACAAGAAGCAAAGGCAAGGAGGAATAATAGCAATAGTGAAGAAGTGTTTGAAAAGATAGAAACTCCAGGTGTAAAGACATCAAAATCAAGATGAAAAAGGTTCATTCTAGCCCCTCAAGAGAGAAGATGATCAACAAGAGAAAGCTATCCACCTCAACGATTAACTTATGACTCTTTCATTGCCAAACATTATGTATACATGAGTCAAGTATTTGCACGTGAAGAGGCCAATTGTTTTGAGGATGCAAGCAAGCATGACGAATGGAACCAAGACATACAAGAAGAAGTAAAAGCACTCAAAGAGAACCACACTTGGTCATTAATGCCTAAGAGCAAGGACATGAAGGTGATAGGAAACAAATGGGTATACAAGGTAAGAGGAATTTAGATGGGAGCATATATAGGTATAAAGGGTTTTGTATAAATATCTGGCATTGAATTTGAGGATATTTTCATCCCTATATCAAGGATGACTATGTTAATAATTCTCATTGCAATTGCAACCTCAAAGATTTGAAAGATCCACCAACTAGATGCGAATAATGCTTTTTTGAACGGTGATCTTGAGGAGACTGTTTTCATGGAGAAGCCCAAAGGCTTTGAATACGAGAGGTATCCCCATCATGTGTGTAGGATAAAGAAGGCTCTTTATGGTCTCAAGCAAGCCCTAAGGACTTGGAACCAAAGCCTAGTGGAATACTTAGCCAAATGTGGCTACAAACAAAGTGATGTTGACTCATCATTGTACATATGTTGATGATCTTATTCTTACTGGAGAACAATGAAGCAAGCACTAGAGAGATCAAGAAGAAGCTTGGAGAAGAATTCAAGATCTTAGATCTTAGAGAATTGAATTACTTTTTAGGTATAGAAGTAATCTACAAGAAGAAATGTATATACCTCATGCAAAGGAAGTACATTCTTGATGTACCAGAAAGGTATGGAATTTGTAATTGCAAGCCAATTGCAAATCCATTGAAAGTAAATGTAAAGCTGAGTGTACATGAGGGAGAAGACATTGAAGATTTTACTTTGTATAGATCCATTGTAGGATCTTTAAGCTATGCAACTCTTACTAGGATGGACATCAATCATGTAGTAGGAGTTCTCTACAATTTATGCAAACTCCCAAAGTGCAACATTTTATGGTAGCCAATACGCCAAACACACTATAAAGGAAGGTTTACTCTATTCATATGATGAAGATTTGCAGGCCAAAGCTCATTGTGATGCAAATTGGGCAAGCTTAAAGGATGAAGGAGGAGTACAAGTGGCTATGTAGTCATTCATGATTGGAAGCAAGATTATCTCATGGAGTTCCAAGAGGCGACCAACAATAGCCCTATCTTCAATCGAAGCTGAATATAGAGCCTTAGGTGTCATGTGTGAGCTTAAGTGGCTAAAGAAGCTCTTTCAAGTCTGGAGCTTGAATGTAAAATAGATTCCCATCATATGTGACAACACGAGTAGTGTACACCTAGCTTTGAATCTGGTTTTCCATGCTAGGTGCAAGCACATTGAAGTACACTACCACTTCATCAGAGAAAAGGTGATGGTAAAGGAGGTTAATGTGGAGCATGTGAGTAACAACTATCAATTTGCATATATGCTTACGAAAGGATTGAAAGGAACAAAACTACTGAAATTTAAAAGAAGCATTGATATGATAGATTTAAGTTCAAGGCATGAGGGGGAGTGTTGAAAATCAAGCATTAAACCTGACCGATTATATTTTTGGGATGTTCAATACCAACAACTATTCTAACTTGCTGAGGTTGATTCTTTGTGCTAGAGTATTAAAATCAAGTGTTTTAAATTGTTATGGAATATTGAGGGTGTGTACTTTCATTATGTAAAGTTCCATTATTTTTCCCCATTTGAGGGTGTGTCCTAGAGCCAAAACAATGACTCTAGGACATTGTGGAAGATAACTTATGAAAGCTTAAAACCTTCTAAAGTTGCATAGGGGTGTTGATTCATCCCTCAACAATAATCTCTAAATCTCTTATAAAGCCAAAAATCAGTACATTTTCCCTATCATCATAGTCTCTAGATCTCCTATAGAGTCAAGGATCAATATATTTTCCCTTATCATCATAACACTGAGGGCTACTTTTATGGTTTTATATTACAACTCTTATAATTTTATATTACGTTGGAAATGTTGTATATAATTGAGCAACTCAAAACGTGAAAAAGAACAATAGAGTCATATGTTGAAACGTCTCGACCGGCTTTTGGCGAGATTTTTGTTTTTTCTTTCCTTCCCTCTTGGAAACTACCCTTGACCGAGCTTATAAAAAAAATATGTCTCGGCTTTCCATGCTTTGATTTATCCCAAGGATTACTTTGTGAAAAAGCACATTTAACACGTTTGTCCCTCAATTTTTTTAATATGCATAAAAAGTCAATAAAAGTGGCTTCTTGGGTTCAAAAGTTGATTATGAAGGAGAATGTTCAAGGTAACCATGCCATGCCACCACAACTCTCTCTCCCTCTCTCTCAATGACGAAGGTATTGAGAAGAAGGGAGACAAATCCACCTTTCCCACGTGTCCCTCATTGATTGGATCACCTTTGTGTAATTGTTTTTGTGTCTTTTTCTTGTCTGTGTGTGTATGAGTCAACATTTTTTCAAGTACCCACATACAATTTTTCTTCATTCCCTCAGAATTCCTTGTAGGATCAACATGGATCCATGGTTGCTTTCCTTGAGTGTATGTTTGTTACTCCTAACTTTTAAACACTCTTCTTAGATGGACTATCCCCTAGAAGGAACCCAATCTACAGAAGAGGCTTAACGTGTAATTTTATATCAACATTCTGGCTTTCTACTGGGAAGTCTAAGCTTCAAAATCAAGAGGGCGACTAGACATCAAACCCTTGAAAAGTGGAGGATAAAAGGGATCCATCCAAGCAAAGATGAGAGCATATATAAAAGCAATAATCCCCTCCCCCCCCCCCCAACTCTTTTGAGTGTAATTACAAGCTTGGATCCCTCATATGACCACCCTTGTGCATTGCTTACCATAATATTCCCTCTACATAAAGACAAACATTTAATATATATATATATATATATATATATATATATAATACACACACATTGAACATATAATGAATTGGAAAAACACACACGAGACCTCATAAGATAGACACAACTATCTTATAAATCTCATGAACATGACCAACCAAGAATTGAACTCAGAACTTCCTTTGACAAAGTTCGAACCAAAGTTATCTTCGTTACGGGTGAGATTTAGAAGGTGGCGATAATCAAGGTTAGTTAGTGAACCCACATATGGTTAGTTAGTCAACCACATATAAGGCTGGCTCATAAAAGAAGGGAAATGGAAGACGAGACATGACTTTCATAAGTTGTATATGCTTTATTCCCTTTCACATCAGCCGAGATCAAAGTTCCATAAATTGATTCCCTAAGATAAGATTCTCACGATGGCTTGTGCTCATACGAAAATGGTGCTTACATGACATGACTATAGTCCACCATTTTTGCTTGTACGCATACACACACACGCACACATCAGTTCATGTAATCACACGTGCATGCACACAAACACATGTACCCACACGCACATGTGTATTTTCATATAAAAAGCCATTCAGTACAAGTTAGTGGCTTATTAAAGTTACACCTTTTTTCCTTGGTGTGCTTTGACATGGGAGATGTGATCTCACTTTGGAACACTCAAAAGGAAGTCTTTGGCTTGATGGTACCAAAGCATGTCCCATGCACAAGGATCAAGAGAAGGAAAGAAGAATTGTATTGGTAAGAGTGAAGATAAGGATGTTGTGAGCTTGTTGGCCTTAGAAAGGTTATGAATAATCCATGACCACCATGTGTTGTTGAGAAAAAGTGAAGAGACATCTTCTTCTTTTTTTTCTTTGGGCTCTACTCATGATCAACATCATCATAGATATTGCTTGGGGTGGTAGAGGCCATGATGATGCCTCCAACATCATCACCCATCACACATTTCAAAAAGAGTGCCATTAAATAACACAAGAGGACATCTAGAAAATACATCTTAACATGGGACTCAAATCACAAGAGCATGGAGAGAGATATGGGGGTTCCACAAGATGATTGTTTTTGTTTCTCTCTTTTAATAAGTTACTAGCATCACTCCTCGTTTTGTGCACTTAATACTATTTTCAACCAAGAAAATCCTATGTCATGGGACCAATGTGTCAAAAAAGAGAGCCTTGAAGGAGTTGGCAACCAAGGAGAGTGGAGGGTGTGTATGAATCATGAGTGTGCTTTGCTAGGCTACATGAGACCTTAAGGATATGCAATTATGAAGAGGTCTTTATGGTACAAACATGTGTATGGTCAAACTTATGTGCAATGCTTGTTTGCTTTTACAAATTCACCTCCTCACAATGCATATATATCCTCTTAATCATCATGAAAGCATTCCTAAAGGCTATAGTTCTTGACATGGGAAAAGAAATTCATTTCACTTGTGGAGAATCAGGCAATTGAGCCCTACATGACCCAACTAAGGCTTTTTTCACACATCGAGTAGCCTTTTCTTGAGCCAGCACATGCTTCAATGATATGTTGCTATAGATGGAGAGAATTGAAGTTTCTCGCTCAGATAGGGTTGAGTCTTGATTTTGTTTCTATGCCACATCACGGAACATCTTCATGATAAATGGTCCGATCCCCCCTCTGACCCAAGCCATTTTTCTCTGCCATATAAGATTTTCAATTCTTTTTCATGATCATATTCTGTTGTGTGTCTGAATACTCATCAAAGGACCCTTGGGATTTCTCTTTGTCTCCCCTAGAAGAGCAGATTTACACATCTTCATTGTGAAACCAATGTAAGCTTCATATATGTACAAGCAAAGAAGGGCCACAATAGAGACGAGCTAGGGTGAATTCAGAGAGGGTGACAATAGACGTGCGCCAACCCTCTCGTTGAATCACATCACTCCATGTGGATGTGCCTATTTTGCAAAGTGCAATGAAACCAGTTTTTTTTTTGAAGTTACAATGAATTGAAAATAACTCACACACTCAATCTCGTAAGATAGAGACACCCATCAACTTGGGGATTCCAATTTTGATACATTTTGATCAAAATTGTACTTACCTCTCTCGTGTGTCCTTGAGCACCCATGCCTACTACTGAATTAGCTAGATAATGTTTTTTTAATGATGAAAAACCTTCATATATGAGAGCTTGTGCGTATCCACAAATCTACGAAAGGATCGGCAGGTGTTCACATAAAACAGTAGCACCGAAACTATCAATACAAAGTTATGCCTTCTTGTGTGAACATCTGAAGTGAAACTTCTAGTTGTTTTATTATTTTTCAGTGTTTGTTCCGCCAGTTTCATGTGAACCGAAGCTTAGATAGCATTCGAACTTGAGCCGGCTTACGTATACAACAAGCGCATGTGGACGGCTCCATCCTTCGTAAGTTGCAACATCATGGAAAGGCCCCATGTTTTCGCTTCTACCACTTCCCTCTTCCACTCTCTTTTGTTTCTTTGTGCTTAAGAAATTTGAGCATCATTTTCTTTTTCCACACGCACGCCGACTTTGTTTTCTCTACTCTCTCTCTCATGTTCTTGTCTTCTCTGATGAATCGTGATTAGGCTTTCTCTTCAAAACATATCATCGAATGAAGCTATATCTGCATCGCACTTGTCAGATTAGGAGTACCCTGTGCAAATCTGCATATGTTATCAGTCAAAGAGGGCGTCTTCCTTGTGTACGTGCTAATCGAACTCTGGAACCTGTCATTTCGACGTTTTTGATATTGCTTGAGCTTTGCATTTTTTTGCAAGAAGTGAACATTGCGATCATTTTCCCTGCACGGAACTGCTTCCAGACTAATCGATCGCGTTTTCGATTCTTTTCTTCCTTACCTGCTCTAATCTTTCTTTGGTCTGCACGATGGCTAGTGAAAATTGTGCTGATCCCCCCCCTCCTCCCCCCGCCGGGGCCCCAAGAGGCTTAATCGCTTTTAAAGATCGGAGAGCTTAAAGTCATTACTTATGAATCTGTGATTTTCCGTGATCGTAGATCTGCTCCTGAATCCGGAAGTTGACTTACGTGGATGTTCGTAAAAGAAGCCACCGAGTAAGGAATATTACTTGTACTCTCCCACATGAATATACTAAATTTCTGATTCTATTGAACATATAAAGAGCTGTTTCTTTAGAGCGTCTATTTACGCCGACCAATTGTGAGAGCCTGTTTATCTCGTATTTAATTTTCATCGTCTTGATGGGAAAAAAAATGAAGACTATCGATTGCTTTTACGTTAGCATATTGGGTCTCGAAGGAATTTGTATCATTATTTAAAAAGAAAACATCGGCAAAACGAAAGTTTCATACAACGTGGATTATTTAACGTGTGCAAAGTAAGCGTGGTTAGAATATAAGGAGGCCTTTCAATCAAAGGTAAAACGTTTCTGTAGGATTTGGTGCGTGAATATGAACACTGGCTTCAACGGAATAATGCTTCTTATGCTGGTTTAAGAGGAATTGCCAACGAAAGTTGCACGAGAATGAATTGATTGTTTATCAATCAGTTCGAATGCAAGGGCCCTTTTCACTGATGTATAATTAAATCTATGGAGTCAGTTCTTCATATAAACATTATAGACTTTTTTTGATAAAAAGGTTTCGTACATATACGAGACTGAAGTAAAGCAGTGGTTATTAGGATGGAATAGAGATGTAGGATTGAAGTTGAGTGTTAAGCAGTAGTTTTGTGATTGAAAAGTGATGAAGACGCTACCTTGATTGAAATAAAAATTCAGAAATTTGATTTATGTATTAAACAAAATTTAAAAATCTGTCGGAGTGTTAGATATATTGTCTGTAAATGACATCATTAAAGATGAACATTATTCTAATGATTTCACATTTGAATTAATGATCTCATGCCTTTTACAATTCTTCTTCTTTGTTTATCCATACGTTGTAAGTCCATGTGAAGTTCTGTGAAGTTGTGAATCAATGTGGATTTCATGCTTTTTTACTTTTCTTCTTCTTTGTTTATCCATATGTTGTAAGGCCATGTGAAGTTCTGTGAAGGCTGTCCTGTCCATCTGTTGTTGGCATACTCTTTGTTTCTCGTGTTAGCCCACAGTTTCAAAAGCGGAGAGATATTTTCTTGTTTATGGGCATTCAAGTATTTATAGCTGGGTTTCAGAGATCATATGGCTTGCAGAGGTGCTCTAAACTGAGAACTTGTATTTTGAGTTTCTTGGGACATTCCAATTATTAGAAAACTAGGGAAATACGAAATCATTCTTAGGAAAAAGTGGGAAAAAAATGTACAGCGTTTTCCTGATTTGAGTAATAAATGATAACTCTTTTGCATTTCTTCAACTTTTCACTAGATGCACAACTATTTGATTTATGTTTATTCATTCTTAGTAATCAATCATGCATTTATTTAATAATGACGGACATTGACAATATCTCTGAATATATTCTCCTATATCATGTTTGTATTTCCTCCTGTTTGGACTAAACATTGTACATGTCTACTTCAACTCTTCAGATGCATGAGTTGGATGAATGAGAACGAATTCATTGTTTTTCCAACCAATCACTTGATTCTTTCACTCAGTAGAAGAGAAGTTCAATCAATGTAAATGAGATTATTTGTACAAATAGAGGTGAGGATCGGTTCTTACTGATGCAGTTTTTCCTTCTCAGAATTCCCTTCTTTTAGTTTCCAAAATTTCAAACAAGTAGAATATGGTTTGGAAGGTACATCATGAATGGATAGATCTTTTGAAACTATCATTCCTAATTTTTTGTTTCAAATAGAGTTAGACAATTGATATTCTTCGTATTTTTTTGATTCATATTGCATGATGGTTTTATCATAGTGCCAATAAGCACTCCATTCCTTTTTTCTTTTCCCTACATAAAAGGTTTTTAAATGTTCAACAATGGCCAACTATTTTTGTATTCCTTTTGGTTCTCGTTGCTTAATAGCTTTGACAGAACGTCAATGAGCAAGATGGTTAAGAAATTGATTAGTACATGCATTGCTAATGAATGCATTTAAATGAAGTTTGAATATATCTTTTTCTTGAAGCTAGTTCTTGAAGTGGATTTTTTGAATAATTTTAGGCTAGAAATGTGCAGCATTGCCGAGCTATTCGTGGATTCCGTTTTGATTCCTATGGCATGTTTAGCTTAATTAAGCAAGAGGGGCATGGGAATGATTGTCGCATACATAAATAGTAAATGCGTTGTCACGAAGGTTGAATAATCTTTTTCTTGAAGCTACATTTTGAAGTGAAGTTAGTTCCCAAGGCACATTTTGAAGGATATAGGGGGTTCTACATGTATCATGTGGCATGTGGATAACCTACATTATGATTTGGATACTTACATCAATTTCTCAAGGAAAGACCAAGACTTATCCATCTTGAAGATATTGACATGTCTTCATCTTATTTGTTGAATTAATCATAGTGTCTTCTTTTACATATTTTCAGTTAAAACATGTCTATTTACAAAACATGCATATATATGTGGACTATCAAAACTTTTTTGAAATCTAGAGTAATTTTCTTACATGATAAATTAAGTACGTCACCTCAAGATATGAGTGTCTAATATTAAATACCTATCCTTAGAAACATGAGTTTTTAATTCATAAGCAAAGACATGACTTGTGTGCTAGTGCCTTCCAGGATCCTCCATGCTGAAAAGTCAAAGCTTAGGCCTTATTCATGAAACACGAGTCTCCATTATTAAGTACCTCTCCTTAAAATATGAGTCTCCAATACATAAAGGAACACACACCTTGTGCGCTAGGGCTGTCCACGGATGGATATGGAAAATTTTTCATAGTGTTAAAATTTATGGTTTTCTCGAATATTTTTTTGCCTCTTTCATTGTTGTATCTAGATTGAAGACTTTGAGTCACGTGATCTGATGCCTGCTATAATTTTCATCCCCTCTTTGATCTGTCTAGGGTCCATTGTCAAATTTCAAGACAAGCCTATCTATACCATATATCACTTTGTGTTTCTTAATTTCATTGTTGGTCATATATGATTGTGCATGGTTATTTTAATTGCACTTTTTCTGTGCGTCTTCCATACCCATCTGTCCGACTAACGGTTAATGTATGAAAAGGTTGCATACGCATGCAAAAGGATGAAGCTCGGTAATGGATCATTGGACAATAATTAGTCAGATACTGTATCTGAACGTATTTCAGCTTGAGCTTTCCTGCTACTTTCAGTATTTTTGGCTTGTGCCTGTCTCTCTATCTCAATCCTGTTTCTCTTTCTCCCCTCGTCTCTCTTGCTCTTTTTGCTGACACTCAACATAGCAGAATATATGCATGAACATACCATTTTTTTGATGGTGTCAATAGAGCACACATGCAGGTACACAAATAAGAAGACAGTATGCGTAGGTACTTAAGAGTTTCAGAGATGCAGCAATCCTGTCTCTCTATCTCCCCTAGTCTCTCTTGCTCTTTTTGCTGACACTCAACATAGCAGAATATATGCATGAACATACCATTTTTTTGATGCCTGTCTCTCTATCTCAATCCTGTCTCTCTTTCTCCCCTCGTCTCTCTTGCTCTTTTTGCTGACACTCAACATAGCAGAATATATGCATGAACATACCATTTTTTTGATGGTGTCAATAGAGCACACATGCAGGTACACAAATAAGAAGACAGTATGCGTAGGTACTTAAGAGTTTCAGAGATGCAGCAGATAGAAGAATTAATCGATGAATAGAGCATCATATGAAAGTCTTGATGCTGGTA